>JARHVA010000371.1:532500-907500 GCA_037957365.1 Torreya grandis | reverse complement strand
TGCATCACACATGCCCAACCCTTCTTTCTGTCACCTACCTCATGACCTACCATCTACATATTATTAAACCTATACCCACCTATGTTTTACCTCATTGTCTCCTAGTTTGAGGGGGAAACACCTCCTCCTACTCTTAGTCCAAGCAAGTCTAGATCCAATCTCTATTTTTGTTTCATTGCTCATTAATTCAAGTTGCATAACAAAAATGGAAAAAATGTAGACACCAAAAATATATACACCTATGATTTTGAATGCTAAAAATACCCCTAAACCTACCTAGCCTAGCCTACTTACCTAATCTAGAGTCAAGTTAGTCACCTTTCTAGCATAAATCACCTTTTCACCCATTTTAACCTATCTTTTTCCTAAGTCCTTGACCGATGAAGGTTAGGGTGATTAATGATGGTCACCCTAACTAGCAATGGTCATGTTGGATAACTTGGACTCAACATGCAACCTACATGTAAACCATTACCTTGATTTTCTAAATATAGTAGTCTAAATATAATTTTTAGCCCTTTACATGGATGAATTAAATTTAAAATACTTATCCAAGTCCATTTTGGACAACCACTTCCACCTCTTGCTTGTGCCTATAAGAGTGAGAGGATTGAGAGGTCAAACCATATGCAATTATTATCAAGAGCTATTTGTATCCAAAATATCTTTTTGTAAGTTAATCAAGTCAATTCACATTATTAAGTGCTATCAATAGTCACATAAGGATCCTACTTGACTTTGACTCTCCACTAATCTCCCAAGTACCTTTACACTACTGGAATTGACCCAAGTTCCACCAATAAACAAGTCTACATCAACCACCCATCAACTAATTTTTGGTAAGACAAGTATTTATTTTCTTGTATTCTTTTACCAAGTTTTCATTCTAAGCTTAATCTATCTCCCAAAATCCACTTCCTAAATCCCATCAATTAGCAATCCTAAACCCTAGTTTCACTTCTAGATTCACTGGGAGGCAACTAGTGATGGTTACCTGATCAGTAATGGTTACCCTTGACTAGTGATGGTTGCATGATTGGTAATGGTCACCTTTGACACTAAAAACTAACAAGCTAATTTAAACCTCTTACACCCAACCAAATTCACTTTTATATGTCCCTATCTATTCATAGGCTCCTTTCTAATTTTTTGAGCCATACCTTGACCCGTTAGCACTAGTACTAATTAGTTTATCACTAATTAGATCATTTCTAGTCTCTTTTTTGAACAAAATTTTCTTGTATTCATTTTTAGTAATCTTTTTTTATTGATGTGAGTATCTTATTTATATTTTTATCAACTTGATTGTTTAAAATAGGTGGATTTATAGCCCTTAAGGAAGCTCTTACTTCTGGGGTCTAGTTCCCTCTTGGAAATCCACCCAACTATCTATCTAACAAACACATTTGCTTTAGTGATTTTTTTTAGCAGGTCTTCCTCCCAAGCTAAAGAGGATCTCTTACAATCTTCTAATTCAATGTGTACACAAATAAATAGGTATTCCTATGACAACCCGTATTGAGTTTCTTTTCTCTCTTTTTGTAAAACTTAAGTAAAAATTTACATGAAACAATATTAACTAAAAGGTGATCTAAAAAGATTTAGGCTAGTTAATAAAAGGATAAGATAGAGTGCTTGATAATATCACTATACCAATCCAAGGTTGGTCTAGATAGGGACATGAGGAAGGTATAAAGAAGAAGAGCATCATCATATGTAATTAAATAACAAGAATAGTGGAATGCTCTCAAATATTGTTGAGGGTCCTCTTTACTTTAGGACTTGGTAAACTTATGTAGTTCCCATTGAGGAGAATAGGGTCAGATTGGAATGGATGGATGATTGGATTCATTACAATTTTTATAATAAGATATAAGGTTATGATCTCTAGAAATAGATGATTCAAGATAGGACATTTTATCCATTAGCATCTTAACTAAATATATTTGAGGTTGAGGAGCTCAGTAGTTAGGTGGTAGGTTTAGTCAAGGTTGGTTGAGTGTAATGTATAGATAAGAGGTGAGAGATTGAGAATGTGCCACATATTGGTATGTGGTCATGGAAGTTTGGGATGATGCCTTATATTGATATGTAGGCACAAAAGGCTGGGTATAAGGTGGTATGTATCCTTATGGATTAGGAACATATTGGTAAAATGTCATGTGTGTTTGTTGATGGATGGACATGGGTTGGTTTGGAGGTATGGTTGAAGTGGTAGGTTGGGTTGGGTGGTGACCATAGTGATAATAGGTAGAAGGGTAGGGGGTATGGAAAGTACTAAATTTTGAAAAGGGGTAGAGATTAGTTGGTTGGTAGTAAAAATAGGAATGGTAGAAATAGGGGGAGAAGATATTCTCATGGTAGGTGGGGTATGGGTAACAAGAGTTAAGGTTTCCCCTATATTGGAGGTGTTGGTTGGTGTAGGTGGGGTTTAGTTATAGGTTGGAACGTTGGATTGGGTTTTGGTGGTAGTAGTATATGGGATGTTGGTAGAAGAAGTGGCTTGGGTAATCAAAGGTTGGGATAAGGTAACACCAACCATAAGAGGGGGAGGCATATAAAAGGGTGGATCTATGGGAGGAACCAAAGTAGTAGAGGTGTAGTGAGATAAGGTATTAAGGTAATGTTAAAGAGCTATGGGGTTGCTAACAAAGAATATGGAAAAAATTTCATCACCTTCAACAACTATTTGAGGCATGGTAGGAGGAGGATAATAAGGAAGAGAACCCTCAACATCTAAATTATCCTCCATAGATGAGGAGGAGGAAGAGGAAGGTGGTCCTTGGTTGGTTTGATTTCTCAACTATTATCTAGATAAGACCATGTAAGAAAATAGAAATAAATGATGAAACTTGTACCTCAAACAAAAAACAAGTAAAAAAAGAATGCAATGCAATCCAAACATACACTAAAAGTGCATTTAAACTTAGGATTCTTTTTAGATCAGTTTTGGATTATGCCTTAGAAAGTGTGAAGAAGAAATTTGGCTTGTAGATTAGGTATTAAAGAGGAAATCTAAGGTTGGTTTCAAGTTGATTTTAGGTGCTAAAGAGAGAAATCTATATTGAACTTTAGTATGTGTCTTGGTATTGGGGCCTACCCCATCACTTCACACACTATAGTAATAAGGGTGTCAGGTTCTTAGCCAAGATATATATAATTTAAGAGTTTATACTCAACTAGATAGCTGAGTTGGTTCTTTCCTTGGTAATGACCTCCAAGTAAGATTGTTGAAAAAGGGTAAAGTTAACCCCTAGGTGATGAAATCCTAGTTAGGCCTTGTCTCAAGTTTGTTTTGATGTGTTGATTGATTATGTGGTTTGGATAAGTGTGTGATAACAAAATTGAAAACTATGATTAATTACTTTGCCTTTTAAGTTACTAAATGAACTAAAGAAATAAAATAATCAATGTGATGTAATGGGTTTAGTTTATGCTAAAAGAAATTTCAGATTTCATTCAATGAGCATAGAATAAAGGAAGAAATAAAGGGCACCTAGATGATGTTAGGGTCCCATTGGGCATGCCAAAATGTTTCTCTTAATTTTTTCTCATTTATTAATTTTGGAAGAAGATAATAAACTAATAATAAGGGTGTGGTATAAATACATAGTTGGTGATGCATGTGTAATCAAGATGAAGATGGAGAACTCCTCTTTGGCTAGAAAAGAATAACCTACAAATAAGAACACACTAAAAAAAGGGGGTTGATAGAAAGATAGTTGAGTAGAGTACCTAATATGAGCTAGATCTAAGAAGCATATGCTTGTTAGGAGGCTATCAATCCATTGTTGATAATAATTAAGTTGAAAATGATAACGTAAGGTATTTGCATAAGATAAATAAAGTCTAATACAAGAAGAAAGTAGAATGATTGTTAAATAAAATGACTTAATATAGAAAAATATGGTTAATACTTATGCTAAATAAGGTGGGACCTAGTTCATAAAATCAAAAAAATCTATGTGAATAGGTAAGAACATAAAAAGTTAGTTTTTTGCCTAATTGTTATTATTTTTTGCCATAGTAACCATCGACAGTTGGGTGAACCATCGATGGTTGGGTTGACTGTCGATGATTGGATGTGATAATTGGTGGTTGGGTGTTGTTTCTATGCTATTTCACTTTCACATTCAATGAGAGAATAAGAAACTAAAAGAAATGGTCTAAGGCTTGATGTACCTAGATGTAGTCGTGTGCACTGTTTATCCAGACGATCGTGAGAACTCCTCTTTGGTTGTGGAGGATGACACCTGCAAGAGAAAGACACTAAGACAAAGGAGGTGTTAGATGAGGAGATGGTGGGTTGCCAAGCAAAAGATTGATCCCAGAAGCAAAAGCTTAGGGGATGTCAACCCACTGATTGATAAAATGATGTCTAATAAATAGTAGAATGATAAAAGACTGTAATGATAAAGACTGAAAAGGAAATGGAAGCAAATGCTTACCTAAATGATGCTGTCGGCCTGGTCACAGTCGCCAGCATCGATGATCCTACCAGCGTCAGTTGTCAAGGCTGCCGACGTCGATTAGTTTGCCAACATTGATGGGGGAAGTGACCGGCGTTGGTCAGGGCAGTAGTCTGTGGACGCGTTCTGGATAGGATTTTAGTTTGTGGACAGGTCTGAGACAAAGTTTTGGGCTTGGTTGAATGGTCTAGGGGTCTGGGTCTGAGAGTCTGGTTTTGGTTAATAGTCTGTGCAGAGGTTTTGGGTAGAGTTACAGGGGCAATAGACAGAGTGTATGGTCACACAGAGGATAGAGGTAGAGAAATGAGGATTTTGGTCTAGTCCGATCTGGTGATAGGAAGTCCTAGATCTAGTTCATAATACTTAAAAACAAATAACTAGAAAACATAATGAAAGTACAAACAAAATACTTACCTGTGGCTGGTTGAAGGAGTGTTGCAAACTGGTGTACCTGTTGTTGATGCTACCCCTGTGGTTGACCTATTGCTGGTGGAGAAACCTGATGCTGAGTCAATGGAGAGTGTTGCTTGATGTGTACCTGTAGCCAAAGAGTTAGCAGTGGAAGAGAGAGGAGAGAAAGATTGACGGATTCAAGAGTTTTAGAGTCAGATGTGAGAGAGAGGCAAAGGACCGAATAACGGATGTAGAAAACCGTTATGAAGGCTGCTGACGTCATCAATATCACTGACGTCGGTCGATAGTTGACCGACGTCGGTGGCTGGAAGGTAGGAAAAAGGCTAAAAATAGCCTTTCGTCTATTTTCCCAACTGTCGGGTAAGCGAGTCCAAGGAAGAAATTGTCAAAGGTGGCTAAAATGGATGAGAGGTTAAAGGGGAGAAGTTGGAATGGGGGTCTAAGCATTAATATTGGCCATGTGGGGAATGAAGGGAATCCAAAGAAGGGTATCCAAGAGTGGTGAGGTGGCAAGGGGAAAGAGAAAAGGAGTTTTATTAATTTAAAATAGCTAATTATTTCAAATTAACAAGACATGGGTTAGGAGTGGTTAAGTGGACCAAAGGGGACCAAGGGGGGAGTCGACCTAGGGAGTAGACACGATTTCGGTGTCTACATTTTCCCCTTTTTGTCTTGTTAGTTGTTCTAGGAGAACTGCAAGACAAAAATAGGAGTTGGTTGCTCCAGGGGTGGGATGAGGTTGATTTCATCTTGTTGGTTGTTCAAGTGAATTGCAAGACAAAAATAAGAGGGTTGGTTGCCCTGATTATGGATGAGGTATTCCCCCTCAAAGTAGGAGTCGAGGGAAGGGAACCTGGAATCTGGTGCTGATTTGATAGAAAGTGGATGAAGAGGGATATGGTGAGTGGGAATGCTGCAATAGTTGTGATTGCATGTATACCACTTCACGATATGGTCAGGTCAAACTGTCACAGGTCAAGGGTTGAGGAGTGCTAAAATTGAAATAACCAGGCCCCAACATTTAGTCATCTGCTGATTGGGTTATTCAATCTAAGCTGAAGCTCCAATGGTCATTGTGTTCCAGGTATCCCAAGCTCAGGAAGTGCTCCCAAAAACATGAAAAAGTCACAAGTAGTGGGGATCAACCGGCTTGCGATCCTATACTTGTGAGGGTCAAAAATAGTCTGTGCACAATTTTGCTAACTAGTCGTGGGGTAGCATACATGCAAAAACAACCAAGGCAACGTCATCTTAGAAGTGGTCAGGGTTGAAGGAGATAGGCATGATCTCCAAGGTTTGGTGGATGGATGGATGAAATGAAGTGGTCGAGCTAACCTCAAAACACTGAGTGCTGCCTACATAGCCCCTGTGGTTAGGGCCTCATGCCAATGTAGTTCTCCCTAAAAGGGAGGAATGGTCAAAGGTATGGATTGGTCTTGATTGAGGTCAAGGTCATGGTCAAAGGATAGAATGGTTTGTCCATCAAGGAGATGAACAAATGAGGGTGGTCGAGCTAACCCCAAAAGGCAGTCGTGTCATCTGAGTGTTGCCTACATAGCCCAGGTCATAGGGCCTTAGACCAATGTAATTCAGACAAAGGGTTTGAGTGGTAGACAGGTGGTCAAAGTGGTCGATAGATTGGATAATGATTGATTGTGGTCAAATGATGAGGCTAAAAAAGGGTTTGTCCATTAGGTAGATGAACAAATGAGGGTGGTTGAGCTAACCCCAGAAGACAGTCATGTCATCTGAGTGCTACCTACATAGCCCAGGTCATAGGGCCTCAGACCAATGTAGTTCGAACGAAGGGTCCGAGTGGTAGACAGGTGGTCAAAGTGGTCGATAGATTGGCTGATGATTGATTGTGGTCATGGTCAAGGTCATGGTTAAAGGATTGGTCAAATGAAAGAATGGTTTGTCCATCAAGGAGATGAACAAATGAGGGTGGTCGAGCTAACCCCAGAAGATAGTCGTGTCATCTGAGTGCTACCTACATAGCCCCGGTCTTAGGGCCTTAGACCAATGTAGTTCAGATGAATGGACAAAATGGTTGATGATTGGTCTTGGTCATGATGAAATGATGAGGAGAAGATGATGCTGCAGCCTTTGCCATATTATGTGATGGTGTATTCTGCAACATTGGTCGAGGGGTCTTTCATCCTGAGCAATTTTCCACAGTCATGGTGGATGTATGCTAAAAAAGAATTGAGGTCTATTTATGTTTCAGCAAGTATTGGTTTATGCTTAACATAAATTGTGTCAGGTCGATAGTTTCTATGTGTATTATTCTCCATAGAAACTATTTGAAATGGACTAGGTCATGTCGATGGTCTGAAAATGTTTTGGTTGGTTTGGTTTGGGTTTGGTTGGATAGATAATGATTTGGTTGGATGCGTGACCAAGATGTGTCAAAAGTGAAAGATGAATTGCTCTTTCATTGACAAGGACTAGAATGATGGCATGGGTAAGGGGTTGTTTAGAAACAAAAGACCTGTTCATGCATTGCATTCGTTGACTAGTGGTTGTGTTAGAGAAGAAATCGAATCACTTGACATTAAGTGAGCTCAAAATTCCTTGAGTATGCAGGGGTGATAGGTTTGAATATGATATGGATGGAAGGGGGGAACCCTTTTATGACAGGAACAACTTTGCCCCTTTTATAGGTGACCCCGAGAATGACTATAGACAAGTCCATGACTCTAAAGTTTTGTCAGTCAATTTTTTTTTTGGGTAGACTGATCGATGCAGGAAGCCTGTGATGGGATGTTGTTTTTCTTTGTGGTCATGTCGTGAAGTTGATCGATGCAGGAAGTTTCAGAGATAGTGCTATGTATGTAGCAAAATTTATGCATAGCCATCCTTCGAGGGAGTGGTATATATTCTGCTTTTTATGTGTTTTTGATATGACTTTGGCCTAGTTGTCCTTTAAGGGAGCAGTCTAGTGAATACAGCAATGATGATGCAGCTATCCTTTAAGGGAGCAGTCTACATTTATAGTTTTATGACCTTGGAATATGCATCCCATTTTGATTTTTTTATTTGATTGATTTGTTGACTAGAATTTTGGTCATGGACTTGACTATAGAGGTTTAGAGGGTTTCCCTTTTAGTAGGACAAAGCATTCATACTTTGACAAAAGGGTTAGGATTGAGGGTTGAAGGAGATAAGAATGATGGTGACAGGGACTACTCAAGGGATCGAGCTCAAGTTAAACGTCAAGTGAATAATTACTTGACTAACAGTGGACTGGTCAAAGATGTAAGACATAAAAAAGGCTCAGGTTCTGACAAAGTCCTAACCCATGATGGTGTTATGATGCAAGGTCCGAGTCAATTGGGAGAAAACTTGCCCCATTTGCTTTGTTCCAAATTGTTCACATGTTGATTGATGTTGAAAGAGTTGGTTGATGTTTGGTCGAAGTTTGGGGTCGATGCTGAAGAAGTTGGTTGATATTTGATCAAGGTTTGGTTAAGGTTGGTTTGAACGTTTGGTCGAAGATAGGTTGAATGTTTGGTCGAGGTCGGGTCGACGGTCTGGTTGAGGTTGGGTTGAATGTTTGGTCGAGGATAGGTCGAGGTTTAGGATTAAAAGAGTGATTGATATTTGGTCGAGACTGGGTTGAAAGGTTGGTCGAGGCTTGGATGAAATTTGAATTCCCCTAGCAGCTAGGGAGAATATTTGATAGATTTGTTAAGGTCAATTGAGGCTTGGTGGTCAGATTGACTATGTTGATGTCGAATAAGGGGGTTAAAGGCAGCAAAGGGACCATAATCAGGCATGGAGATCCTAATTTAGGTGATGAGGTTTGAGAAGCATGGGTCAGTGTTGATGATTTGTCAAAGGGGTGGTCAAGAGGATCCTTGATAAGAAGGGTATCCTTTCTCCGTTGTTGATAAATGACAGCTTTAAGAGCACAGTAGCGCTCAGTGTCATGTCCTGGAGTGTGATGATAATGGCAAAATTTAGAGTTGTCGAACCAAGATGGTCTTGATCTAAGAGTTGATGAATGGGTCAGTGAGGAGGTTGAAGGTTTGTTGACGATGCGATTGAGAAGAAAGGTGTCTTTCTCCAAGCATTGGAGAATGACAACCTTGAGGGCACAACAATGCTTAGTGTCATGCCCAGGTGTGTGATGATATACACAAATCTGAGTGTCGTCAAACCAGGGCAGTTTTGGTCTGAGGGATTGATATGTCTTAAGAGGTAAGAGATTGATGCGAGAAGACTGCAACAAGTGCCGTAACAACAGGGCATAAGAACCTACTAAGGGGTCTATGTGTCTTGTTGCAGTGGGGGTTGAGGACTTTGATCTGAGAGGCATAAGAGGCATTGGTCATACCATCATTTTCATGGGTGGTGTAACCACACACAGAGATGGCACTTTGGTGGTGATAGGTGTTGGATGTTTTGAAGAAAATATTTGTCTGATGGGTTGAGAGAGTAATGGAGGTGACTTGCCTCTGTGATATATGGGAGTAGGAAGCACCCCTATTAAAGTAGATGGATGCGGGCCCAAAATTGAAGGTAATGATGAAGGTGGGGAAGGAGCCCTCTAGTGTGGTTTAATGGCCTTCATTGGTTTGGGGTGAGGGCCACTATTGTGTGAGGTGAGGTTAGGTGCGGGTTTGGATTCAGATGTGGACGGAGGCGAGTGAGATGTAGCAATCTCAGGCAAAGGGCAAGAGGAAACTGTGACTGGGTCTTCCTCGATCGAAATGGGTGAAGAGACTGGTTCTTCTCTTGGTAGAGAAGGAATAGGAGAGTGTGGCTCTGCAGTTGGATAGAGCATAGGAATGGTCATAGTCTTGATGTGTGGTCTAGGCGTGGGGAATGTATGATCCCCCATTGATGACAAAAAGGATGACGGTGAGGCACCTCGTGTGGGTGCCATCAAAGCATCCTCCAATATGAGAGAGGTTGATGGAGGATTAATAGGAGAAGAAATTTCTTCATCCTGTGGAGGAGGAATAAGACAAGAAGGGTCTTCCACCTGTGAAGGAGGTTGGTCAGGGACAAGAGAAAAGACAGTGTCGACCGTGTGTACATCATGGTCTTGAGGGTCATTGGTCATGGTCTGGACATTATTTTGAGTAAGCAAGTGATTAGGAAAGGGTTGTTTGAAGATGTCAAGGTTTTGGTTGGCCAGATCATTTGGGTTATCCAGGATGAGATCCCCCTTGTCTAGCATGTCCTGGATGATGTTTTTGAAGGTTTGACAGTTGTTCGTGTCATGGCCTTTAACACAGTGATAATTGCAAAAGTCGTTGTCCCTATACCATGCAGGGATAGGTGTTGATGGGTTGAATTGAAGTGGTCAGATTGAAGGGAGATTGAGGGCCCCTTGCTTGACAAGTTTATCCAAGACAGAGGCATATGACTCTCCAATTGGAGTGAATTGACATTGTATGGATCGTCGTTGGAAGTGTTTATTGATGTAGTCTAATGTTGAAAATTGAGGTCGGTTGGTTATTGTTGAAGATGATGGTTTAAAGATGACAGTGTTTGCCGACCCCTTGGACTGGGAGTGGATAGAAGAAGGTTTGGACGAAGAAGGGTCATTATATTTTGCATTGTTATTATGCAATTTGACCTTATTTTCATCCATGGCACAGAGTTTAAGATTTCTTGCCACGGTGAAAGCTTCATTAAAAGAGCAGAATGTCTAGATCTGCAAGGTAGAAGAGATGTGCCTAGCACATGCTCGAGAAAAGAGCTCGATGAGCTCAGGTTGAGGCAAGGAGAAGGAGAGCTGGTTGATCAGGCCTCTCTAATGGGCGACAAAATCAACTATTGATTAGTCATCAAATTGCCTGATGGAATAGAGGTCTGTGATTGAGACTTGTTTGGTGATGTTGATAGAAAAATGGTCGAGAAATAATTGGGCAAGTTGAATGAATGAAAAGATAGAATGTCTGGTAAGAGAGCTATACCAGTCAAGGGCGGGGCCAGAAAGTGACATAGGGAATGTACGTAAAAGTAATGGATTGTCATGGGTAATGAGGTAACAGGCATGTCTGAATGCCCGTAAGTGCTGTTGCGGGTCTTCCTTACTCTGAAAGTGAGTAAATTTAGGAAGCTCCCATTGGTTGGGATAAGGTCAGATGGGCACAGAAGGATGAATGGGTTCATTGTAAATTTTCTCATATGACAGAGCATTGCTTAAACCAGAGATAGAGGTCTTGAGACTGGACATTTTTTCCATCAGCATTTTGATGATGTCAGCTGACAGATTGGTAGGTGGGGCACCCCTAGGTTGTAGGGTACTTGGAAGTTGGTCGAAGAGGCATATGACATACTTGGTTGCGCTTGTGTAGGTGTAACATAAGGTTAGTACGTCATAGGGATAGATGTTGTGGTCAAAGGGGCTTGTGCTATGAAATTGGAGGACACAAGTTGACTAGATACCGCTAGAGATGGTTGAGTGGTGGCACTAGTAAAAGGATAGGTTGTCACTTCTACGTGTATAGGTGTAAGAGTGGGTGAGGTTGAGATAACTAAGTTTTGGTATGGTGTAGAACTCGATTGAATTGTGTGAAGTTGAGGGGGTAATGACACCCCGATGGAGGCAGGTTCGAAAATAGATGAGGAGGCCAAACTTTGCGTATTAGCCATGGTTAAGTGACTAGTCGAGACAATAGGCTGAGTCATGATGGGTTGGGTAGTGGGTGACGTCGATGTCATTACTTCTACACCTGAAAGGTCCCGCATTTGGTTTCTTGCGAGATAGTTTTGGAGGGATTTGACATTGAGGTCCAAGAATCTTTCGAAATCTTGGTCCCCTTCAGGGATGATGGGAGTCTGAGTCGGGTTTAGTCGAGTAGGAGTTCTTTTGGTCTCTGAGTGGAACTGCATTATAGGACTGGTTATGGATGAGGAAGGCGAAAGTGGTTGATGCCTCGCGTGGTCAAGAAAAGCCTTGGTTTGACTACGTGTCAAAACCATTCAAGGCAAAAGGTTCAGGTTTTAGACACTATGTTTTTTTAGTTTTAGAAACTTAGAATGTGGTTTTTGGTAGAAAAAGGGGTAGGTTTTAAGCTGCTATTTTGAAAAAAAGGACTGTGATAGTGACCGATGTCAATTTAAAAACCGATGTCAGTGATATCAGATGGCCGACATTGGTCAGATAACTGATGCCGGTGAGGAAGAGTTGTCAACGTCGGTGGTAAAGCCGATGTCGGTGACTGTGGTTTTCTAGAAACCTAAAATATTTTAGAGTTTTTGGAAAAAAAATGAAGAAGAACATCCTCACAAGCTCAAAAAAATAGATAAGAATAGAAAAACAGAGATGGAGACAGGCACACACTAAGCATTAAATCTTAAGAATCAACTTTTAGAATCTTGTGGCTTATGCCTTAAAGTGATGTTTGGGAAGATTGGATTAAAGAATGGGTCCTAGAAGAGGTAGTCTATGGATGGTTTCAGGTTTGTTTAGGTGCTCAAGAGTCTGGGTTAGGTTCGGTATGTGGCCTGGTGCTAAGGAGCAAGCTCCCCTCACTTCATGAGCCCAGTGATAAGCTGGTCTCACTTAGCCAAAATATACCTTGCCTAGAGATTATCCTCTGCCAGAGAACGGAGTGGGCTTTCCCCTTGGTGATGAAATCCAAGTGGGATCACCGGGACGGGGTAAGGTATCTACTGGGGGATGAAATCCCAGTCGGGCCTTGTCTCAAGTATTGTTTGATGTTTGATTTGTGCAAGTGGTTCGGTTGTGTAACATAAGTGTGATTAATTCATGATGTGGTCTAAGTACTAGATGTGGACTAAGAAATGCAAGCAAGCAGAAATGATAGGCAATATGTTTTTAAGCCCAAGTCAAAATGTTAATTCGTATGAAGACAAATGGAGAAAGGGTGAAGAGTATGATTTTTGACTAGTCTAGATGCAAGAAAAGAAAGAAGAGTTCTTTTTAATCCTGCTTATGATGTCGCTTAAAAGAGAAGAAAGAGGTGAAAAGGGAGAAACCTAATGCACCTATATGAACAAAAAGAAAAGGAACCCAAGGGAGACCCTAAGGTCCCACCGGGCATGCCAGATGTTTCTATGCTATTTTGATTTCAAATTCAAAGAGAGAATAAGAAACTAAAAGAAATGGTCTAAGGCTTGATGTACCTGGATGTAGTCATGCACACCATTTATCTAGACGATCGTGAGAACTCCTATTTGGTTGTGGAGGATGACACCTGCAAGAGAAAGACACTAAGACAAAAGATGCATTAGATGAGGAGATGGTGGATTGCCAAGTAAAAGCTTGATCCCAGAAGCAAAATCTTGGGGGATTTCAACCCATTGATTGATAAAATGATGTCTGATAAATAGCAGAATGATAAAAGACTACAATGATAAAGACTGAAAAGGAAATGGAAGCAAATGCTTACCTGAATGATGATGTCAGCTTGGTCACAGTTGCTGGCATCGATGATCCTATCGGTATCGGTTGTCAAGGCTGCCGACATCGGTTAGTCTGCCGACGTCAGTGGGGGAAGTGACCGGCATCGATTGGGGTAGTAGTCTGTGGACGTGTTCTGGATAAGATTCTAGTTTGTGGATGGGTCTGAGATAGAGTTTTGGGCTTGGTTGAATGGTCTGGGGGTTTGGGTCTAAGAGTCTGGTTTTGGTTAATAGTTTATGTAGAGGTTTTGGGCAGAGTTATAGGGGCAATAGATAGAGTGTATGGTCACACAGAGGATAGAGGCAGAGAAATGAGGATTCGGGTCTAGTCCGGTCTGGTGATAGGAAGTCCTAGATCTAGTTCATAATACTTAGAAGCAAATAACTAGAAAACATAATGAAAGTACAAACAAAATACTTACCTATGGCTGGCTGAAGGAGTGTTGCAAACTGGTGTACCTGTTGTTGATGCTGCCCCTATGGTTGACTTGTTGCTGGTGGAGAAACCTGATGCTGAGTCCCTGGAGAGTGTTGCTTGATGTGTACCTGTAGCCAAAGAGTTAGCAGTGGAAGAGAGAGGAGAGAAAGATTGACGTATTCAAGAGTTTTAGATTCAGATGCGAGAGAGAGATGAAGGACCAAATAACAGATGTAGAAAACTGTTATGAAGGCTGTCGACATCGGCAATATCACCGACGTCGGTTGATAGTTGACCGACATCAGTGGCTGGAAGGCAGGAAAAAGGCTAAAAATAGCCTTTCATCCATTTTCCCAACTGTCGGGTCAGCGAGTCCAAGGAAGAAATGGTCAAAGGTGGCTAAAATGGATGAGAGGTTAAAGGGGAGAAGTTGGAATGGGGGTCTAAGAATTAATATTGGCCATGTGGGGAATGAAGGGAATCCAAAGAAGGGTATCCAAGAGTGGTGAGGTGGCAAGGGGAAAGAGAAAAGGAGTTTTGTTAATTTAAAATAGCTAATTATTTCAAATTAACAAGACATGGGTTAGGAGTGGTTAAGTGGACCAAAGGGGACCAAGGGGGGAGTCGACCTAGGGAGTAGACACGATTTCAGTGTCTACAAGTGTGACCATCGATGGTTGTACCAATCATTGGTGTTTGCTTGTGGGTTTCTAAAGGTGATCAGAAAAGAGTTACAAAATAGGTAGATGGGTAGACATAGATTATGTTATATGTTAGAGAGAAAACAAGGTGAAAATAGGTCTAATCAAGTTAGGGAGGTCATTAGTCCAAATAAAACAAAAAAAAGGGACATATACCTATAGCTTGTTAGTTGGTTAGTAGTGGAAGGATAAAACACATTTGCTAAAGTAACATTACATTGGCCTAAAAGAAAAGTTGATAGAGGTTGAGGTCTCTTTTGTTGATGCTAAGTTACTGAAGAAAGACTGGATGCTAGAGAACTTGAATACCTGTATGCTTGATAACTCTTTTGATTGATCCCTTTCACCTCCCACTCACCTCCTTTTATAGGCAAAGAGAGATGGAGGATATAAGGTTCCCTAGTAGGTGAGGTTATTGATCATGATGCTTGGAAGTTTGTTATCACTATATAAAGAAAATTTATTAAATTGTGTCTCATTATCTTGTATATAGTTGGTGCCATGTTAAAAATTTAAGGAGGTGGGGACCTAACTATCGATGGTCAGGCTAACCATTGATAGTTAGGTTGACCATCGATGGTTGAGTGAATGAGGTAAAGAGGGCCAAAAAGGGGTTAAAATGTTTGGTTAAATGTTAAGTTATTAGGTTAATGAGTTATCTAACTAGGTAGTCAACTAGACTCAGGGTCTGATAGGGGTTTTAAGGTGTTTCAACAACTAGAACTATCATCTGTAGTTTTTTAGTGTCTATAATCACAAGCTAAAGATTGAGCACATTTCCAGAGATCAATGGTACATGTTCAAGTGTACATAATATAATCTATGGCATGTATTGAGTTAAAAAATTTCAACAAATCCCAAAATGAATGAAAGACTACCACTTGATAGGAACATGTTAGCTTGACATGACTGATAGAGAAAGATGTAGAGAGCTTGTAGGGCTTTTAAGTGGCATGACCTTAGGGCTAAAGATAGCTAGTAGATAATAGTGCTTGGTCTTTCAAATCAAGATTAATGGTCCATGTCAATCTATGCACATAGATATAATGGTGTGAACCAAGATGGAATTTTCAAATGGTCTAGTATTAAACAAGGTAGTGCCATGTGTCATAACCACAATAAACAAGACATAGATCTATGGTTAAAATTTTATTGGATGAGCAGATCTGATGGTGTGGGATGATCATGGATAATTTAACTAAGTTCAATCACATATGGAGACAAGTGATGTTGAGTTCAATATAAAATAAATATATTGGTGAACCTCTAAGTGAAATGGTGATGCCACATAGGCATACATGACATATTCAAAGACCCTATGTGATATAGTTAGTGAAGACTTCCACCACTGACAATAACTTGGCAATTTACAAATGAAAATTTTATGAGAGGGACCAAGATTTACCCAAGTAAATCAAAAGTTGAAAATAATGAATTTTTTCATTCAAAATATGAAGGAATCCCTAAAAGTCTAGATGTGAAAAAAAAAATGTGTAAAATAAATTGGAACCAAAAGTAAAAAAGTGACATAAATCTTTCTCATTGTTGTGCTTGTCCAATTTCCTCCATGAGCGAGAGATTGCAAACTTGTAAATAAAATGTGGGCCACTCTAGAGAAGATGATTTAGAGGGAAATAGATCTATAATATTCCCAATAAATCATGGTAACATTAGGTTGTTCTATGGCATGCATTGAGAGGGAAGACATCGATCCATAAGTTTTTAGCTATGAAAACAAATGGTCTAGAGCATCCCCAAGCAGTTGCACATAATGAAAATTTTTGTTCAACCCTCTAACATGAATACTATCATTCCATCTCATGGGAAAAGGCATATCCTACCATGAAATCAAAAGTTTGTTACAAATATTCATCATTCTTTGTAGAGGTAGTTATAACATTATTTTTTTCTTGCAAATGGATGAATATTTTAAGCATGGTAAAAGGCATATTCTAGTTAGAATCATCTTGGTAGACTTGAAAGTTTGTTTTGGAATTTTTATAGTTGTGACCCATAGTTCTAGATCTAAAAATGTATAAATAGAGGGCTTCTCCTCTATTCAAGGGGTTGGTTGGACATTGTGTTGGTTTTTTTTGGTTATTGTTTTAGGTGTCCACTTTATCTAAGCTTAGGTTCTAAAGATTTTTTTTTAAGATCAATTACTATGTGTAGATATTGTCTCCCTTACTAAGGTGGTTGTAGTTGTATAACCATTAACAAGATTTGAGATCATGTTTATGTCTCCCTTGTCAAAATAGTAATCTCACCATGCTTGTCTCGATGTAAACATTTTGAAATATTGATGTGTGTAATATTTATTTTCAAGTTAATGGAAATGCTTGTGGTTCTTTGTTGTTTCCTATAGATTAAGTGAATCAACATGTTTATTTAGAATTGTTGATTGGAAATTTGAGTCTGTGCTCACTATTGGTTATCATTTTGAGCAAGATAGGTTATTGAATAACTTGTTAGGGAACCCTAGGTTTATGGATTTGACAAGGAAAAACATTTGAAAGATTAGTTTCAATGTATGTTATAGTCTCTTAGGGATCATTTGGTATTTACCATTATCTTACATTTGAAGTTTTTTTTGCATCTTTGCTAAGGAATATTGTCATAAAATATTGTAAGAAACTTTGTTGTTTGGAAGCCACCAGCATGCCACCCTCTATTTTTAATCATCTAACTTATCATACCCTATCCTACCCTATAAATAATACACCCTTTGCATACTATAAGTGTTATTTTCCTATAGATTCATAAATATTATATACTTGACATTTGTCTTGATTTTATGTTTTAAAGCATAGCGCTATAGTTTTCCATTCAACTCCTATTGTTGAATATTTTATAAAATGAATATTACAATCATTTCCTCATCTATCTTTAGTAAATTGTATATGAATTATAACATTTTTGCATTTCATGTGACAAACCTTTATGAGTGAAGTGTGCAAACTTGGTTATGACTTGGTCATATATATTCCATGTGCCAAAAATCCCCATGGAGGTTGAATTGTAGAATATCTCTATGTGAGCAAGATACCCCATAGGTCCTCTCACCTTGGTTTAAGTACAGCAAAAAGTAGCAGGGAGCTAACCATACCCTTTATAGGTACCTCTGAATCATTTCTTATAATTTAGTCTAATCTTGATGCCAAACCCTTCCCTAGATATAATGACATACTAGTAGGTTTTTCATCATTTCTTTCCATTTTTATATCAAGTGTGTAAGGCCAGGTATACAAGGTGTATAATTGGGACCATTTGCCTACACAATTAATTTATTTTAGACATATGCCATCCATCTCAATTCATGTCATAGAACAACCTGATTTTGCTATGATTTTTTGGGAATATTTTGGATCCATGGCCCTCTAAATGATATTCTCCTTCTAGCTCATGTGAAAAGGCATCTCCCACCATGAAATCAAAATTTTATTACATATCTTCATCATTATTTATAGAGGTAGTTACAACATTGATTTTTCTTACAAATGGACTAATATTTTAGGCATGGTAAAATGCATATTCAAGCTAGAAGCATCTTGGTAGACTTGAAATCTTGTTTTACAATTTTGAAAATTATGACCCATAGTTCTAGATCTAAAAATGTATAAATGGAGGGATTATCTTCTATTCAAGGGGTTGTTTGGTCATTATGTTGGTTATTGTTGGTCATTTTTTTAGGTGTTCACTTTCTCTAAGCTTAGGTTATGTAAAAATGTTTTTGGGATAATTTTTGTGTGTAGATCTTGTCTCCCTTTCTAAGGTGGTTATAGATGTACAACCATCAACAAGATTTGAGATCATGTTTATGTCTCTCTTGTTAAAAGAGAAATATCACCATGCTTGTCCCCATGGTAGCATTTTGAAATAGTATTTATTTTCAATTTAATGAAAATTCTCATGGTTCTTTGTTGTTTCCTATAGATGAAGTGCATCAACATGTTTTGTGAGAATTATTGATTGGACATTAGGGTCTGTGCTCACTACTAGTTGTCATTTTGAGCATAGATTTAAATTATAAACTCTTTCTATATTCTTTAGGATAGATTGTTGAATAAATTTTTAGGTCACCCTAGGTTTATGGATTTGATAGGGAAAAACATTTGAAATATTAGTTTCAGTTTATGTTCTAGTCTCTCAAGGATCATTTCGTATTTACCATTATCTTGCATTTGAAGTTTTTTTTACATCTTCACTAAGAAATATTGTCATGAAATACTAAAAGACACCCTAATATTTGGAAGCCACCAACATGCCACCCTCCATTTTTAATAATCTAACTTGTCCTACCCTATCCTACCCTAAAAATAATACACCCTTTGCATACTATAAGTGTTATTTACCTATAGATACATAAATATTGTATACTTGACATGTGTCTACATTTTGTGTTTGGAAACATAGTGCTATAGTTTTCCATTCAACCCCTATTGTTGAATACTATATAGAATGAATATTTTAATCATTTCTTTATCTATATTTAGTAGCTTGTATATGACTTAGAGCATTTGTGTATTTTATGTGACAACCCTTCATGGATGAAGTGTGTAAACTTGGGTATGCCTTGGTCATATGTGTTCTTTTTGCCAAAAATCCCCATGGATGTTGAATTGAAAAATCTCTCCAAGTGAGAAAGCTAACCTATAGGTCATCTCACCTTGGTTTAGGTAGATTCAAAATTAGCAGGGAGATAACCATACCCTTTGTAGGTGACTCTTCGTCATTTATTATAATTCAGTCTAATCTTGATGCCAAACCCTTCCTTGGATACAATGACATCCTAATGGGTTTTTCATCATACTTTGTCATTTTTCCATCAATTTTACAAGGTTGGGTGTAAAGGTGTACAACTAGGAACTAACACATTTCAAGATTAGACCAAATGTAGAAAATGATTGAGAGGTACATATAAAGGGTATGGTTAGATACTAATTTTAGATCTACCTAAACCAAGGTGAGAGGACCTATGGTGTAGCTTTATCACATGGAGAGATTCTACAATTCAATCTCCATGAGGATTTTTAGCACAAGAAACACACATGACCAGGGCATAACCATGTTTTCACACTTCACCCATGAAGGGTTGTCACATGAAATGCATAAATGCTCTAATCCATAGATACAATACTAAATATATATGAATAAATGAATGAAATATTCATTATATAAAATATTCAACAATAGGGGTTGAATAGAAAACTACAACACTATGCTTCAAAACACAAAATTCAAACACATGTTAAGTATACAATATTTAAGCATCTGTAGGAAAATAACACTTATAGTATGTAAAGGGTGTATTGTTTATAGGATAGGGTAGGGTTGGACAAGTTAGATGATTATAAATAAGGAGGTCAACATGTTGGTGGTTTCCAAACAATAGGGTATCTTGCAGTATTCTATGATAATATTCTTTAGAAAAGATGCAAAAAAAATTCAAATGCAAGATAATGGTAAATAAAAAATGATTCTTGAGAGACTAGAGCATCCAATAAAACTAATATTTCAAGTGTTTTTCCCTTTCAAATCCATAAACCAAGGTTCCCTAATAAGTTATTAACAACCTATCCTTAAGAAATGCAAGAAGAGTTTATAATCTAAATCTATGCTTAAAATGATAACTAATAGTGAGCACAAACCCGAATGTCCAATCAATAATACTTATAAAACATGTCACTAAAAATTCAGTTAAAATAAATAATAAATAACCAAAATCATTCTCATTAACTTAAAAAATAAATATTACACACATCAATGTTTGAAAATGCTTCCATGGAGACAAGCATGGTGAGATTGCTCTTTTGAGAAGGGAGACATAAACATGCTTTCAAATCTTGCTAATGGATATACAATTACAACCACCTTATCAATAAGGACAAAATCCACATAAAATAATTGATCCTATAAAATTTATATAGAACCCAGGCTTAGAGAAAGTGGACACTTAAAATAATGACCAATAATAACAAACATAATGGCCAACCAACCCCATAAGTAGAGGAGAATCCCTCTATTTATACATCTTTATATCTATAACTATCAGTTGAAACTTTAAAAATTATAAAAAAATATTTTAGGTCTATCAAGATGCTTCCAACTAGAATATGACTTTTACCACGCTTGAAATCTTCATCCATTTATAATAAAAATCAATGTTTTAATTGCCTCTATAAAGAATGATGAAGATTTGCAACAAAATTTTGATTTCATGGTGGGAAATGCCTTTTAACACGATATGGAAGGATAATAATCATGGTAGAGGGCTGAAAATTTTTTGTCATTATGTGAAACTTCTTGGGGATGCTCTTGACCATTTTCATGCATAGCTATAAACTTCTAGATAGATGCCCTCCCTCTTAACGCATGTCATAGAACAACTTGATTTTTCTGATTTACTAATAATATTATAGATATATGGCTCTCTAAATGATCTTCTATGGAATGGCCCACCTTGGATTTACAAGCTTGCAATTTCTCACTCATGAAGGAACTTGAACAAGCATAATAATGAAACAATGCAAAATATTTAGGTCACTTTTAACTTTTGGCTCCAACTTATTTTTCATATTTTACATTTTTGTTTTTTATCATCTAGTATTTTAGGGATTCCTTCATATTTTTTAATGAAAAAATGAATTAGTTTCAAATTTTGATTTACTTGGGTAAATCTTGGTCCCTCTCACAAATTTTCCATTTACAAATTACCAAGCTACTATTAGTGGTGGAATCCTTTTCTAACTGTATTGCACAAGGTATTTAAACATGTCATGCATGCATATGCGGCATAATCATGCCACTCAGTTCACCAATATATTTAATTTATACTAACCTCAACATCACTTGTCTCCATATGTAGTTGTACTTCATTGAAATGTCCATGATTATCTTGTATCATTGAATTTGCTCATCTAAGCAAATGTGGACCACAAATCTATGTTTAGATTATTATAGTTATGACACATGTCACTACCACATTCAATCTAAACCCTTTGAAAATTCCATCTTGGTTAAAACCATTGGATTTATTTACATGTATCGATGCAGACCATTGATCTTGATCTGAAAAACCAAACACTATTGTCTACTAGCTATATTTGGCCCTGAGATCATGCTACTTGGTATCCCTATAGGCTCTCTACATCCTACTCTATCAGTCTTATTGAGATAACATGCTCCTACTAAGTGGTGGTCCCACATTCATTTTGGACTTTATTGAAAAGTCTTAACTTATTATGTGTCACAAATCAGATTATGTACACTTAAACACGTATCACCAATCTCTAGGAATGTGCACAATATTTAACCTGTGATCATGTATTGACTTTTAAACTATGATCCTATGCTATTAGATCTTTCCATATAATCAAATGTGCATCATTAGATTATAATCCATGAGATTGAGAATTATTTATTCCTTGAAAATAGTCTCTATTGCTTTGATTTCCATCATGCCACATGACAACACCTCGCTAGATATCTAACCCTATTGAACTGTCAAATGTCCACTTTCAGCATTAGATCTTCAGAACATGATCAAAATTTTGATCATGCCCCACAAGATTGACACTTGTCATACCTAAACTAGTCTTGGGTTCCTTTAACTTATTCAACTTTGATCTTGCATCCTCATATCATCCCCACTTGAGCAAACACATGTTGTTGGATTTGCCTCCTTTTGAAATCAAATAGCTACTTATCATGCCATAAAATTGACATCCATGTGCCTATAAAAATATGTTTGTCAGACCATCATACCTATAATTCAAGAAAATTTCTTTGAGATTTTGCTTATCAGATATTTTGTCTTTAACATTCTTACTTACATCAACCCTTTGGTCTTTGGAAGAATTTTCTCAGGCCTTTTCTCTTTCAACATTCCTATTTTTGGCTATTTTATTTTAATTTATGATTTGGTCTTTAGAATATTTATTCCATAACATTTCTTCATAGTAATCTATCTTTGACATGCTGTTAAGACAATTGTCTCATACAAAATGTTCAAGATAATTTCCTTAAATAATTTTGACTTCACACTTTTTTTGAGAGATCTGAACTTTATCTAACCTTATATCATGGATAAAATCCACACAAGAATTTGGCCTTTAGAATTTTGTCTTCATCAGGATAATTGTTTTTGACATCTTATCCGAAATAATTTCCTTGAAGAAATTAATCTTTGTATTTTTGCTGAAGGAATTGGACTTTACATTGTTTCCAAAGAAATTGAGTCTTCAACATTTATGTCTACATCAGGACAATTGGTTTAAACATTTTTTCTAAAATAATTTCCTTAAATAAATTGGACTTAACATTTAGCCAAAGGAAATGACTTTTGTCAAAAAATCTGTGTGGATAAAATACCTGAAGGGAAAGTGAACTTCAAACTTTTTGTCATAGAAAAAAAGTCCAAAAAAAAAGGACTTTACATTTTCTCGACAGAATGCAATTCTTTCAAACTTTTTGCATGGAAAAAATTCCTAAAGGAAATAGACCTTAAAAAAATTTTATGTGAACAAAATATCTGATGGAATTCCTTTGGATTTTTTGTACAAATATTGTGGCTAAAACAAAACAAGACTTTGTTGTTTTTCCACAACTTTGAAAACTTTTTAGGCTTTGTGTCGAGGATAATTTTCCTGATGGAAATAAGTCTTTGGACCTTTTACATGAACAAAAATATTGAAGACTTATTTCCACTAGGAAAAAGGTCCTGAGAAAAAACCCAAAAAACCCAAGGCTTTATATGCATTAAGTAAATAATAAATTAATACTTAACCTATTTTAACATGAACTTGACCTTTGACATGAAGAGTTAAAATCACAAATGTAGCTAGGGACTCAGGCATTAATACTTGAATCGGTCTATTCTTAGACATTTTCACTTGACAAGGGCTCAATTGCTTTAATGTAATTTTGGGCACTAACATTGGATCTGGCTTGGGGATGCATACCCCCTACGAGTGTGTAAATAATCCCAAAACATAATACCAGGTGCCAATCTATTAGGTCATAGAGTCAAGACTTAATAATTTTTAGTAAACACCCAAGAAGGCTCAACAGAACAATGGTAGTCTTGAAAAAAATAGATCAAGATGATCTAAAAACACAAAAGGGAAACTACATAAACAAGGCCCAAAGTAGAGGGGTAATAAAGGAATGAAACAACAAAGGACAAAACACTATAAAATTATGTACATAGTTGTAGACAGACTCAATAAAAGAACTATTTTAAATTTATACCATTAATTGGTAGCTCTAGTATTTCACCATCCAAGTCTCTCAAGAAGAAATTATGCTCCCCAATCCAATAGTTAATGGAATAAGGACCCATCCACAAGGCATCAAATTTTCCATGATTTCCTTTTTCCTCATGCTTGTTATCCCAAAGTAGAACGATGTTACCTACTTGAAAGATTCTTAGAGTGACCTTCCTATCAAATATATTATTCAACTTTTCTTTGAACTTGAAGTGTCTTTCATGAGCTTATATTCAAATTTCATTAATCTCAATAATCTAGTTCATCCTACTCTCATAGTGGTTGATTTTCTCAGCATCCTCTAGTTTCTACATAAGTTGATAAGTTGGCAACTCCAAATTCATAAGAAAAATTGCTTGAGATCCATAAATAATCTCAAAAGGGAATTTGCATATAGCTCTCTTACGTGTAATAATATCATCTCATAAGGTAAACTTTAGCTCTTCACCCCACTTCTTATTTATTTCCAATGTTCATTTGATGATCTTGAGCAAGTTATTGTTACTTGATTTTACTTACCCATTCCCTTGAGGATTGTAATTGGAAGCACAAGTCAATTCAATCCATTCTATTTACATGAATAAAGGTTTGGATTTAAAGATAATGTCATTGTTAGAATTTTTTTTAATAAGCACAACAAATCTAAACATAATCTAATTCAACAAAAAATCCATAACTACCTGGTGTGTTGCTTTATTTGTAGGGACCACTTTAACCCATTTCATGAAGTAGTTAGTTACAACTAGTATCCATCTATGTCCAATGCTTGATGAATCAATAATTTATCCAATGAAATCCATTACCCATTATCTGAATGGGCCTTTAATCATTGCAAGCTGCAAAGGAAGAGAACCAAAAGATTTCATCCTTCTAGTAAAACACTAACATATCTCATACTTTTTGACTATTTGAGCAACACATTTAAAAAAGGATATCCACTAGTAAATAACTCTCATAATTTTATGAGCTATAATTTGAGGTGAAAAATGGCCACCACATACTCCACTATGGAAGTCTTCAATCAGGGTAGTAGTTTTTTCCTCTAGCATGTATCTTAGGAAAACCCCATCTTAATTCTTTCATGCTAGTCTATTCTTAGTCAAGAGATATTTTTGAGAGACAAGTTTGAGAGTTATTCTCTAATTCTTATCCAAGTTAGGGGGATAGTTCATATTTTTAAAGTAGCAAACAATATCTCTAGACCATACAAATATGCTAAACTAACTCAAAGAATCATCAACATTAAGAACAATAGTGTTTACCTCAATAACTTAAAAATTGGTCTCAACCATAAGCTTGGCTAGACCCATCCCTCTTACTAAATTAGTGGTCTGAATATCCATGTCATACTCTTGTAACTTGCTGACCTACCTACATTTCTTACTAGATACTTTAGTCTAAGTCAAGATGTCCTTCACCATGGTATGCAGGCCATAAGAAATAATATTGAAATAGCTAATATAAGGCCTGAATGTCTTGATAAATTTAAAGAGAGAGAATGATTATTTTTTCATAATGGTATAATTTAGTTTAGGAGCTTGCATAGCTTTGATAAATAAATTTATGGGCTACTTATGATCATTTTCATTCTTCTATAATAGAACAATATCAATAGTATTGTATGGTATAAAAGAGAATATCTAGAATGATTTTGTGTAATCAAGGTTGGCCAAGATAGGAGTAGACTTTAAAGCTCCTTTGATGTCATTGAATTCTTGCATGGATTTATCCTCCCATTTGATGGTCTATTCCTTCTTTAACATGGAATTATTAGGTAGATTAATCTTTAAAATATTTGAACACAAACCTCCTTACAAAGCTAATTTATCCAAAGAAAGATTGAATTCCTTTTTTAAACTATGAGATAGGTACTTTGTTAATGTCTTTGAACCTTTTAGGGTCAATCATGACACCATCCTTAGACACTATATGTCCTAAAAACTTGGCCTTTTATACTCCAAAGTGGCATTGCATTTGATAAGCACTTTTTTAAGATGCTCCAAATATTTTTCTCTAGTTTTGAAGTACATAGTAATGTCATCCTAATACACAATAATGAGCTAGTTAATTATACCTAAAAAATCAACATCCATATCTCTCTAGAATGTTTCACCAACATTCATTAACCAAAAAGTCATCCTCACATATATATATATATATATATATATATATATATATATATATATATATATATATATATATATATATATATATATATATATATATATGTACCCCAAGGCATTATGAATGTAGTCTTGGATCTCTTGGATTCCTTCACCAAAACCTGGTTATACCCAGAGAAGCCATCTAATATGGATAACATCTCTAATCTAGTAACACTTTGCAATAAGTTCTCCATATTAGGAAGGGGATAATTATCTTTCAAAGAAGCTTTATTCAAATTTGTGTTATCCACACATAAGTGGATATAACCATTCTTGTTTCACATAGACTAAATTCATAACCCATGATGAGTACCCGATGGGCTGAATGATTCCACCATCCCTCATATTATTTAATTTATCCCTCATCTTGGTGGCCAAAATAGGGTTAATAGGTCTCTGTTTCTACTTGAATGTCTTGCTATTAGGCTACAATGGGATGATGTGCTAGAAAAAATATTCCCTATATGATTTCAGCTTAGAATAAAACCATGCTAATACTTCTAGTACATTTCAAATAGTTGCATGTAATATTTATTCTCAACTACACTTAGGTGAGTACCTAGCCAAAATTATCTTGGATTCTCATGATAACCCAAGTTGCACCTAGTCATGTCTTTTGAGATGAATGAGTCTCTTGACTTAATTCTATCTACTCCATCAAAATATACTTCTATACTTACCAATCCTCTAGGGAGAATGTTTGTCTTCATCTGAATGATGTCCTTTCCAAACAAGGTTTCCTTCCCATCATAAACCTAAAACATAGATCCTAAGTCTATGAGAAGATCACGAAACTCAACTTAATAATTGAGAAACCTCTCAATCTACTCACCATCATCAAACACCTACTAATGATGAACATTATATTATATTGAAGGCCTAAAAATCACCTTCACCTGATACTGACATGAGGGCTCATATTTGTATTATCAAACTAAGCCCCTAACCCTGTAAGTCTATCAACTTCTTTGTTGAAATTTTTATTGTGATAAAAAATGTTAAATGCATCAAAAAATTTAATAAAATCCCAAACAACATTTTGATATTATTTCAACCTTCTATTCTTGGTGACATAAGCATTTTGGATATGCTTAACCACTAACTCAAAATTGCCCTTACCAATCAAACTTTTAATTCCATATTCATGGGTAATCCTTAAATCAAGAAAGAGTGCCTCATACACAATAGTATTATTTGTGCACTCAAAAGAAAGTTAAAAATAAAACATAAAACATTTACCATTAGGGGAATATAAAACAATCCCAGCTCCATTTCTAAGATTGGAGTAAGCCCCATTAAAACACACCTTCCAAACTACACCTTCTTTGTCAGGTTCAACATAAAAAACAATAGGCTATTCACTAGTATCAACATTCTTAACAAAGTTACCCAAATCAACATCCATGTATAAAACTTCATTAAGAGCATGTTTTATATCTTCAATCACATGTAACATCTTCATCTCTCTATGAAGTCTCACCATATTAACCTCCAATGGAATGGTGGCATAGGAAAAGTCCATTTGCACACTTCTACCCATGCCATCAACCCATTTTCATTAGAGTAACATCCCTCATTTAGGTGGGAAATCTAGAACTACCACATCCATATTTAGATGCTTACCAAGATGAATTACTAACTATACAAATAATCCATTGACTTGTCTCACAATTGGCACCTCTCATGAGTCTAAGGCATAACATTTTCCAAAGGCTAACATAATCATCGCTACAATATCATCTAAGACACCCAAGGGCATCACATTATAAGAAGCTCTAGAATCAAACATGCAGTTGTAAACAACCAGACCATTGATCAATAGGGTTTTATAAAATGGATCCATATTTATCTGACTATCTACTAATGTAGTCCCTAAATAGACCTTTGAAGTAGGTTTAATAACCTCTTCTAATTCTTCATCACTTTTTGGGGGTGTTTGGGGTAACTCAATTTCATTTGTAGCTAACTTAAATATTCAAAGGCCCTCTTCCTATGTACAAGTATTCTTAATAATTCAACAAGTGGCATGGTTATTTTTATTTGACTCAACATTTGGGCTATATCACACATGCTATACTAAGAAAGAGGTGTATCTGGTGGAAGGGTAATGACACCTTTAGCTAGAATATAGTCACTCAAGGTCTGAAGTGGAGTAAGCTAGATTGGATTTGAATCTTTAACAATAACCTTCAAAAGTGGACTTTGTTTAAACTCAATATCACCCTTATGGATACTAGACAATATGGACATTCTATTGCTCTTATCAAGAGCATCTATAGGCTTAACATCTTTGGACATGGGTGATATCTTGGAATCTTATAGGACTACTGTAGCTTTCTTTCCTTCCTTACTCATATTCCCTACCTTTGGATTTGTAGGGGCAGTGTCTTAAGTAGTAAAACCTAGTTGCCTACTTCTCAAGTAATATTCCTTCTTTTGGGAAACTACTACATTAATGAACAACTACCTATCCTCAACTAATGGAATTCCTCCATGACATTTCTTAATCATCATAGAGTTTAAGAGATTAAAATAATGAATGGAAAATTCATATGCTTGTGCCATATTAACATCACAACTAAATTCAAAAGTTGAGACAATCCATTTTGACCATGCTCCAAAACTAATCAACCATATTATCTTTTAAAAATTCTATGGAGGCAATCAATTCACTTTGGGGACTTTGAAAATCAAACATAAAAATCTCATATTTAGATGATGCATATTCAGGTTGATTTAAATATTTATCAATTTATTTATTGGTATCATATGGAGGGTGTGGAAGGATGCACTTGTCATACCAATCAATGTCTAAATTATAATTCACAACATTTACCTTGGATTTAAAGGATAAGAAACATCTTTTATATCCCCTCTATTCTAGTTTCTCTCCGTCCTTTATTCACATGCATGTATCTTCCCTCTATCATTATCTTGATGGTGGAAAGCAAGCCTTCTTTATGATTGATTTGGATTTGGAGCACTCTCTTGACTTGTAGACACATGAGGGATCCCCTTTTTATCCTTATCCAACTTATATGACATTTATTTGATAGTAGAGGCCAAAGTTTTAATAGTCTCCCCAAGGTTGGCTATCTTGTGGACTATGTCTTTTCCAGATTGACAAGCTTCACATTAGCCTACTTATTCATAGGGTTTCCCACAACCTTTATGTTATTCTCAATTTGGATGGCCATATTAAATTCCAAACATAGTTTAGTGGGAACCTTGTCCCTCAAGTAGTATTTAGCCTTCTTGTCAAAGGAATCATAATACTTTATTAGGCCTGATGTTTTTGGGAAATCACTTCATAGTTTTGTTAAACCTTATATTTAAGTCCTATACACACTCACTAGGATTATTTTTTATGTCTTTGAACTCAACCATAAGAAACCTTTTATCAATCCTAGTACCATACTAAATTCTAAATACATTCTACATCTCTTCCCATGAATCAATGTATCCATCAAGAAGGGAATTGAACCATTCATGAGCATCTTCCTCCAGTGTGTACACAAACAAATTAATACACACATCCTAATACTCAACCTCATAATATTCTATAATATTGTGAAAATACCTCAAGTGTTGATCAAAAATCACTACATTGTTCCCTTGAAACTTTGGGAGGCGTTTCCTAACTTTATTTGGGGCTTCATTAAGATAGCCTTCCATTTCATCAAAATTAATAGGCCTAAATTTGGGAACACAAAATGTAGGATGCTCATTATCATCTTTATCCCTATGCATCATGATTGGTTTAATGGGAGGTTTAAGAACAAATGTCAAAGGGATATAAGGAGGTGAATGAGATGGACATGGTGGATCAAATCTAGGAGGGGATTTAGCTGGTTAAGAAGGAGATGGGTAGTACACATAAATATAGGTTTTGGAATTACTAGGAGAGATATAATAGTCCTCAATAATGGGTGGGTCACTAATGATTTCAAGATTATCAGAATCTTGACAACCCGTAGAAGCTAAGCTCTACCCTTCAACATGCCTCTAAACTTGTCCCCTTCTCCTTGGATGAATACTTAAGGGTGGAACAAGTTTCTTATATGGGTCACCTCTGAAAGATGATCTCAATTCTTGCAACTTTGAAAACAAGAAACTACTCAAAGCTAAAACTAAATAGAATAATATTTAGAATAGGCACCAATCTTCCTTGAAACCAAAAAATAAATTTGGAGTCGCCAGTAGAATCAAACTTCTAGAATATAATAGTTGACAAAATATTACAATACATGCTAAAATTAAACTTGCTAAGGCTAAATGAGATATAAAACAAATACAGTAAATTTTTTAGAATAATGTTCAAAAGGGACAAAACACCTTTCAACATGTAATGGTAATAGCTCTTTACAATAAATGCATTATAAGTCAAATTATCAAGCCTAAAACCTTCATGGCACATCCTTAGTGGAGTGTTATGGCATTGATGGCCAAGATATTCAAATCAATTTAGTAATAATAGAGAAATTCATAACATTAAATAATCAAAACTCTCTACAAGAGTCCCTAGTATCATGGGTGATAAGAATCATCCCTAACAATAGTTCTAAAAAAGTGTTGGTTCCTAGTTGTACACCTCGTACACCTAACCTTGCTTAATTAAAGGAAAAATGGCAAGCAATGATGAAAAACTTGTTAGTATGTCATTGTAGCTGGGGAAGGTTTTGGAATCAATATTACACCAAATTGTAGGAAGTGACTAAGAGGAACCTACAAATGGTATGGTTAGCTCCCTACTACTTTTGGCTCTATCTGAACCAAGGTGAGAGGACCTATGGGGTAGTTTACTCACATGGAGAGATTCTAAAATTCAACCTCCATAGGGATTTTTGGCACAAGGAACACATATGACAAGGGCATAACCAAGTTTGTACACTTTAGCTATGAAGGGTTATCACAAAAAATGCACAAATTCTCTAAGTCATATACAAACTACTAAATATAGATGAGGAAATGACTACAATCTTCATTCTATACAATATTCAACAATAGGGGTTGATTGGAAAACTATAGCACTATGCTTCAAAACACAAAATGTAGACACATGTCAAGTCTACAATATTTATGCATCTATAGGAAAATAACACTTATAGTATGCAAAGGGTGTATTATTTTGAAGGTAGGATAAGTTAGATGATTAAAAATGGAGGGTGGCATGTTAGTGGATTCCAAACAATAAGGTGTCGTGCAGTATTTCATGAGAATATTCTATAGCAAAGATGCAAAAAAAAACTTCAAATACAAGATAATGGTAAATACCAAATGATCCCTAAGAGACTAGAACATACATTGAAACTAATATTTCAAATTATTTTCCTTAGCGAATCCATAAACCTAAGGTGCCCTAACAAGTTATTCAGCAACTTATCCTAAAGAAATGTATAAATAATTTATAATCTAAATCTATGCTCAAAATACAACTAGTAGTGATCATAGACCCAGATGTATAATTAGAAATTCTCACAAAACATGTCAATGCACTTCATCTATATGAAACAATAAATAACCACAAGCATTTTCATTAACTTAAAAATAAATATTACACACATCAGTATTTCAAAATGCTACCATGGGAACAAGCATGGTGAGATTACTCTTTTTACAAGGGTGACATAAACATGCTCTCAAAACTTGCTAATGGATATACAACTATAACCACCTTAGCAAGGGAGACAAGATCTACACAGAATAATTCAACCCAATTTTTTTTGTGAAACCTAGGATTATAAAAAAGTGGACACCTAAAATAATGACCAACAAAAACTAACACAATGTTAAACCAACCCATTGAATAAAGGAAAAGCCCTCTATTTATACATTTTTAGATCTAGAACTATGGGTTGTAACTTTCAAAATTGCAAAAAAAAGCTTTCAAGTCTACCAAGATGCTTCTAGCTAAAATATGCCTTTTACCACACCTAAAATCTTCATCCATTTGCAATAAAAATCAATGTCTAATTGCTTCTACAAAGAATGATGAATATTTGAAAAAAAAATTGATGTCATGGTGGGAGATGCCTTTTCACATGAGATAGAAGGAGAATATTCATGGTAGAGGGCCAAACAAACTTTCTCATTATGTGCAACTACTTGGGGGTGATCTCGACCATTTTAATGCATAACTAGAAACTTTTGAATAGATGCCCTCCCTCTCAATACATGCCATGGAACAACCTAATTTTTCCATGATTTCATAGGATTATTTTGGATCCATGACCCTATGAATGATCTTCTTTGGAATGGCCTACCTTATATTTTCAATCCTAAATGCTCTCACTCATGGAAGAACTTGGACAAGCACAATAATGAAACAATGCAAAAGATTTAGGTCATGTTTAACTTTTAAATTTTTACTCCAACTTATTTTTCACATTTCACATTTTTTCTTTTGCTCATCAGGCCTTTTAGGGATTCCATCATATTTTTTAATGAAAAAATTCATTAGTTTCAACTTTTGATTTACTTAGGTAAATCTTGGTCCCTCTCACAAATTTTCCATTTACAAATTTCCAAGCTACTATCTATGGTAGAAGTCTTTGATAACTTTATTACATAGTGTCTTTAAACATGTCATGCATGCCTATGTGCATTACCATGTCACTCAGTTCACAAATATCTTTGCTTTATACTGACCTCAATATCACTTGTCTCCATATGTGGTTTAACTTCATTAAAATATCCATGATCATCCTACACTATCAGATCTACTTGTTTGAGAAAACACAAACCATAGATCTATGTCTAGCTCATTGTAGTTATGACACACATCACTACCATGTTTAATCTTGGACCTTTTGAAAAGGCCATCTTGGTTTGCATTATTGGATATGTATGCATGGATCAACATGGACGATCGATCTTGATCTAAAATACCAAGTGCTATTGGTTGCTAGCTATCTTTGGCCCTAAGGTCATGCCACTTGGCAGCCCCATGATCTCTCTACATCTTAATTTATCAATCATTTCAGGCTATAACACTCCTACCAACTAGTAGTCCCATGTTCATTCTAGGCTTTGTTGAAAATTCTTGACTTAATATGCATCATAGATCATATTATGTACACTTAAATGCATACCATTGATCTCTGGGAATGTACTCAATCTTTAGCCTGTGACTATGTATTAAATTTTCAACTATTTTCCTATGCCATTAGATCTTTCCATCTGATCAAATGTGCATCATTAGATTGCAATCTATGAGATTGAGTGTGATTTATTTCTTAAAGTCTCTATTAATTTGAATGTCATCATGCCACGCACTATTACCTCGCTAGATCTATAGCCCTATTGAATTATCAAATATTCACTCATATCATTAGATCTTCAAAACATGCTTGAAAATTTGATCATGCCCCATGAGCTTAATACTTGTCACATATTTGGTGGTCCTAGGTTCCTTCAACTTATTCATCTTTGATCATGTACTGTTAGATCATCCCCACCTGAGCAAAAACATACCATTGGATCTACCTCATTTTGAAATCAAATGGATACTTACCATGCCATAAAATTGACAGTTGTGCACCTAAAAAAAGATGTTTGTGAGACCATCATACCTAAAATTTGGTAAAATTTCTTTGGGATTTTACGTATCGAATCTTTTATCTTTCACATTCCTGCTTTCATTTGCCCTTTTGTCTTGAGAAGATTTTTATTGAGCCTTTTCTCTTTTGATGTTTCTATTTTTGGATTTTCTATTTTCATTTAGCCTTTGGTCTTTAGGAATTTTGTCCCACAACATTTATTTACAATAATCTATCTTCGGTATTCCATCAAGACAATTATCTTGGACAAAATGTTTGAGATAATTTCCCTAAAGAATTATGACTTGACACTTTTCCCAAGAGATTTGAACTTTATCAGACCTTTTATCATGGACAAAATGCTCATAAGAATTTGGCCTTCAGAATTTCATCTTTGTTAGGACAATTATTTAAAACAATTTTTTCAAAATAATTTCCTCAAATAAATTTATCTTTGCATTTTTTCGGAAGGAATTAGACTTTACAATTTTGCCAAAGAAATTGAGTCTTTGGCATTTGTGTCTACTTCTGGATAATTGTTTTGAACATTTTGTTTGAAATAATTTCCCTAAAGAAATTGGACTTAACATTTTGCTAAAAGAAATGAATTTTTTTAAGATTTTTATGTGGGAAAAATGCCTAAAGGGTAAGTACCCTTTGGACTTTTTTCTATGGATAAAAAGTTTGAATCAAATAAGGACTTTAAATTTTCCTGACATAATGCAATTCTTTTAGAATTTTTGTGTGGGAGAAATGACTGAAGAAAATAGGACTTTGTAATTTTCTCCAAAGACAAAATTTCTAATGGAATTCCTTTGGATTATTTATACAAACATTTTGGCCAAAACAAAATAAGACTTCATTTTTTGTGAAACTTCACAATTCTTTCAGGCTTTTTATCATGGATAATTTTCCTAATGGAAATAAGTCTTTGGACCTTTTGTATGAATAAAAATCCTAAAGACTTATTTTTATTAGGTAAAATGTCCTGACAAAAAACTCAAAAACCTTAAGGCTTTATATGCATTAAGTAAAGACCGAATTAATACTTAGCCAATTTTAAAATAAACTTAACCTTTGACATGAATAGTTGAAAACATGAATTTGGCTAGGGACTCGAGCATTAATACTTGACTCAGGCTGGGCTAAGACATTTTCACTTGAAAAGGGCTCAATTTATTTAATGCAATCTTGGGCACTAACATCACGGACTTGTCTAGAAGGATAAAGGACCAAAATTGGGGATCCCCATGAAAAATTGGAAAGATAAATGACCAATAGATAAAATAATAAATCATAATAGATAAATATTCAATTAAAACATGCCAATAAATGCCTCATTCATTATTAATAGTATATGTGTATAAAGTTGTGATAAATGATATAAAGGATGGGATTTTACTAGATTTGGGTGTCTACACTTCCCATGTAGCACTAAAAGTTATAACATCATTTAGATACACTATTACATATGCATCTATGAAATAATTCAACATATCAATCATCAATCTTATTTATTTTACCAATCATTCATATAAACTTTATTTTACCAATCATTCATATAAATCTTATTTATTTTACCAAGCATTACATAAATAAAATGGAATTACCAATCATTCATATAAACTTTATTTTTTCTTGAATCTTACATACTCCTCCTTTATTTGAACTTAATGATACCTTGACTTGAGATCTAACTTTGTAAAGTAATTAGCATGTTAAATGTGGTTCAACATATCATCAATATGTGGAAAAAAATATTATTTATCTATGGTAATTTTTTTCAAGACATGATACTCAATACACATCCTCTAAGAACCATCTTTCCTTTACACCATCACAATTGGTGAACCACATGGTGAGATACTTGGGCATATGATGCCTTGTTCTAATAATTCTTAAAGTTTTTTATTTACTTCATTAGTCTCTAAAAGTGATTTCATATACAAACTAATGTTAGGTGGAGGAGATCCAAACAAAAAATGAATCTCATGAACTAATTCCATTTTTTTAGGCAAATTATCTAGAGTTTGAAACTCATTTTGAAAATATTTCAACACTTCATCTAATCCCTTCAATTAATTGTTAGCACTATAAATTTAAAATATTACAATCCCATATAAAAATCTACTTTTTGGAATTAATTACGCTATTTTATTAGTTGAAACTTACCATTTCAAGATTAAATTACTTTGTGTACATGATATTTATGCACTATATATCACCTCAAACTTGTACACTTGTAAAACTCAGACCTTGGTTGTTCCTCTCAATTCCAGACCTTTCCTATTTTTGTAAGTCTTACATATGATATTTTGTGCTCTTTATCTTATCTCTTAGTTTTACCAATGTTATGTTGATGAACTAGGATTTTTACCTTTCTCAAAATGTTTAAAACCTACTTATCATATGCCTCTACAAGTTTTGGACCTGCACCTATTTTCTAGCTTCTTGGACACTTACATCCTACTCAAACACTTGCATTGATGTAAGTGTTCTAACTTGAAACAAGTGTATAGTGACGTAAATTAATATAATTTACAAATGAAACATATTATTATGGTCAACCTAAGTTCTTTAATGAGAGATATTCTCCAATAAGATTGGTATAAATATAAGATCAAACTTCATTAATTCCTCATCTAGCACAGGCTAAGGTAACTTATCAAGAACATTCTATCAAGCATTTAAGTGAGCAAGGCTTCCCTATTTTATCCTATTTACATATAGATCATAAGGACAACACATATACATGTTTGAATTACTAAAGGAATAACCTAGGAGCTATATTTTATAAGGTACAAATTAGGTCACCATTATACTTCCTTATCATATATTACATAGTCTACATAAAAACCAACACATAAGGGAGAAACACATAATTTTTGAGTCCCTCTTTAGAGTATTGCTATATAGGACGCACTCATTGATAGAGGGGTTCTTAGGGTAGCTTGAAATTGTGTGCCCAGTAACCCATTTTTACCATAATCACTATGAAGATGAAGAACTAGGGTTTGATCATTTGACAAGGAGTGAAAATACATGACCCAAATTTGAATACACTACAGTGAAGATGATGATGAAACTAGAAGCATCTAAGTGGTCACATCTTATTTTAGAAATTATTTTGTATTAGAAACCTATGTCTAATCTAGACACTAGTGTCAATGCAACTATCTTAGGCTGGTGAAAGTGTCCATGGCTATAGAGGTATTTAATCTAGAATTTTTGACTATCTTAAAATATTATTCTAGACTACATATTGCCTATTCTATATCTAGATTTATATTGGCATTAAAACCAACTAAATATCTTATTTTCCTTATCATTGCAATATTTAACATAATTTTACTTTCCCTTTTTAGTATATCTTAGCATAATAGATTCAATACATATTCTATATGAATTTTGAATTAATTGACTTTCTATAGATCTATTTATCACCTTTATGCTATTCATTTCTATTTTTATAACCCTATCTACCATTAATAGGATGTTAATCCAATTTAGGGTTAAACATTTGGTGAACCTAATATTTGAGTGTTCTCTTTTAGATAATTATTAATTATCTTGTCCCAATATTTGTGTTCTTTATCTCTCTCATCATGGATGATATTGATTTCTTTGATGACTATGATTATGAAACTCTCCAACTCTCTCAAGGAATGAGTCAAAATTGATTACTCTTGCATTCCTCCAAGTGATAAAGCATATATTATCAAAGATATCAATGGTGGTATCTATTATCCCTATAATAAAGTCCATTATCCAACCATTTCAATAAATGTGTTGATCTATATTAAGGAAGATAAAAAGCCTTTTCCTTTACCATATACACAAAAAATAGTTTTACATGCAAAAAATGTTCCTTTATTTGATCATGATAAATTTCACCAAATCCATAAGGATATCATGGAGGATTTACAAATGAGTCATAAAGGGGATGTTCCTTCAAGTTAATTGATTAAAACCCATCCTATTCCAACATTTCCAAACAATATCCCCCTTATCAAGGGTGATGAATTTTTCCTACCTTCATTTGATAATGATTTTTTTTGAAAGGTTAACCAAGACATCATGGCATCTTTACTGAGTAAAATTAAGCCATTTGTATACACATATTATTTTCAAAATTTTATTGATTACTAACACTTTTTATAATGCAAGAACGTATCGAGTCTCAATCTCTCTGAGTGCATGCCTTAAGAGGTGCACCAAGAAAGGGGTGGGTAGACCATTGGTGCTTCATAAGATTATTATTCCTTTTGACACTTTCCATCTACACACTTATATCCTAAAACCTTGATACCTAAGATTATTTCTCTCTTTCCTATCCATTCCAATCATTGTCATGATTTATTCCTTCATTTATTGCCTCATTACCCTTTTAACCTATTCATTAAACTAGGTCGACCTGGTTAACCTAGTGTGTTTTGGGGACATCTTAGCTCTTTTGGTTTGTTAGCCTCTTGACCGACCTAGCATAAACCTAGTAAGGTATCCCAAAAATGTGCTAGATCAACCTAGTACAACCAACATTTTTGAAAGTTTTTAGGTAAGATCTACCTATATATACAAGTTCATTTCATCATTATTATTGAGAGAGCAAAGAATTATGTGAAGAAGTGATATAAATATATGATTATTAACCATTCTACTTGAGGAATAAAGCTTTAAAGTTAAATACTTTCTTTGGAACTCAGATTTTGTTTTGTGGAGAAATATTTTAGATGCTTAGGTAGGTTATGTAGCCTAGAGCTGATTTATCTTGGTTATCCTTACAAACCATAATAATCTCTTGAGAAACACCTTAGACAAGGGAGAGATTGAGGCTTGGTAGGTTTATCTTCAAAGGTAAGTATTCCTAAATTTATTTTTCCTTTATAAGAGTAGATAGATAATGAAGTATGTATTCTTATTTTCCATGTACTATGATTTTGTAGACATTGGCATGAGTATATGTCTCCTATGCACGTTTAGTTTAGTTTAATTTTTTTGCTCTAACCCCCATTTGTTTCACAAGTTTTGGTGCACACTAGATTATTTTACTTTTCTTGTTATTAGAATAGTTTACTCTCTTTTTTGTTAGCATAAGTGAAATATCAAATCATAGGACTATTTTAGGGTTGTATGATTATTATAGACTGTAGGCTTTGGAACCCTTCCTAGCATGATATGTTGTGAAAAGTGAAACAAGTGATCCCCTAATTAGGTCTAGTGGATCCCAACATTGGTCATGCTCTTGCTTAACAAGTGTATACCCAATAAAAAGTGTAGGTGTGATCTATCTTATCTAATATAGCATTAATTCATGTACATCATGCAATTTTGATTTCATACATTTTGATGAACCCAACGTGAATCCTATCCCACTATTGGTTGGATTATCTTCAAGTTTTCATTTTTATTTCCTTTCTTATTTAGCATTACCTTCACTTTGGCTTCACCTTCATTAAATTTTGGTGAACCCAACATGAAACTAACCCTTTCAATATTTATTTCACTTATTTAATTCTTTTTATCATCATTTCTATCGTATATTTTGACATACTAGTTTGATTCTGTCGACCTAATTATTTTTCTTTATGTAGGAATAGGTAATTAGATTGATCAACTCAACCTAGTACATGTTTTAAACACTTTTTATACTTCAATTTTATCCTACTAGGTCAACTAGGTTGACCTATCACATTTTCAACCATTTTATAATAGGTTCTTGTATAGCTCAGTCGACTAGCTTGATCTAGTTTTACATATTGGATTGGTTTTTTCTAAGGTTATTGATCAATAATCTCCTTCATTTCCATCTTTTAACCATCAATGTTAGTATTTTATTATTTGTCTCTTTTTATTTTTTACTTTTTTTTTTCATGTTTATAGTCTTCAAAACTACTACACAACCCAGTTTTGTGTTCTATATGCTATCTAAAATAACTAGGTCAACTTGGTCAACCTAGTATGTTTTCTAGACCTTAAATTCAATATTAATAGGTTTAAACTATTTACCTAATTATTTATGTTGTGCATATAGTGTTTTCACTATACCTTGTTTTAAATTTAGAATTCACCTTGTATGTTAATCACATATTTTATTTCAGTTGTTTGCATGCTAGAATAGTTCACATAGTCTAATTAGGAGGTTTTTAATTAACCACTAAGTTTAAATATTTATATTTTATGTACACATGGATAAATCACATAACATCAACAATAATTTTATTATTTGACTACCCATGCCAACCTACTTGGATTTCATCACCAAGGGGGAAGCCAACTTAATGCTCTAGTCAAGTATAAAGTGTGGTTAATGGTATATTATGGCTAAGCACCTAAAACCCTTATCACTATGATGTGTGAAGTGAGGGGGTATCCCTAATACCAGACTTGTATCACTTCCACTATAGTTCCTTTCATCTTATATTCACCTAAAACCATCCATAGACTACTATATAGTATCTTACTTACAACCAACTCCCTATCATTTAAAACTATTCTTAATAATCTAATTAAAATTCTAGGTTGACCAATTAGCTATATTTAATTTACAAGTTGTTTTCTTTCTCTTTGTTCAATTGTGTGTGCAAGAACTTGCATTAGCTAGCATTGATGTAAGGTTTTCCTTTGTGTACATCAATTGGATTGGCCAGTGTCAATTCAATTGACTATCTATTTACTTTCAAAATTTAATTTCTTAGATCAACTACAAACTATCTTGTTTCATTTCATAAACTTATCATCAACTCTTTCTTTTACTTCCTGTTCATTATACTAGGTTGACCCTATCGACCTAGAATCATTTTTAGCCCTTGTACATTGCACTAGGTCAACCTAGTTGACCTAACACTATTTAAAAGTTTTTACCTCCTTTTTTAGTATCTTTTATTTCTATTGGGTCAATCTTGTGGATCCTGTATAGTTTCATAGTCTCTATTTTTCCATTAGGTCAATTGGGGCGACCTAGTTCTATTTTAGTCACTTTTTGATTCTTTTGATTTCTCATATTGCTTCTTCTCCTTTCATAATGGATTATCTATTTGGTGATAACATTGAAATTTAGTCAATAAACATGATGAAATTTATTAATCCTAATAGGGTCTCCCATAGACAAAGTAGGTTTCTTTTGATAATGCTAATAATGTTCATATTACAACCTATACAATGAACAATGGGACCCCTCCTCACCTCTTTACAAAAAAAACCTCATCTTCTCTTAGAGGATCAACTTGAGTTAGAGTACACTCTTGAAATTATTTTCTTTATCATAGAATTCCCTCAACATAGAGAGAAGGATCCTACCACCATCTATAACCTTATGATTAGCCATCAAGTTGAACAACCTGATTCTCCTACTCCCACTTTCTTAAATAGATTTGGGGGTACTAATTTCTTCTCTACCTCTTCCTTCAATATTAAATCCTTATACCATGACATCTTCTTCCTTAACTTATTCTACCTTTATTCCTAGTATCTCAACTAACATGGCAGGTTCTACATCTAGTGGGCCTCTCATAAGAACCACTATCCTTAATCCATCCACAAGTTCATTGTTTACTACCCAAGGCACTCATGCTTCTAATGCTTCTTCCTCTCAACTATTTACTAGTCCATCTTTTAATTCACAAGTAAATTTTGCCATTAATGCCTTAAATTCTCATAACTCTTCTCAAGCTCATATCAACACTAATAGTGGTACCCAAGACACTAATACCAACACAAACACCAATACTACTTATTATAATAACACTAATCAAACTCATAAACTATTATTACAAGCTCTCAATCAAATGAACACATTCCAAGTTCATAATATGTCAAATGATGCGAATACAGAACCACCTTCTTATTCCTCAATCCAATCCTCAACCAATGACTTGGGGCATACATAACCAAAGTGTTCCTCCTCCCCCTCTTCAAGATTCTCAAGGTAATCTCATTCCTCAACCTCCATTAGTCAAAAAAGTCATAAAAAATTTACAAAATGAACCTATAACTACCCAAATTGCTAACATTAACATTGGAGGTATAACACCTACAATCTCTTATAATGGATTAACCGATCCTACCCTTCATCTGAAGACGTTTGAAAATATTTATAAGGATTGGGTCAAATTAAACACCTTTCTTGCTACCAAAATCCTTTCTAAAAGACTCATATGTGATGCCTTGTATTTTTATAATTAACATAAACCTCATTCCATTACCAATTTTGAGGATTTAGTGAATTTTTTCATATAAACATTTCAAACTAGTGATCTTCTTGACACTTTGGCCCATTTCATAAGTTACAAAAAATTGAAATAAAAACTACCCAAACCTTTCTTAAACAATGGAAGACTTTGTCAAATAAGTGTGAACATAACATGGCCAATGATAATCTCTTTCATCTCTTTACCAATGCTCATTATCTTAAATTACAATATCGAGTTTGCACCCTCTCTCCACATACCTTGGAGGAGGCCATTGACCAAGCCAAATGACAAGATTTACTTATGCATAAATTCAAGCCACCCTAACCTTACATGATAATTTTATGTTACTTAAAAATAAAAAACCATAATATTACCAATGATGGTGTTACCAATTCATATGATACTATTCACAATGTTCAAACTATCATTCTTACCCCTTATTTAGAACGAGTTCTTCCTTCTCAATAATATACTAATACCCATTATTCTTCACCAAATAAAATTAGTGTTCATAAGCCTCTTTCTTTATGTAAATTACTTAAATGCCTACCTAGGCCTCTTCCTTGAGAGATTGACCCTACTCATCTTATGAAAACCTGGTATGATCCAACATGTTTTGTTGGTTTCATGCTAGTTGGGGTTACTCTCATGATACCTATAGACAACTTCATAATTTATTTATGGACTTTCTTCTTGGACATAATTTTGATCCTAATTATATCATTTTAAATCATCAATAATCTTATGAAAATTCTCTCAAGGACTATAAAAATCATGATAAAACTCAAGCCTTAAATCAAGCAAATGCTCATTTAAATATCTATAAATATTCTTTACCTAATCATCAACTTATTCAAGAAAACCAAGATAAGCCCACTCCTTCCACCAATAATGTAAAAATAATTGTTTAACCACATTATAAAGATAATTTGGTTATCATGACTAATATGTGAAGGGTGGTGGCTTTCATTGATTCTCAACCTATCTACACCCTGCCTCCTTCTCAAACATACCGTGTTATCCAAAATTCTTCTCCAACTCATTTTAATGAGTTGGGGTAAGAAGATATTATAACCTTTGATGATAGTCCAATTTATGATTCTCCCTTGGATAAAAAATCCCATTCTATTTATACCATTCTTCCATCATCTTCTAATACCAATGATAATCAATCTTCCAATGATAATCAACCTTCTATTAACACTTCTACTTCTCAAGATTAATATGAACCTATTACTTCATCATATCAATATGATCTACAACCTTCTTCTAAACCTTCCCATTTTTATCAAAAAAAATTTCAATGCTCTTTGGCTCCTCCTTCTGAAAGACCTCCTCAACCATTACATGTCTATCTCTAACAATATTCTCATGGGTTATGATGAGTGGGATCCCATTGTGGAGCTCACTAATCTCGCATCTCAAATTCCATTTCTTTAACTTATGAGGAGTTTTCCCCATCATTGAAATCATATTTTGTAACTATTATTTGAGATGAATATCCCTCATCCTCCCTTAGCAAAATGGGAGGTAACCTTATCTAGTTTCAAGGATAGTATCTTGCAATAATGTGAATAAATGTCCATCAATATTGATGAAACTATCAACACTTCTCTTTCTTTGAAATTTCCCCTTGCATCTATAATTCCTGATTAGATTTTTCTTCATGTAGATGATCATCCCTTATTTATTATCATCCAAATAGGTGATATCCAAGTTGAACAAGAATTTATTAATAAGGTTTTTGGCACTTGTGTTTCTTCTCTTGATTTCATTAAGACCCTTGGATATTCAAAATTCAATCTTAAGTATACACATAGAACCTGCCAAGGATATGATATAAGGTAAATTCCTCCTCTTGGGTATGTGTGGCTTCTCATTACTATCCCACCTATCACCATTCATGTAGAGGTGATGATATTTAAATTTACCCTTTCTTATAACATCTTGCTTGGTAGGATATGGACTCATCGTATGTGAGCTATCGTTTCTTCCTACCAATGCATTAAATTACCTCATAATAGAGACATTTATAGGATTCAAGGAGATACTAACCATTGAAATTTTGAAAAATTCCAAGATCATGGTGTTTTCAAGATTCTTACTCTTGAGACTTTGCCTAACATTCTATTCTGTGAGTCAAAACATTTAATTTTTTCTATCAACTCAACCAGAGTTTACAATGGGCATCCTAGGCTCATTGGTAACATTCCTCCCAACCTTTTAGACTTTGTTGATGATAATCCCAATGAAATTAACTTAAAGATAAAAAATTTTGATCTTGCACCTCATCTCATCTCATAGCTTCTTGCTTCCTTACAACCTCATTCTCACAAACTTTCTTGTGATGACATTCTCATAGTCTTATCTGAGACTCAACATTCTATTCACCATGCTTCTTCCAATAAAAAAGTTATTCCAACTTGTGTCATTGATATTCATACACTAGATTATGATGATGGCTTTCTTTAGATGATCTTTTATTAGGTGATCTTGTCTAAGCCTGTAATGCCAAGATTGTGCATTATCATTCTTCTTTATGTAAGTATTTTTCTATATATTCTCATGTTACAACATTTATATTTCTTGATTCTTGCATTTTTACTCTTTATCATAGAATAGAGATGGTTTTAACACCTATAATATTTGAATATCCCCATAGGACTATGCTCATAAATCATGTTATGATCAGACCTTACCATTTTGCTAAGTTCCCTGATTCCCATCCTTGTTTTACTCTTGAGATTAGTGCTATCCTCCTTAGACATTCTATTAATCTTCCCCCTCCCATAGTGAAACTTGTGTTAGAACCAATTATTATTGCTACTACCATTGTTGTCAAGCCTACTCTTGCTTCTTCCACTAGTACTCTTTCTATTAAGACTAGTTCCATTCCTCTTCCATCACCACCTTATCTTAGTGATGGTTTGCTTCCTTTGATTAAGATAGATCATCTACCCACCAAATGGACCAATTATTAATATCTTTCTTCTTCCATGCCTGTTACGCCTTCTCCCATGAGTTTTTCTCCTAAAAATACTCACAAGTGTATCTATTGCTTCTATGGAATAGATAATCAATCTTCTACCCAATATCATAAGTTGAAATAATATATTGATACCTTACATCCTTATTACCTATCAATAGACACTACCTTCCCTCCTCTAAAGATATTGAATATATACCTAAGTATGGTGAGAGGTATTATCTATGGCACTAATATGACACACATAACACTGATTATTGCCATATCCTTCAACAATATCTTAAAGACCATCTTATAGTTATTCATAAACCTTCTACCATTCCTCCCTCACATCTTTATTTCAAGAAGGCTCCCCTTAATTATCCTATAAATACACCTCTTGTGGTCCCTTCACCACATTTTATACCTCCACCTATGGTTCCTTCTCCACATGTGGACCCTCCTTCACTTGTGGATCCTTCTCCATCGATGATTCCTACATCTCTCATAATTCTTGTTACCATGCATTATCTTGACCATCATTTTCCCAATTTACCTCTATAACACAATCCAATGAGTATTCCTAATTTTTCAATTGAGGATATTAGAAAAGAAGTATTTTCCTAGTATTCAACAAAGAGACATTAGTATTAGTTCATATTTATCTTCATAGAGATTTATCTGATGTCTTGGATAATGTGTGTGGAAAAATTTAACAATACTTATGAGCACATGCATGATGCTTTCAAATTTTGGATTAGATGTGTGCTCTAATTTTATTTTTATATATCTGATTATATCATTTGACACTATGTTAAATTCTTGCTTATCTTATATAGTGATCTTACTTATTGTACTATATTCCTTGTTTATTTTATCATTTAATTTTAACATATGATTATCCTTCTTTATCATTGCTTTATATATTTCTTTACATCTTATTCTTGTCACATCCCTTGGATTTTTATTTTGTGATTTGATTCATAAGACCATAAATAGGACCTAGTAATCCTCACAAAATTACCATTTCTTTTTCTTATTTCATTCTGCCTACTATTACTATTTTAGCATCCCTCATGGGTCTCTATTTTGTGAGTTTATTTGTAAGACCATGGATAAGACCCAACATACCTAAAAAAATCACCATATTTTGCTTGTTTTTTCCTTGTATCTTCATGATTGTTTTTTTATCACTATTTTTCATAGATAATCATCATGGTGACCTGGTTTTACATACCCTATTCCCTTTGGTTATTATCTAATTTTTACCATGTGATTAGTTAGAAAACATTCTTCCTCATTACTATATCCTTTTACTAGTCAACCTTTGGATCTCCTTTTTCCTTCTTCTTTTTTGAAAACTAAGCATATACACAGTTGAGACTTGAGATCACATACTTGTTCATTATCAAGCCTAAGTGTCCTAGTCAGTCTTTTATCTTTGGTTACATATATTTATTTATCTTTAGCCTACAATTCATTCATGTGTATCACTATCTCTCTCATTATTGGTCATTTCAAATCTGTATGGAGAAGGAATCTTAAAAATCCTTAAAAAGAAAGTTAAAATCCAAATCATTTAAATAAAATTCAACGATATCAAAATATAAAAATATTGAATATTCTTAAAAGTCTAATCACACTAAAAGATGTGATTCAAATCACATCTCCTTCATCTAGTCAAAACTCAAACTCCAAAATTGGCCTCATGATAGAGATGAGGTCTTTTGGGGTGTGGTAGGCTAGTAGATTAGAAGAGGAAAATACAAAAAAAATTATTCTAGTGCTACCTACTTTTTGATGTAAGTACCCAGTCTTCATAGTAGATTGACAACTTTATAAGAGGTCTTAAGGAGCGGGGAACATGTCATGGGTAGGTGGGTCCACTTTATGTTTCCTTGTACCAATCTACCTTCATGAGTTGATCTTAGTATCACACTTATTTTTCCTACAAAGATTTTTGCCTATAGGGAATATGTTTCCTTTGCATATAGATGACCACTAGTCACTTAGTGTCTTCTCATGTCCTTAGTATGCCTCTTGCCTCTAAGGTTTTCTCCTAAGATGCCTAAGTATTTGATTTTTACACTCATTTTTTCATTCTATTTCCTCTTGAGAGATATTGTTTTGGTTTTTGATCACACCCCAAGTGGTGTTACCTTTGTTGAGTTACATTGTAAGACTCCAGATAGGACCCGACCTTCCTCACAAAGTTTTGAAATAATCAAGTCACCATCAAATTACATGTGTCAAGTATGAGATAAGATTCAATTGATTATGAGGTTATACATCATTTGACATACTTCCCATATTGAATTAATATGTTTTATGCTTACTTCATTTTTATTTTACCTCTTGTTTTATTATTTTTTGAGTACATGTAATATTTTAACCATTTCTTGAATTTTTTCATACTTCCCAAATTGAATTAGTGTGATGGATTTAAGACCAAACTTTCATTGATTTTTGATTTATTTTTCTTACCATATGTGCCCTTATTCATACCTTCCATTTTATTATTTTGTGGTCATACTTCCCAACATGATATTTAGTGTGATTTTATTTTTTTAAATTTGATGCAAAAATATTTAACTTTGGTTTGAAAATAAATCCCCTTCTTACCATCCTGTTTGCCATTTCTTGGTTCTTTATACTTAGTCATTTTTCATGTTATTACACATTTACTAGTTTGAATTAGTGTGTAGTGCATTTTTGATTGATTATATGTTTCCAAGCCTTTTCACCTATTTCTTTTTAACCATGCATGTGATTTTCATAATGATAGACAATAAACCACATCACATATATTTACTATAGCATATACAATAAAGATTAATACATGTGTTAGAAAGAAATATATCCAAAGCATCCACAAACATAACCATCATAAAGATAACATACACAGCCAACACCAATAAACCAAAATAATACATCATTCATACATACATACATACATACATATATATATATATATATATATATATATATATATATATATATATATATATATATTGGTGTTGGTTGTGTATGTTGTCTTTATGATGGTTATGTTTGTGGATGCTTTGGATATATTTCTTTCTAACACGTATTAATATTTATCGTATATGCTATAGTAAATATATGTGATGTGGTTTATTGTCTATCATTATGAAAATCACATGCATGGTTAAAAATAAATAGGTGAAAAGACTTATACACACACACACACACACACACACACACACACACACACACACATATATAAATATAAATATATATATATATATATACATACACACACATATATATATATATATATACATATATATATACATACATATATATATATATATATATATATACATATATATATATATATATATTACATACATATATATATATACACACACATACATGTATATATATATATATATGTATGTATGTATGTATATATAAATGTATATATATATATATATATATATATATATATCTTAAGAGCTTGATACAACATATACAATCATATACAATGCTCCAGCTCTAAGGCTGGGCTCCACCCTGTCTATCTCATGGCCTAGCCACACTGTCTACTAAGGCCTGAATTTGATTCCTTTGAATGGTATGATATAATGAGGTAGTTTGAGATATCAATCCCTATACCTATCCTTTTATATGTGTTATCTACACATGTGCCTATACCAACTTAGTTTAGGTCACTGCATGTGCTTGCATCAGCTGGGTCTTCATCATCATATATGCTTACATCATCTATGTCACTATGTCTAGATGTGTAGATATCTCATTAAATAGGGATTTATAGTAATACCTCTCCATAACACCCATATCTATTGGTGGATACACCCTCTCTACATCTATATCTACCTTGCAACCTCTCCCACTAGTCTAAACCAACTCCCTTGAGCTAGGGTAGATGGTACACTCAGATCCTCTATTGTCATGGGGTAATATAGATATAAAGTCTCATCTAGGACATTATGGATTGATTCCATAACTAGGGATCCCCATATCTCCTCCTCATCCTTAGGTACACCTAAAATATCACACCACATGGATGTTAGATCACTGTCATATCTCACAATATGTATCTATCTATTTACAAACTTAAGTAATAAATCAATCATATTTTTCTTACCTAGATGTGTCTCAGCTCCTATGGTCTTTCCATATTCACGAACACCTAACACATTCTCTCCATATGCATGTCCTCTTATTACCTTATCTATAGGTTGCCTCCTTAGCTTGAACTTGACTATCATGACTCACATCCATCTTAGCCTATGCTTGAGTAGTCTCTCTCTCATTTATCTCTTCTTTAGCTTCTTTGATGACTTTCCAAAGATGATGATGGTATCCACTCTCTCCTCTTACCTCTATCAATGCTATGTCCTTTATGGCTATAGCTTGTCTCTCTATAGAGCTAGTGGTGGTACATCTAGTATCTTCACCTCCACCTTCACCTCCTCTTACTCTAGCCTTCATCATGCCTAACCAATTCATGGTCATTCTTAGTGTAGCCTCAATATTAGTCTCACTATTAATGGTCTAAGTCCCTTCTTCCCTTGTGGCTCTCTCACATGCTGAGTCCAATACTCAATCATGAGTATCAATGTTTCTAGATGAGGTAAACACATCTACCCTAGCACCCATGCCACTAGATGTGGATTTCTCTACCATGTATAGTGTCTTATCACCTCTTTCATCTCTAGTGTTGGTCTAACTATGTGCCATCTCTCCTAGGTAGTAACTAGTTGCTTATATGGTTGCTATACTATATCAGTTCATCTCACCATCTATAACATTGGCACATGGGGCACGACCCATACTATCTAGTCATCCCTCCATCTCCTCACTTGAAGTAACCTATCATAGATCGCATAAGGCAACCAAGCCAACTGATACATAGTAAATATCTCATACATCCATGCTATTATTAGTATGATCAGTCTTATAGTCTTATGTCCTTTGACTCACATATAAATTAGATCATGAATAAGATGGACCTCGATGATAGAGCCCATATCATATAACACTCCTTCTAACATCATACTACTCAAGGCTACCATGTATAGTGGTACCTTTCCATCCAACTTGTGATAGAACATTCATTGTATTACAAGGCCTATCACCACCTTCTAAAGATCCAAAATTTATGATATATACACATCATCCATACTCACTTTATACTTTGATAATATCATCTCTAAGCCTATATCCCACATGGCTAAGGTTCTCCTCTCCTCTATGTTATCTGGTATCCCTATGATCATTAGTGATCTTACTATGGGTAGTCTGTGGATGGCATGGACATCCTTTAGTGTGATAGCCACCTCTATCACACCCCCATCCACCTCCCATCTAAAGGTGTTAGTTAATAATTCTCAACATATGAGGAACATGATTAATAGGTCAGCACTAAGGGGTATCTTACACATATCTAATATACCTCCTAGACCCATGACTACCAATCTAGCTTTATCTCTATCTATCAACCTATCTAACAAATCTAAAAACCAAAACACGTCTAACAACCTCTAAAACCATAATTGTATCTACAATTAATAAACAATAAATGATGTATTAGTTCATCCATGTCATGTATAATCATAATATATTATTTACATATTCTTTTTTTAATTAAAAAAATCATAATTTATTCATTTTATCCATTTTATCATAATTTTGTCCCTTTTGCCCTTCTTTGGTCATTTTAGGCCATTCTTTCAACTTTTGGCACACTTTTTTCATGTTTATTCTGGTTCATTGGTTAACCTAGTTTGACCAAAATTTCCCTAATTTTGTCTTATTTTATCTTAAATTTCTTATTTTTCCTCTTGTCTACTTCTCCTTTGTGTTAAGTTTCTATTATGGCCCTTACAGACTAGCTGGACACTTTTCCACTAGGTATTAGCTTACAGATTACACTAGGTCAACCTATACCTACTAAGTTGACCATATGGATTTTTACCCTGATTTAACCTACTACGTCGACTTGGTTGACCTAGTACATTCTATGTGCCGACCTAGTATATTTTGCTAAAAATGTGCATTTTTATTGTTTTCTCCCTATTTCCTTCAAACCCATTTCTCATCTTCATATTTTCTACCCTTAGAATGTAAGATTTGGAAAATTTTAAATATATAAATGCTTAAAATCAAATTTTACTAAAAATTCACTTAATTCAATACAAATTTCAAAAACTAGTTTGAGATTCATAGATGCATACCTGTAGTACACCCACTATCACTCCTAGAGCTCCCTCTCACCTATCATGTCATTCCCTCACCATCCTAGCTCATTTTATCTCTAGAGCCCTTTTTCTCTTATCTTACAATTTAAAACAAAAAAATGACTTTTCTTTTTCCTATTTAAAATCACTTTTTCAACAATTCAAATTCTTCAATTATTTTCCTTCAGATTCCTTGTTTTGCTCATATATTTGTTTCTGCTCATCCATTTTTTAAATCTTAAAATATGTTAGATTTGTGATGACATATATATTCTTTTCCACTACTATATGCCTATCTTCCAAAATTTTCAATTCTTGGCTATTTTTTACACTAACTTCTATAGGTTTGCCTAGTGTGCTTTACATTGGATACCTTCACTTTCTTGTAGTCTTCTTCTTTATCTACAACATTAAGGTAAGTTAAAGTCATGTGTTTTTCAATTCTATCATTCCATTTATCTTATTTACTACTCACTACACCATAATTAGCATCGACATTGTGTGTTATTATGTTCTATCCTAAAGCATCATCCCGTGTTGCACTTACATGACACATGATGAGCTTTGGTTGGGGCATATGCATACAAATAATATTTTCAAACTTTTATTGATTACTGACACTGTGTATCTTATAATAACCTATCGAGTCTCAATCTATCTAAGTGTATGCCTTAAGGGGTACATGAGGAAAGGGGTGGGTAGACTATTAGTGCTTCATAAGATTATTGTTCCTTTTTCTACTTTCCATCTACACACTTGTCTCCTAAAACCTCAAAATCTAAGCTTATTTCTCTCTTCCCTATCCATTCTAGTCATTGTCATGCTTTATTCATTCATTTCTTACCTTGTTACCCTTTTGACCTATTCAGTAAACTAGGTTGACTTGGTTAACCTAGTGTGTTTTGGGGACACTTTAGCTCTTTTGGTTTGTTAGCCTCCTGGTCAACCTAGCATAGACCTAGTGAGTTAGCCAAAAAATGTGATAGGTTGACCTAGTTGACCTAGTATAGATGACATATCCAAAATATTTTAGGTAAGATCCACCTATATATACAAGTTCATTTCATCATTATTAAAGAGAGATAAAATAATTAAGTGAAGAAGTGAGAATAAACATATGCTTATTGACCATTTTACTTAAGGAATAAAGCTTTAGGGTTAAATACTTTATTTGGAGCTCTTATCTTGTCTTATGAAAAATTATTTTAGATTCTTAGATAAGCTATGTAGCCTAGACCTGATTTATCTTTACAAACCCCAATAATATCTTGTGAAGCACCTTAGCCAAGGGAGAGATTGAGGCTCAATAGGTTCATCTTCAAAGGCAAGTATTCCTAGCTTTATTTCTCCTTTGTAAGAGTAGATAGATAATGCATCATGTATTATTGTCTTCCATGTATTAGGATTACATATAAATTGACCTGAGTATATGTATCATATGCATGTTTAATTTAGTTGTTATTTATTTGTTTTGTTCTAACCCCCACTTTGTGCACAAGCTTTGGTGTGTACTAGATTAGTTTACTTTTCTTGTTATTATAATATTTTTCTCTCTTTTTTGTTAGCATAAGTGAAATATAAAATCATAGGAATCTTTTATGGTTGTTGTGTGATTGTTTTAGACTATAGGCTTTACATGATATGTCATGAAAAGTGATACAATTGATCCCCTAATCGGGTCTAGTGGATCCCCAAATTTGTCATGTTCCTGCTTAACAAGTGTATATCCAATCGGAAGTGTAGGTATGGTATATCTTATTTGATCTAGGAGTAATTCATGTCCATCATGTAATTCTGATTTCATAAACCATCAAGAAGAGTAAAAAATTACAAACCTAAAGTGAAAAATCCTCCTAATGTTCAAAATATGGCACTATTACCAATATCAACCAAGGAATATAAATTAAAGGATCTTCATCTTCTAAAAGATGCATTTACACCAAAAATTTTTATTATTCCAAAATAAGTGCCTTTACCAAAGATTACCCAAGATATAATTGTTATATCCTTACCAAAGTTTAATTTATTGAGTTTTTCCAATGCTCTAACATATTAAAATGATATACCAAAGGAACCAAAATTTAGAGATCCAATACCAATACTAAAGTATCCTAATTGTAGTGATCATGAACGTGCACTCATTATCCATGAGGATGATGATACTCATATGCCTATATTCAATAAAGGTGTTGGGTTAGAACCATTGATAACACCTATGAAAAGCACCACCATTAACATGGAATATATTAAAATATATATTAACTATTGGGGATCTTCAAAAATAGATTTATATACTTCAAATGCAAGTGGTTTTCCCTAATACTAATGAAAATTTTATCTCATTCAATAATCAACCTCTTGCACAAGTATAGTTGAATATACTTATCCATAATATTTTTAATTACCATATTTACCTCTCTTTTTAAGTCATAAGGACCCATTTGACCCCATGATTAACTATGTACATTATTTTGGTTAATCGGCAAAATATGACAAACTATTGTTAAAAGTATTCCATATGATCATTTTTAATGAGGCTCAAAATTAGTTATATAGCCTACAAAAAGGTTACTCAACCACTTTTTCATAATTTTAAGATGCTTTATTCATGGATTTTAATATTCATAAGATGACAAAACTTACATTAGAACATTTTCACAATTTCAAGCAATGTGATGATGAATCCACTTAAGATTATACTATTCAATTAAAAAGTACATCATATGAGTTAGTATTTAAATCCTTAGATTTGGAATTATAATTTAGTTTTAGTAGAGGGATTATTTATCCAGTAAAATAAAGAACATTACATAAACAATATGAATCATTTACCCATTTATATGATGATGTGCATAGATATGTTTCATTCATACTTACTCATTCAATGGAGCTTAAAATATCTCCCTCCAAATACCAAAATTTATCCCTAACACAAGTGAGGGAGATAAATTACCTTAAGAGCATTATGAAGAAAAATATAGTGTTCTTAATCTCTATATGTTTGGTTTGCAAAATTTACTAAATATGGGACAAATTCAAGGCCCACATCCTATGTAAAATCTTAATGTTAAACAAAACAAAAATTGTACATGTCACCAACATTTAAAAATTACATTAGTCATGGGTGGTGATTACTTTTGGCATTACCACATTGATACTATGAAAGCAGAAAACTATTATAGAGAAAAATGTTTTTCACAACTTGGGTACCATGACAAAGATCTATTTGATAAAGGGAAACAAAAAGTATTGCTGGGTTTATTTGTAATTCCTATTACTTTTGGGCATCATGTTATCCTTAAAAAATTATGGGTCTTACCCAATACTTTGTTACACTCCTTTACATTACGTAGATTTTGGTTATATGAAATGGAAGCTAAAGTAGATCCAAATCAGTAAGGTATTTCTTATTCTCATAAAGGTGAATTGATCCATATTCCAAATGACAGCATCAGTTTTTATAATAAACATGTAAAATGTAAGAATGAACATGCTATGTACCTTTTTCACCTATCCAACCATAATCCAATCAATTTAAAATATTCAACGTAAGGTTAAAAGTTATCACAAATTTTAAAAATAATAAAAAAATTAAAAAAATATAAAAATACAAAAATATTTTTGGCATATACATATTCTATTGGCTCCTTGTCATATATATTTTAATTACATGTTGATGGATTTCATATTAGCTACTTCTACATACATGTATTTCATGCTTATATTTAATTGTGATATAGGCATACCTAGATACATGATCTATGCAATTTTGGATGTTGGGATTTCCCTCTACTCATGTCCCCAATATTTTTGGGGAATTCACCTCTATTATCATGATACATATATGCTATATTACTATATGGTCATTTTATGTTATCATGTTTAAGGTTATATATGTACTTACACATGACTTTATACATGCTTAACATCTTCTACTGTGTACTTGATATGTTATGTTCTTGAAATATTTAGCTAACACATTTGATCCATGGGATACTATGATATGTTTATGTTGGCTGCTTATGTTTTCTTTTATGTACTTCTTTGAGTGTCTTTCCTTGCTATTGTCTTGTTTGTTAAGCATTTGAATATGTTCCATTGTTTATGCCCCTCATACCTTTTCTTGTCTTCTTGACATTTGAATATGTCATTGCTTATTATATGTTGACATTTAAGTATGTCATTTTCTTGATTTATGGAAATTTGGCTAAGTCACATCCATTTTATTGAGAGACATTTGAATATGCCCCTTATTTTTGGTCTCTTTGGACAATTGTATTTTGATTTACTTTTGAGTGCCCTTGCATGTGTGCTTGATTGCTTATTGATCTTGTACTATTAATATATAGATGTTTCCATGATATTTATCATGCATTTTAGGCCTTAATGTGATAACATTATATGTGCTTCAATGATATATTTATCTATACATAATCTCCTATAATATACATGGTTCAGTCATAGTTATATGATTATCTTATCTATTTCAGGTGAGGTAACTACCAATTTATATCTTCCTTCACCTCAGGGGGGGTGCATGTCATATAGGCATAGATTCCACATATTAATAATCTAATATTTATTGGGGGCATGTTTTAGAAACATGTCTCCATACTTACTCAATATTAAACATCTCTAGATTATAATGGGGGCATGTTTTAGAAACATGTAGTCAACATTAGAAGTTATATCAATTTTTGGTTTCAAATTATAGTGGGGTAATTCTTGAAAAACATGTCATCCATACTTACACAATTTTAAATTGTCCAAATTACACAATTATATGATTTAGATAAACATTTATAGAATAATTCTATATATGGGTACCATTTTTATACATAGTTTTAGTGTAAAACATATCTAAGGTGCATATGATATGCAATGTGTGCCTAATATTATAAAATCAAATTGGTTTTAGATTCATAACACTTTTAGGGACCATCACCACCCATCAAGTTAGACTTTTATGGAATATATTGATCCAATCTAATATAGTAATTGGTTCACTTTTGGGTATGGTTAAGGTGATTAAATGACTTGATCTTGACAAGTTTGTAGGTTGGATTTGATTGTATCATCTAGCCTCACCAATTTTATAGTGTGAGTTAAATTTGTTTACTCACACTCACTAGGTTATAAGTATGATTGGGTTGTATAGTTAAGCTAGTCTCAACTACCAGGCAAAAATCCACCTTTTATCCAAGGTTGGGGGCATGAGCCTTCCTATTTCTCTCTCTATCTTCTTAGATATATGAAATTTATAGATTTATATTTATCTTAATCATAATTTCAATGATTCATAATGATACATCCTTCAAATTAAATTAACAAAAGTCAAGATGTTTGCATCGATACATAGTTTTACTCCTTAACCTTGATCTCTTTCAATTTTAGTCATTTCATTACTTTCAATTTCAAATTATATGCATTGATTATATACCATAACATGATCTTGGTTATAGGCTAGTCACTAGCAACTCACTCAATTTGGACTTAAGCAAAGAAATGGTGTGTTATACACACCCATATACACATTCCTTTCCTTTAAAATAATAATTTAATTACTAGATTGAGGTGGGGGGGGGGGTAAATCTAAATGATATTTATGAGCTATCTATCATCTTAGTCTTGTATGCTTGGTAAACTAAGACTTTATTTGTTTCTCTTAGTTATATACCTTTAATACTTATACAAGTCTCATATCTATTATCTAATATGTCACTTAGAATATCTCTTAGTCTAAACAATCTTATGTTAATGACCTAGGACTTCCATCTTGATATTAATTATTAAAACATGCTTGTCTTATCCCTTTGTAAGTTTTTTAATTATACGTATTTTATAGCTTCTTAAACACTTATGTCCCATTCAAAAACTTGTGTTGACACAAGTGTCGTACCCTAAAGTAAGTGTCCAATGCCTTAAAGTCATCTAATTTATAAATGAAACATATTCCTATGGTTAGCATAAGTGATTTAATTGGATATATTCTCCAAGAGGATTGGTATAGATATTAGATCAACCCTTATTCATTCCTCACCTAACGTAGACCAAATAAACTTATCAAAATAATTCTATGAAACATTCAAGTGATCAATTCTTACCTATTTATCCTATTTCCATATCAATCATATAGACAACACATCTATAGGTTTGAAGTATTGAATGAGTATCCAATAACTATATTTGCCAAGTTATAAGCTAGGTCACCATTTTACTTGCTTATTAGATATTGCATGATTCACACAAACCAAAACATAGGGGAGAACTACATAAGTTTGAGGCCCTCTTATGAGGATTGGATATATATAAAATGCTAATTAATAATGGTGTATTTAGTTCATGTCAAAACTATGTGCTCACTAACCCAATTTTCCCACAATCAGTATGAAGATGAAAACTAGGGTTTGATCATTTGAAAAGGAGTGATAGTATATGAACTAATATTTAATTCACCAAAGTAAAGGTAATGATGAACCCAAGATAATCTAGGTGGTTACATCCTATTTTAGTAGTTATTCCATATTGAACAACTATGTCTAATCTAGACACTAGCATCAATATAACCATCCCAAGCTAATTCAAGTGTTTATGGTTATAGAAGCACTTGATTTAGAATTTGGTGACTATCTCAAAATATTATTCTAGTATAATTATTATTTTTTCTAGATCTATATCTTTATTAACATCAAAACCAACTAAATATATTATTTTCATTATCATTGAAATATCTAACATAGCTGCACTTTCTATTTTTAACATATCTCAATAGAATAAATTCAATATATGTTCTAAGTTTTGTAATTAATTTGACTAATATAGATTTGTTTATCACCCTTGTTCTTATCCATTTATATATTAGTATCCCTATCTACCCATAGTAGGATCCTTATCCAATTAATGTTTAAAGACTTTGATGTACCTTAATGATATCACTAATTCCATCCTTGATCCATTAGTACTTGTTATCCCTCTTCATGAATATTGTATCTCTAAAAAAAAATAAGGTCTTCCAAACACCACATTAAATACATCAAGAGGAATTAAATATGCTTCTAGTTCATCAACATTTCATTGGTTAATCCCAAAATTAAATTTCCATCTTCTTGTAACTTGAATTTTAACACTCTTTTTAACCTAAACCAAATTATATGGATGCATATGATCATATAAATTTAAACCAATAGTCTCTACTAATTAATCTTAAATCAAATTAGATTGAGATCTAGTATTAGCAAATCCATTTTCCTTTGTCTTATTTATCTAATATTTGATTTGGAATAGCCTATTCATCTCATCTTGTTACCTATTACTCATGTTGGCTATAGTTGTTTAACCCTAAAATCTAGATTAGATAATCTAGGGTTAAAGGGGTAGAGATAGCTCAAGGCACAAGGGTGATAAACTATCTCTATAGCAAGCTAATTAAATTGAAAAACTCAAATAAAACATATACTAAATTTATCATGATGAGATATACTAAAAATGGAAAGTATAGTTATGCTAGATATTATAATGATAATGAGAATAAGATAGTTTTGATGCTAAAATAGATATAGATATATAATGTGTAGAAATTAGACTAGATATGAATTATAGATCAATGGTTTAATTATATAAATTATACCTCTATAGACATAAGCACTTATGTCAACATGGGATGGTTGCATCAACATTTCTATCTAGATTAGATGTAGGTGTATAGTATGAAATACTTACTAAGACTAGATGAGACCACCTAAATGCTTTTGGTTATGTGTCACCTTCACTCTAGTGCATTTATCTCTATATCATGGACTATCTCTCTTTATTAAATAGAAAAACACTAGTTCTTCATCTTTATAGTGGTTGTTGAAAAAATGGTTTAGTGGGCACACGATAGTGAGATACCCCAAATAACCCTCTATTAATGAATGCTACCTACATATTTAATACTTTAATAAGGGCCTTAGACATATTTAGTTCTCCCCTATGTGTTATATTTTGTGTGAATCATGTAATGTGTGATAAGCAAGTACAACATTGACAAAATTTGTAATTTAGAAAATGTGGCTCATGAGATGCTCCTTTCATAATTCATACCTGTATATGTGTTTTCCATATGAATACTATGGAAATAGGAGAAAATAGGGAAACTTTGCTCACTCGAGTGCTTGATTGAATGCCTTTGGTAAGTTTCCTTGTGAGTAACTAAGAAGTTACTAGGTTTTGAATAAATAAATGTTGATATTGTATTTATACCAATACCTTTGGAGAATATCTCATATCAAATCACTTAGATTGATCATAATAATATGTTTCATTTATAAATTTGATGACTTTAAGGCACTAGTCACTTGCATCAAAATAGGACACTTGCATTGACATAGGTGTATGAGTATGACACAAGTATTTGGGATGCAAAAAATTAGGTACATGTCCAAAATTTGTAGATATGGAAGAGAAACATGTTTACAACATTCTGGGTAAGATACAAGGCATAGGTCATCATAATTACATTGTTTGGACTAAGATATAAGTAAATAAGCACATAAAAATAGTGTATGTGAGCCTTTTAGTGACAAAAAAGGTCTAAAAGTTTAAGGTACATCCATGAAATGTATTTTACAAGTGTACATGATGGAGGTGCTATATAATTTATAAATAATGTCTACATTTCCCTCCGTTTAATCTAGTAATGGAATTGCTAGTTTAAAGGAAAATGAATGTGTAACATACCTTGCCTTTTCTTGAGTTCAAATTTAGTACCTTTTTGGTGATTGACCTAAACCAAAGAGCATTTTATAGTATATAATTAGTGAATATAATTTTAAATTGAAAGTATTGAAATGATTGAAATTAAGAGAGATCAATATTTAGGAGTACACCTATGTATTGATGTAATTTCCTTGCCTTTTGGCAATTCAATTTGGAATTATGTATCATCATGAATCACTAAAACTAAGGTTAGGATAAAATACCCAATCTATAAAGTTCATATATATAGAGAGATAGATATATATTAGAGGACACATGTCCCCAACCTTGGATAAAAAGTGAGTTTTTATCCGTAATTGAGATTAACTCAACTATGCAACTGAATAATACTTATAATCTAGTAAGCGCGAGTGAACCAAGTCAAATAACACTATAAAAATGGTGAGGTTGGATGATGTAATAAAGTATAACCTATAAATTGGAAAGATTGAGTGATTTAATCACTTCAACCATACAAAAAATGAACTAACTACTACAATATATTATCTTAATATAGTCTATAAAAGTCTAATTTGATGGGTGATGATAGTCTATAAAAGTTATTAAAATATAAAACTATTTTTTTTTGGTAATATTAGGTGAAAATTTCATAGCATATTCATGTTAGATATGTCTCATGCTAAAATTATGTTTAACAATGGTACCAATGTATAAAATTTTGCCATAAATATGTATCTGAATCATATAACCATGTAATTTGGCCAATTCAAAAACTATGTAAGAGTAGAGAACATGTTTCCAAAATATGCTCCCACTATAATCTAAAACTAAGAAATAGTGTAAGTGTGGAGAACACATTTCCAAAACATGCCCCTACTAAGTATCTAAATCTAAAAATTGGTGTGCATGGAGAACATGTTTCCAAAACATGTTCCCACTATATATCTAAATCTCATGAATAATGTGTAATCCATGCCTCTTTTTCATACCCCAACTATTATATCCCCCCATTTTAAGGTGGGAATAAATATAAATTGGTAGTCACATTACCTCAAAAGGATAATATAAATGTATAATATGTGTATGAACCATATATCATATAGAAGAAACATGTCTAGGTAGATATATCATTAAATCATGAAGAATGTGATCACACCAAGTATTAATATGCATGATGTAGATCATGAAAACACACATATATTAATAATATAAGCTCAAAAAATATTCAAGCGCACACACAAGAGAACTCAAAAGTAAATCAAAAGGAAATGGTCTAAGGAGACCTCAAACAAGGCCATGTTCAAAATTTGCACAATTAAAGGGATATGACTTAGTCAAATGTTAATAAAATCAAGAATGACATATTCAAATGTCAAAATAAAACAAGGTATGACATATGAAAATGTCAAATAATAAACAAAGGCATATGGGCCAAAAATAATGAAACATATTCAAATGATAAAACGAGTGAATCAAGACACTCAAAGCAGTGCATAAAGGAAAAATATAGGTAACCAACATAAAAATATCATACTTGTACTATGGATCATGTGTTAGAATTTTTTTAAAATTAAATAGCATATAATTTATAGTACAAAAGATATAAACATGGATAAAGGCATGCATAAGTATATAAACTAAAACATGATAATGTAAAATGACTATAAAATGATATAACTTGGATGTATCATGATAAGAGAAGTTGATGACACCAATTTCCAATATGACATGAGTAGAGGGAAGGACCAACATCTAAAACTTCATAGATCATGTATCTATGTATGCTTGTATCACACTCAAAAAATGCATAAAACATGTGTATATATAAAATATTGATATGCCATATACGAACATGAAACCAATAACATATATGTAAAGGAGCTAATATAACATGAAAATGCTAAATATATTTTTGGATTTTTGATTTTTTTAATTTTTTTGGTAATTTTTGGAATATTGACAACTATTTAGTCCAATAAGTCTTCAAATTTAGGAACCAAGATACTATGTGGTGACCTTGCTTGCCAAATTTTTTATATTTCATAAGTGCCAAAAGTGTTGTGTCCATTGGGAACTCACTACTAGATATAGCTGGTACCTTTCCCCCATATTAGTTATATGGTATACAAACCTCTTTGTTGTCAAAATGAAGATAATGCTTTGTAAAACCAATAACTACTTTCATATCAGTCAACCATTATTGTCCAAGGTGCAAAGTCATGTATGGTTGTTGGTCTATTACCCATATATCAAGGTCCACTAACTTTGGGCTACATGTAATGGGTAATATCATATACCTAAGATATTGTGGAAAATTTTGTGATTGGTGTAACTCATTTCTATTATGTCCCAACTATTTTAATATGGTAATAGTGTAATTTGTTTCCCAATTACTTACATCAACCTCAAGATGTGGGAAATGTAACCCATCAATATTTATGGTAATGGTTATATTCTCATGCTTTGGATGCTTTAAAGGATTGCTCTCTTTTGAAAAATTAGAATTATTTGGTTGTTTCCATGTTTTAGACATAATTTGTATATGTCTTTCATTATTGTATTTCTAAATTTGGTTCTTCAACACCTCACATAAATTTGTATAATGACCACTGATTTGATGATAGTTACTATATGGTAATACATATTTAGGAAGAATTCTACTTCTTGATATATGACTATTAGGAGTTAAATATATCATGGATGCTCAAGTAACATAGAAATTATTGTATCTAGAGCATCCTAGTTGGCTAAAATATGTATAATCCATTATGGAGAATTTAGAGAAGCCTCCACATTATTCACATGATGTAGCTATATTTAACCTATTCAAGGTTGATTCAAAGTGTCTCACTATGAGTGATGTATATAATAACAAGTATTTACATGCTCATCCACTATTTTTTCTTTTCCCTTATTTTGATTTGGTTTTGTATCCTCTAAAAATGAGTTTAAATTATATGTAATGGGACATGTTGTCTCAAATTGGTTATGCAAAAGATTCTCAAGTGGATCAAAATTTGGATTGTACATTTTCTCATCTATCATATCATAGGCATCATCATCATCATTATCATAGTAATATAAAACATCAAAATCTTTTTGCTCAATATTGACCAATAATGAAATCTAAATTTTTGGAGTGATTAAAGTTTTGGTATCATTGGTTCTTATTCTTGATGTGCATCTATAGATGATATTGTTTTATTATGTATCACATTATTTGTGTACACTTGTAAAACTCAAACCTTGGCTATTCCTTTTAGTTCTACACATGCCTTACTTCTACAAGCCTTGAATTTTCTCTATCTTATGCCCCTTTTCATATCTCTTAGCTAGACTAGTCTTATATTGATGACATAGACATTACATATTTCATAAAATGCTTGAAATTTACTATCTTTCACCTCTACAAGTTTTGATTTTGCACCTATTTTGCTACTCCCTCGACACTAATGTCTAGGATAAATAGTAGCATTGACATTACTATCCTACCCTAACATAAGTGTCTAGTGCCCTAAAGTCATCCAATTTGAAAATGAAACATATTTTAATGGTTATAATAAGTGATTTAAGGTAATTTATTACTCTAAAGGGATTGATATAAATACAAGGTCAACCCTCATTCATTCCTCACCTAAAAAACCTAACAATTATATCAAAGATGATTAAAATAGAATTCAATTGATCAAAACTTCACTATTTATTCTTATTTATAAACCATTCATAAGGACTACACATTTATAGGTCTAAAGTACAAAAGGAGTAGCCTAAGAGTCTAATTTTCCAAGTTACAAGATAGGTCACTATTATACTTGATTTACACACATAACATGATTCACACACAAAAAAACACATAAGGGAGACCTACATTAGTCTGAGGCCTTATTTAGAGTATTGGATATTTAGGAATCATCCTTTGATAACAAGGTCATTAGGGTTAGATTGAAATTATATGCCCACTAACCCATTTTTACCTAAGGTCAGATTGAAGATGGAAAGTTAGGGTTTTATAATTTCATAAGGAGAAACTATCCATGACCTAAATATGAATGCACCAGAGTGAAGGATAATTTAAACCCAAAATCATTTAGGTGGTTACATCTTGTTTCACTAGATATTTTGTACATGATATTATCACCAGACTCAAATACTAGCATTGACATAACCTTCCAGGCCTGACACAACTATCTAGATAGTTAGAGGCACCAAATCTAGAATCTAACAACTATTGTAGAACTATTTTCCCACTTGATTTTATTCTATTCTACATCAATAATTTCATTAACATTTAAAAAATCTAAGTAATTCTATTCTTTGTCACATCTATATCTAGCCTAGTTATACTTTCCATATTTAAACTATCTTAGCATAATAAATTTAGTGTATGCTTATATCTAATTTTATCATTTAATTAACATGCTATAAATATAATTATCACCCTTATTCCATTTCATTTATATATTATCAACCCTAAGATATAAAGTAAAATAAAAACATATTTCATTTTAGAGTTAAACATTTGGTGAACTTAATCTTTGAACATACAAACCCTTAGACAAATTAGGGTTTTTTGATTGTTTTACTTTGTTACAAATTTTAATTTTTTTTAATTTGTGAAGTAATTAAAAAGGTTAGTGCAAAAGTTTTATTCCAAATGGAATATCAAAATTCATTGATTACTCATCTCAATAATAACAAGGTCTAAATAGATGCATTTTTGTATGTTACAAGAGATGAAATAAGTAAACAAGATAAAAACAAGGATGCCTCACCTAGTAATCGTGAATTCCTAAAAGGTATTATAAATCAACCCACACTTATCAATATAAATACATCTAATGGGGGCACAAATTATGTGTTTAAAACTTTTTTCCCTAAAACTACTATAGATACATCTATTATGGACTTACCCTTTGTTTCAACACAAATACCATTTACAATACCTGTTACTACTCAAAACATGTTTTCATCCCCTTTGGTGACTAATAAAATTACCAATCTAAATCCCATTGGGCCTAAATTTCAATCATTCCTTCAAGTTAAAAAAAACTTGGAAGAAAAGATTACAAACATTAAACAAAAAGCTTTAAAATCACCTCATGTTATATATTTTCAAGATGTATTGCATAACCCTCTTAAACTTGAAATCTCTTTGCACCCATTGCCAAATAGATTTGATGTACCTAAGCTCACATTTTATGATGGAAAGGGTGATCTTAAACATATTCAAACCTTATATGAAACATGCCTTGACTATGCTTCCAGTGATAAAATTTTGAACAAATTATTCCCAAGAAGTCTCAAGGACTATGATTTGAGGTGGTTATATGATCTACTTATCCAATTCATAAAAACATTCAAACCTATTATAGACTAGATTTTAGCACACTTTTATATGAACATTTATAAAAAGGTTTCCTATGTCCAAATTTCTAAAATCAAACAAGGAACTAATGAATCTATCAATGAATATGTCCTGAGATATAAGATAATGATAACCAAAATGACCAATCCTATGGTAGATAAAGATTTATAATATATATTCAAGAAAAGTTTGCTTGCTTTTTTACATGAGTCCATTATATTTAAGAAGTTTCAATATTTTTATGAATTATGATATATTTTATGGGACCATAAAATGAATTTTATGTCATTAAATAAGCTCAAGTATGTGTTGAACACACTAGCTGCATCTACATCTATTACAAAATTTACAATAAAACCAAGTTATAAGGTAAAAAAAATTGAGCCTAAAAAAGAAACAACCACCATAGTTAACATAGTTGCACAATAGTCTAATTGGATTGTCTTATCTAATGCACCAAAGAGACAATTTACATGTTTGCCTGCGTTCCCATCTTCATCACTCCCATAGTTACCAGAGTGTTAGCTTATATCTCTCCCTCATCATATTGAGGTTGATATGAGTTGAAATCTACCCAAAGGATATGGTGTGAATACTTATTATTATTATTATTATTATTATTATTATTATTATTATTATTATTATTATTATTATTATTATTATTATTATTATTATTATTATTATTATTATTATTATCATCTTCAAGGACTAGGTAATTTTATGAGTAGATGATTTACATTCAAGCATAACATCCAATATATTATTGATGATGAAAATATTTAATTTGAGGATCCTTTAAAGAAATAAGGTTCACAACTTGGTGATCACCATAAATATAAAATATTTAACAATATTTTGCAAGACCATTCTAAAAAGGAACCAAAAGTCTAAAAGGCATATAATGAACATCCTCTTCTATCACATTATTCATACCCACTAGATGCGATTGTTGGTACTTACAAATAACATATACCTCATATAGTTTAGAGTCCTTTTATTTCCTTTGATGACAGTGAAATTAAGGATGATGACTCCTATATTCATTCCCTATTCATTCAAACATACCTTGATAAAAACACCATACACAATGTTATGATTTGTAATTGTGAAATAAAAAATGTTTGCACCATGAAATTACTTACACACTTGAATTATACTCATAATGATTTACACCCCTCTACTAGATTAGTTAAAACATTTCATGGGACCTCCTAGAAGGTTCTTTCATGATTTATTTGATTTTACAAGTTGGTCCTACACATGTGTTTAATACATTTTAATTTATCCCTTCCATAGTCATATTTTATATGTTATTGGGAAGACCTTGGATACACACTATTCAATCAATACCTTCTACAGTGCATGGGTGTGTCAAATACATTCATTCCAATCAGGTAATTACAATTTTTGGAATTCCATATGAGAATCTTCTTAAATATAATAAACTCATACCTAGATAAATAGATATCAAGCCTACTAAGGCTAATGCAAAAAAAAAGGGTAAGTAAAAAGAAATCCCCTTTACTAGGTGACCAATACTTGAGAGACCATTACATCATAGACATACATTGGATTCCATGAAATCCCAATATTCTAATACACACCATGTTTAGATATCTAGAGTATTTCCACATGTTATTCTTATTGCTACTCCAAAAAAATTAACAAGAACTCAATGATGGGTTTTAAAAACCCTATTATAGTTACTCTTATTATTTCTTCATGACCACAAAGTCTTATTTTACATACACAGAGAACCATTGATACCATAGTGACAAATATTACATTCATATATGATCCTTAAACATGTAAATAGGGTATTACACTAGATTTACAATGGGGAGATATATATGATGATTAGTTGGATGGAATATTAGGATGATCTTTCATATCTCCAAAAATAACAAAAAAATAAAAAACATTCAAAAAACCAAAAATAAACTTTTAACACTTACATGTTCTATTGGAGCCTTGACATCCATGTGTTACTTATATATTGATGGATAAAATACTCAATTAATCCTACATACACATACATTTGTTGTGATGCAAGTATACACAAATACATGATACATTCCTATTTCATATGTTGGGCCTTCCTTTTACTCATGTCATATGGACATTAGGGGTATTTTCTTCTTCGATATTGATACACACAAGTTATATGATTCAATAATCATTATACATTATCATGTTTGAGCTTATATATATACTTATATATGACTATTATCCATGATTATATCTTACACATAGTACTTAATATATTATACACTTGATATAATTTTATAACATAGTGGATCCATGGGCCACTATGACATGTTTATGCTGGTTGCTTATGCTTTAATTTATGTACTTCCTTGAGTGTATTGTCTTGCTTGTTTGAACATTTTAATGTGATCCTTTTCTTGTGGCCCCCATGACTATGTATGATTTCTTTGACATTTAAATCATGTCATTATTTATGGTATGGAAATTTAAATATGTCATCCTTTCTTTCATATACATTAAAATAAGTCATGTCCCTTTTATTGTGTGACATATGAACATGTCCCTTGTTTGAAATCTCCTTGGACCATTGTCTCTTAACTTGCTTTTGAATGATCTTGCGTGTGTGATTATTTTTTTGTTGAGATTTTAGTATTATATATAGATGTTTCCATGATATTTATCATGCATATTAGTCCTATATGTGATCATATCAATTTTATGCATTTTAGTGATATATTTACATATACATGTTCCTTAAATATGCTACATGGTTACATTCACTTATTTTACATTTGTCTTACCCTTTTGAGGTGAGGTAACTCCTAGTTCCTATCTTTACCTCACCTTAAGTGGGGGCCATATTAGTGATGGCATGATTGGGAATAATTTCATCCATAATTGGCATCAATTTTTAGATTAAATGGGGGCATGGATTCCACACATTCACAGTTTTTAGTTTTAGTGGGGGCATGCTTTGGAAGCATGTTCTCCACACCTATCAGTAATCAAAAACTCTAGTTTATAATGGGTTAATGTTTTATAAACTTGTATTCCACATTGTTACTTATATCATTTTTTATATTTCTACATATATAGTGGGGATATGCTTTGGAATCATGTCCTACACACTTACATAGTCATCTAAATTGGCCAGAGCACATAGTTATATGATTCAGATTCATAGTTGTGGCATAATTCTACATATTGGTACCATTTTTATACATTTTTTCAACATAAGACATATCTAAGGTGAATATGATATAAAAATGTGACTAATATTATAAAACCTAAATTATTTATAGTTTCTAAAATCATTGCACATATTGATGCCCCATAGAATTTTATGGACCATATTGACCTAATATATTGTAGTAGTTGGTTCACCTTTTGGTAGGGTTGAGGTGATTAAATCACTCAATATTTATAAGTTTTTAGGTTGTAAATTGATCACCAACCTCATGAATTTATAATTATCATTGGGTTACACATTTGAGGTAATCTCAACTATTAGGTGGCAACTCACTTTTTCTCCAAAGTTGGGGGCATGTGACTTCATATCTCTCTCATTCTCCCTATCTATCCTTGGATATATGCACTTTAAATATTTATATATATTTATCCTAATATTTGTTTTATATCTTTACAATGATATATCTTTCACAAAACAACTTGATAATAATTAAGGTGGTTACATGGACACATAGGTGTACTCTTAAACATTGATCTTTCAATTTCAATCAATTTCAAGTAGTTTTAACCCATATTATATGCACTAATTTTATACTATAACATAATCATTATTTTAATTTAGTCACATAAAAGCACTCTAATCTCAAGAAAAGACAAGGTATGCACACACACTCATGTACTTATTCATATCCTTTAAACTAGCAATTTCATTACTAGATTAAAGAGGTGGAGAATGTAGATGATATTTTATGATTATGTAGCACCTCAATCTTATACACTTGGAAAACTCTTTGGTAAATCTTCTTAGTTCTACATATACCTTTCTTATATAAGCCTCACATCTACTCTATCTTGTGCCCCTTGGCTTATCTCTTAGTCTTACTAGTCTTATATTGATGACACAAACATTTTATCTTACCAAGAATGATTAAAATGTACTTATCTTACACCTTTTTAATTTTTTATCCTATATCTATTTTAATACTCCCTAAACACTAATTTCCAAGATAGATAGTGGCATTGATGTTACTATCCTAACTTGATGCAAGTGTCCAGTACCCTAAAGTCATCTAATTTTAAAATGAAGTGTATCCTAATGGTCAACCTAAGTTATTTCATGTGAGTTATTACTCCAAAGGGATTGATATAAATACAAGATCAACCATCATTCGTTACTCACCTAAAAACATAGAAATTAGATCAAAGATCATTTAAAGAGAATTTAATTGATTAAATCTTCCCTATTTATTCCTATTTACAAACCAATCATAGGGACTACACATCTACATGTCTAAAGTACTAAAGGAGTAACCCAAGAATCTAATTTTCCAAATTACAAGGTAGGTCATTATTGTAATTTATTTACACATATTACATTATTCACACACAAGCCAACATGTAAAGGAAACCTACATTAATATGAGGCCCTCTTTATAGTATTGTCTATGTAGACAATATCCTTTGACAATAGGGTCATTGGGGTCAGCTCAACATCATATGCCAGCTAATCCATTTTTTACCAAAGTCACATTAAATATGGAAAGTTAGGGTTTTACCATTTCATAAGGAGTGATATCCCATAACCCAAATATGAATGTACTAGAGTGAAGGAGAAGTCAAACCCAAAATAATTTATGTGGTCACATCCTATTTCACTAGATATTTTGTATAGGACACTATTATCAAATTTAGATAATAACATCGATGTAATTATCCAGGGTTGACATAACTATATAGATAACCAAAGACATTAGATATAGAATTTAATAATTATTGAAAACTATATTCCCACCTAATTTCAATGTATTTTAGATCCATAATTTCATTAACATTAGAACAAGCTAAGTACTTATCTTGTTTGTCATTTCTACATCTAGCCTAGTCATACTTTCCATATTTAGATTACCTCAGCATAATAAATCTAGTGTTTTCATATATATGAGTTTAGAATTTAATTGGCATACTATAGATATAATTATCACCCTTGTGACATTTCATTTATATATTCTTAACCCTATGGTATAAAGTGAAAACAACACTAATTTCATTTTAGGGTTAAATAACATTTATGTACACTACAGTGTTTAGTGCCCCATTTGCATTTTAAGATAATAGAGCTATTGTACTTAACTCACCAATTTCATAAGTTTAGATTCTCTCAAGAGGAATACATTGTGTAAGAGGCACCATTATAAGATACCTTTCATACTAGAATGTATCATTTTGAAAAATTTGAAAGGTCATCATCAACAGGCATGGTCAATAACATCCCATCATGTTTGAATTTTACATATCGATGTAAAGTAGATGAGACAATATCCATGGTATGTATCTAAGGTATACCAAGAATAAAATTATAATGTAATGATTGAGGCATCACTTAAAAATTGGTTGTATCGAAGTTTTTCCCCTGCGTCACATCCAATGTGATTTCACTAATTGGTGGACTATGTGATCTATAAAACCCTTTGATATGCATAATCAAATTTTAAATAAGGTTTGTACTAATACCCATGTTGGTTATTAGTTTTGTGCTAAAAATGTTTAAGCCTGATCCATTATTAATGAGCACCCTTTTGATACCATTCTTATGCATATTTACTTGTATGAAAAAAGCTAACTCATGGTCAATAAGATATTTAGAGGGTAAATTTTTTGGATCAAAGGTGATTAATTTTGAATTATTTTTGATATCTTTCATGATATACATAAAATAATTTGGATCTATTATTTATAACTTGGAGTTCACACAATGCTTCATATACGATATCCTTATAGATAGTAGAATGATTTAGAAGTTTAAGGATGGAAATATTAGGATACATGTTTCTCAATTGGTAAATAAGGTCATATCCCTTAGGTTTTATCAAAATATTTAGCTTAAGAGGCACCTATGGTATATTAATATGTGCTATATTAGGTTGAACACATTTACCTTTTTGAGTAGTGACAACATGGACCACAAAATAAAATATAAGATGTGGGTGAATAATCAGTGTGGGATGGAAGCTTTCACTTGAATAAAATATAAGTGGAACAAATGTTTGAGAGTATGCACATTGGCATTTGAATACCATTTCTATAAAAATTTAAAAGGAATTATTAAGAGAGATGAAGTGCTTCTTTTGGTTTAAAACCATTTCATGATATTGATAGTATTTATTATTTCCTTTAAGTAAAGATATTTTTAAGTAATAATAATAACAAACCACAATTAAAATTATAAATTAGATCCCAAAATAGACTATAGGTTCTTCCATATTGTACATATTTATAACAAATTGAATGCTGATTTTTAGCTTGTGTATTTTTTAAAATTATACATCAACAACAAAGAATAAAAAAACCCTATATCAATATCTATGATTTTAGGGACTAGAGATCAAGTTCACCAAATGTTTAAACCTAAAATTTATATTAGGTAATATAGGGTTAAAGGGGTAGATATATCCTAGGGTACAAGGGTGATAAATTGTCTCTATAGTAGGCTAATTAATTACAAAACTCATATAAAACATATACTAGATTTATTATGCTGAGATATACTCAAAATGGTAAGTACAACTATGTTAAATATTACAATGATAATGAAAACAAAATAGTTAATTGGTTTTAGTGCTAATATATATTTGTATTTGGAATAAGTATAATGTAGACTATATCTAGATTCTAGATTAGTTTCTAGATTCTAGAAATTGTAATTTTGTAGCCACAAACACTTGTATTGACTTGGGATAGTTACATAAACACTTATATCTAGATCAAATGTAAGTATCCATTAAAAAATACCTATTGAAATTAGATGTCACTACCTAGATGATTTTAGGTTATGTGTCACCTTTGATTTGGTGTATTCATATATGAGTCATGGATTATTTTTCCTTGTGAAATAATAAAACCCTAGTTCTTCATGTTCATATTGGATATGGGAAAAATTAGTTAGTGGAAACACAGTGTCAAGCTAACCCAAATACCCCTCTATCAATAAAATCTACCTACATAACCAATAATATAAAGAGGGACTCATAATTATGTATTTTTCCCTCATGTGTTTTCTTGTATGTGAATCATTCAATGTGTGATAAGAAAGAACAATAATGACCTAACATGTAACTTGGAAAATGTGGCTCATGGGATGCTCCTTTGGTACTTCAAACCTTTAGATTTGTTGTCCCTATGTTTGATATGGAAATATGAGAAAATAGGTAATATTTTCTCACTTGAGTTCTTGATTTAATGCCTTTGATATGTTTCCTTGTGAGTATTTAAGAATTTTCTAAGTATTGAATGAATAAGGGTTGATCTTATATTTATACCAATCCCTTTGGAGAATATCTCACATTAAATCACTTAGGCTGACCATAAGAATACATTTTATTTATACATTGTATGACTTGAGGGCATTATACACTTGCATTTAAATAAGACACTTATGTCGATGTAGGTGTCTGACTAAGACACAAGTGTTTGGGAAGCAAAAAAATAAGTACAAATCTAGAACTTGCAAAGATGGAAGATAAACAAGTTTATGATATTTTATGCAAGATAAAAGGCCTAGGTCATTATAATGACTTTGTTTAGACTAAGAGATAAGAAAATAGCCATAAAGAGGTAGTGTATGTGAGCCTTTCAATAATAGAAAAGGTCTAGAAGGTGAAGGTACATCCATGATATGTATTTTCCAAATGTAAAAGACTAAGATGCTATATAATTCAGAAATAGTGTCTACAATGATGTAGTCAATCTTATCATCTACATCAAAATTTCCCCCAATATCTACCTCTAATTTTATCAATGTTTCCATTAACTTCTTTGCATCAGCATTGGCATGATTCTTAGGATGTAACTTCAAACAATTAACATTACTATGTGTTTAACCATAAAATATAGATTAATGAATCTAGGTTTAAAAGGGTAGAGATAACATAAGGCACAATGATGATAAAATATCTCTAAAAGAAGGTAATTAATTACCAACTTAGATAAATAACATTATGAATTTAAGTACTAAGATATCCTAAAAATAGTAAGCACAACTAGTGACTGATATTGAAATAAATGAAAAAACAAAGGTACTTGGATTATTGTGTGCATTCAGATCTGATATGTAATAGGTTGGATATGGATTTTGGATCAATCATCATATTATATAAATTTACCCTTTATGACCTTAGATACTTGTGTCAACCTTGAATGGTTATGTCAATGCTTATGTCTAACCTAGATGTAGGTGTCTAATATGAAATACCTACTAGATATAGAGGTAACCACCTAAAATTTTATAGGTTCTATGTTTCCTTCACTCTAGTGCATTCATATTGGGTCATGAACTATCACTCCTTATAAAATATCCAAACCCTTAGTTCTTCATCTTCATAGTGACTTTGGAAAAAATGGGTTAATGGGATCATGATGTTGGGATAATCTCAAAGACCCCTATGTCAGTGGGTATTGCTTACATAGACACTAATTTGAAGAGGGCCTCAAAATCATGTAGTTATCCCTTATGTGTGGGCTTGTGTGTGCATAAATATGGAATATGTGACAAGAAAGTATAACAATGACCTAGTTTGTAACTTGGAAAATATGGTTCATGAGTTGATCCTTTAGTAAATCAAACTTGTATATGTGTGTAGATGATATTTAAGGATTATATAACACCTCAGTCTTGTACACTTGGAAAACTGATACCTCGACTATTCCTCTCAATTTTGGACCTTTTCCCACTTTTGTAAGTCTCACGCCTACTCTATCTTATGCCCTTTGGCCTATCTCTTAGTCTGACTAGTCTTATGTTGATGACCCAAGCCTTCTATCTTACCTAGAATGCTTAAAATATACTTATTTTCCATTTATAAAAGTTATGAACCTATACCTATTTTCCAGCTCCTTGGACACTAATTTTTGAGATAGACACTAGTGTTGATGTTGTCCTAACCTGACACAAGTGTCTAGTTACCTAAACTCATTTATTTTTCAAATGAAACATATCTTATGATTGGCCTAATTGATTTAATGTGTGTTAATTATCCAAAGGGATTGATAAAAATAAAAGATCAACTCTCATTCATTAAACACCTAGAAAAGACCAAAAAATACCAAGGCAACTTATCAAAATCACTCTATCAAGCATTCAATTAAACAAATATTCCTTATTTACATACAAGTCATAATAATAACACATATATAGGTCTAAATTACTAAAGGATTAGTCTAAGACCCTAATTTTCCAAGTTATAAGATAGGTAACTATTGTACTTTATTTTCACATATTATAATTTTCACACACAAGAACATGTAGGGGAGAACTACATCAGTTTGAGGCCCTCTTTGAAGTATTGGATATGTAGGCAGTGCTCATTAACAGAGGGTTCTCTGGGGTCAGATCGACATCATGTTCCCATTAACCCATTTTTACCTAAGGTCACCATGAATATGAAGAACTAAGGTTTTTTATATTCGTGAGGAGTGATAGCCCATAACCCAGATCTAAATGCATCAAAGTGAAGGAAAATTCAACTCAAAAGCATCTAGGTGGTTGTGTCCTATTCTAGTAGGTATTCCATATAGGACACTTGTATCAAACCTAAATAGTATCATCGATGCAATGATCATAGGTTGACATTATTATCTAGATATCTAGGAACATTAGATCCAAAATCTAACTACTATTCTAGAATCTCATTATAGCTTACTTTTTGCCTATTCTATATCTAACACTATGTTAACATAAAAAAATTAAGTATATTACTTATTTATCATTCCATACATAGCTTAGTTGTACATTTTATATTTACCCTATTCCCAACATAAAAAATTTAGTGTATATTTATATATAAGTTTAGTATTTAATTGGCCTACTGTAGATCTAATTATCACCCTTGTGCATTATCATTTATATATTCTTAACTCCATATACTCCAAATTTAGGAATCATACATACAGTTTAGGGTTAAACATTTGTTGAACCTAATATTTGAACATTAAACCATAGGGCAAATAGGATTTTTTGATTTTTTCTATTATTCATCCCTAATTGCTATAATTTTGTCATCATGTTTATTATATATATATATATATATATATATATATATATATATATATATATATATATATATATATAATATATATATATATATATATGTATGTATGTATGTATGTATGTATGTATGTATGTATGTATGTATGTATGTATATGTATATATATGTGTGTGTGTGTGTGTGTGTATATATGTATATATGTATATATGTGTGTGTGTGTGTGTGTGTGTGTGTGTGTGTGTGTGTGTGTGTGTGTGTGTGTGTGTGTGTGTGTAGATTATTTCATGGTCTAATACATTATAGTTTTTATGGTTTGCCACATTAGTTTCATTGTTCAAGTTGTTAAGAAAATCCATAACAATAATGAGAGGGTTTTAAATTGGAAAAAACACTTAATATATTTCAAAATTCCTTTTCTAATGTTATAGAGCCAAAATATAGATGCCAACATGCATGCTCTCAAACATTTATTATACCTAAATATTATCTGAATGACATATGCTATTCCACACCCATTATTCACCCATAACTTATATTGGATTATGAGGTCCACATTGTTATAACTAAAAAGGGTTGAGGTAGGCTTTATCCACTCATCCCACCACATGTTAATATAAAAGGGTGCATCATAACCTAATCTAGTAATAAAATCCAAGGGATATGACATTATTGACCAATTGATAAATACACATGTACAAATTTCTATCTTTAAGCTCCTAAAGTAATCTAATGTCTATAAGGATATCCTATATGAGGAATTACATGAGACATAAATTTCAAATGATATTGAGCCTACTTTTTTTTTGGATATTATTAAATACCTCAAGAACAATAACAAGCTCATCACCTTTGAGCCAATAGATTTACCATCTAAATATATTATTGACTAAAATTTTACTTTGTTCATGCAAGTGATAATGAAAAGTAAAGGTATAAAAAGGGTACTCATTGATAATGGATCAGGATTAAAAATTTGTATCATATAATTCCTAACCACCATGGGTATTAACACAAATCTTATTCAAAATATAGTTATTCACATAAAAATGTTTGAAAATTCACATCACCCTCTAGTTGGTCAAATTACATGGATGTGACCTTAACCAAAAATGATTTCAACTAATTTTTAGGTCATGTCTCAATACTTACATTATAATTTAATTTTTGGTATACCTTGGATACATTTAATGGAATTTATCCCATCTACACTTCATCAATGTGTAAAATTCATAGATGAGGGGAACTTATTATCCATGTCTACTAATGATGAACCTTTCAAATATAGAAAAATGATACATTTAAAAATTGAAGGCATCCCTATAGTGGTACCACCTAAATAATACATCCCTCTTAAGCATATATACATAAAAAATAATTGATTCAAGTACAATGGCTCCTTTATATCAAAATGTAAATAAGGCACTAAAATTTGAGGTACACATAAATATGCATAAGGATAAATAACCATTACTAAAAGAGCTAGTAAAACCAAAATAGTCCCCAACATTTGAGTTTACTTTATTAGTCAATAGTGAGAAAAAAGATGGCCATGTTTTAGATTACTATGATAGTAATGATGATACAACTTATGATAGACATATTATAAAATATAAAACTTAAAATTTGATCCACCTATCACACAAGCTATTCAAAACTATAGGTCCTGACACATATAAGCTAAACCCACTTGTAGAAAATATAGAATTGAATCTAGATAAGGGAAAAACAAAAATAATAGATGAGCATATAAATGCTTGTTACTCTAGATACCCCTCATGGCTAAAAACATCGAGTCAACCTTATAAGGGTCAAATTCAAATTCATCATGTGGAGTATTCTCAATATGCTTCACAATAAATTTTACAAATCACGACACAATAAGATACTCCATATTAAATATTATCCATGTTACTTGAGCATAAGATGATTTCTTTATCTTTTACTAGACATAGATGTAATAGACTTCTACCCAAAGAAGACATGGTACCATACTATAAATATCATCGAATCAATGGCCATAATACCAATCAATGTGATACATTAAAGAACAAAATTAAATAATATAATAATGAAGGATGCATACACATTGTGTCTAACATGAGGAAAAAGCAAAAAATCTCCTATCTTTTAAAAAACAACTATATCTCAAAATGACCAAAGCATAAATATTTAACCATTATTGATAATATTTATGGGGTATATTACCACAATATCTAATTTGATAAAAAGTGGGGACAACTTATGGTACCACTTTTATTGCACAATTGGGATATTCTACAAATGAACTAACATACTCTCCATTCATGCCATAATATCAAGGATACATCTAGTTACCTATCGCCCATGGCCCACATGTGGAAATTTAGACCATATGGATATTAGACCATGAACCACATTTAAAATTAAAAGTTGGAAAAAAATCACTAGCTAAGTGGAATGACAAGCAAATTATTATAAACATGCATGTTAATTTACTTAATATGGATACATAAAATTGCATATGACATGCTAGTTATGATTATTAACCTACACCATTGGCTTTAGGTAAACCATTAAATAGAAAAATGAAGTTGTGGTAGTGAAACCATATAAATAAAGATTGAATTTTTTTATATATGGTCCTACACCTTTTAATGATGAAGATTTACTTGATTATACTTTTAAAACATTCCAAAATACTAAAAGAAAAACCAAAAAAATAAAAAAAATTAAAATCTAAATTTTTTGGCACCTACATATTATTTTAGATCCTTGGCATCTATGTTATTTCCATGTTTATGGATGGAATAATCATTTTATTATGCATACACATGTGTGTCGTACTTCTATTTGATTATGACATAGGCACACAAAAATACATGATTTATTCCTATTTCAGATGTTGGGCCTTACCACTACTCATGACATGTAGACATTAGGGGAATATACTTATTTGATCTTGATACACATAGATTATATGGTTTTATGATAACATTTCATTATCATGATTGAGCTTACATATGTACTTACACATTCATTTATCCATGACTATATCTTACAAAGGGTACTTATTATGCTACACACTTGACATTTTTTTCTAACACATTTTATCCATTGGATACTATGACATGCTTATGTTGGTTACTTATGATTTAATTTATGCACTTACTTGAGTGTCTTTCCTTGATATTGTATGCTTTGTTTGAGAATTTGAATATAATCATTTACTTGTGCCCCCCATGCCTATGTCTACTTTCATTTACATTTGGATATGTCATTATTTGTTGTATGGACATTTTAATATTTCATTCTTTCTTTTGTGTACATTTGACTAAGTCATGTACCTTCAATTGTGTGACATTTAAACATGCCCCTTGTTTGTGGTCTTCTTGGACCATTGATCTTTGACTTGATTTTGAGTGCTCTTATGTGTGTACTTGATTTAATTGTTGAAATTGTATTATTACTATCTTGATGTTGTCATTATCCTTATCGTACATTTTATGTCTCCATGTGATCACATTTCTCTATGCACTTCAATGCTATATCTACCTAAACATGTTCCTTCTATATGATACATGGTTACATTCATGGATTATAAAGTTAACTTATCTTTTTGAGGTGAGGTAAATACCAGTGCCTATCTTTCCATCACCTCAAAGGGGGGGAATATTAGTGGGGGCATGTCATAGAGGCATATATTCCACACTTGGCATAATTTTAATATTCATTAGGGGTATGCTTTGGAAGCATGTTTTTCACACTTATTCAATATGTGGTACATATATTAGTATTTAGATTTAGTGGGAAAATATCATATTAGGTATGTATTCCACACATTCATAGTTTTTATATTTAGTGGGGGCATGTCATATGGGCATGGTGTCCACACATTCATAGTTTTCAAATTTAGTGGGGGCATGCTTTAGAATCATATTCTCCAAACCTATTTAGTATTCAAAATATCCAAATTATAGTGGGGGAATGTTTTGGAAACATGTTCTCCACATTGGTAATTATATCATTTTTAATATTTCTCCATATATAGTGGGGGCATGGTTTGGAATCATGCTGTCAACACTTACACATTTTTTTGAATTGGCCAAAATACATAGTTATATGATTTAGATTCATAGTTTTGGTATAATTCTATACATTGGTACCATTGTTATACATAATTTTAGCATAAGACATATCTAAGGTGCATATGCTCTAAAATTTGTGCTTAATATTACAAAATCCAATTTAGTTTTAGATTCTAAAACTCTTTCTCATACTGATACTACAATCTAAATTTTATGGACTTTATTGAGTCAATCTACTAGAATAGTTGGTTTGTTTTTTAGTATGGTTGAGATGATTAAATCACTCAATATTTCCAAATTTTTAGGTTTCACTTGATTGTACCATCTAGCCTCACTAGGTTATAAGTATCATTGGGTTGCATAATTGAGCTAATCTCAACTATCAAGTGGTAAATCATCTTTTCTCCAAAGGTTTGGGCCATGGGCCTTTCAATATATATATATATATATATATATATATATATATATATATATATATATATATATATATCCTTGGATATATGAACTTTCAATATTTATCTATATTTGTCCTAATCTTAGTTTTATATCCTTACATTGATACATATTTTTCAAATCAACTTACCAATAGGCAAGGTGGTTACATCGATACACATGTGTACTCCTAAACCTTATTCTTTAAATTTCATTCTATTTCAAGTAATTTTAATTTCAAATTATATGAAATAATTATATACTAAAACATACTCTTGTTTTTAGGTCAATCACCAAAAAAACACTCAAGTTGGTAACACATAAAGACAAGGTGTGTTATACACACCTAGGTACACATCCCTTTCCTTTAAACTAGTAATTTAATTACTATATTAAAAGGGAGGAAATAAAAATGATATTTATGGATTATATGTCACCTTAGTATTATAAACTTGTAAAAGTTAGACCTTGGTTATTCCTCTCAGTTCTATACCTTTTTCTCACTTCCACAAGTCTTACATCTACTCTATCTTATGCCCCTCGGCCCATCTATTAATCTGACTAGTTTTATGTTGATGACCTAGGTCTTCAATTAGAGATAATATTAGAAAAAATATAAAATATATAGTGTATAAATATAGTAATATTAGAGGACACATGCCCCTAGCATTGGATAAAAAAGAGAGTTATAACTTCATAGTTGAGATTAACTCAATCGTGCAACCCAATTATACTTATAACCTAGTGAGTGTGAGTGAACCAAGTCAAAACAAAATATAAATATGGTGAGGTTGGATTATGTGAACAAGTATAACCTATAATTTTTTTTTTAATGATTTAATCATCTAAATCATAACAAAAATGAACCAACTACTATAGTAGATTGGCTCAAATAGTCCATAATAGTCTAACCTAGTGAGTTCAAGTCCATAAAAGTGTTTGAAATATAAAATCTGATTTGATTTTATAATTTAAGTTGATATTTTGCATGGAATATTCACCTCATATATGTCTCATATTTAAATTTGGGTATAACATGGTACTAATGCATAGAATTCTATCACAACTGTGTATTAAAATCATATAATTATGAATATTGGCCAATTTGAAAACTATGTAATTATGGAGGATATATTTCCATAACATGTACCCACTATAATATAAAACTAAAAATTAATTTAATCATGGAGAACATGTTTCCATAACATGACCACAATGTATATCTAAAACTGAGAACTAGTATGAGTGTGGAGAACATGTTTCCATAACATATTCCCATTGTAATATGAATATGTAAAGAATGTGGAAGCCATGCCTTTATTGCATGCCCCCACTAATATGATTCACCTTTTTAGGTGAGGGGAAGTAACAAATATTGATTACCTTACCTCAAAAAGAAATGATAACCATATAATCATGGTAAATTTTAAGATCCCTTATGAGAAATCCCCTTGGATTTCATTAACGAATCTATAGATATTTATTTTGTAGTGATGGTGAATTTTTAGGTGTGTTGATGAATCCAATAGGAGAAGGGGTTAAATACATATATAAATTAAGTTTTTTGGTTTTCCATACAATTTATTAGTTGCATTATGTAACTGGATAGTTTTGATTATCAATTGGATGCACTATTCAACTGGTTAGTAGCAATGATAGGTCGGTTGCATCCTGCAACCAATTAGAAATAATGACCATTAGATTACATAATGTAATTGTTAAAAAATAATGACCATTTTTTTTCATCATGTAACTAAAAAAAAATAATGACCATTTGGTTACATCAAGTAACTAATCAATAGCAATGAGAATTTGGTTGCAATATGTAATTAATCAATAGTAATGACCAATCAGTTGCACAGTGAAACTAATTGGTTTAAATTTTAGTCAGTTACATATTGAATTTAGGTGCCTTAGGTGTAACTTGAATACATTATGTAATTGAGTATGTTAGGTCCTACCTAGATGTGTTTGACACATTTCTTAAAGTTTATAAATTTTTCCTTCACCATCATTTTCACACTTTTGCATACACATTTTTTCTTGTTGTATTTTCTCTCCTCATGTTTTACATAATAGTATAAGTACACGGATTTAAATACTATGACATCCCTTGACATACGATAATATGTTTTAAATAATTTGTTGTGTCTTGATATTATCATATAACTACATCAACAAGATACATACAATGATTATATTTTTAAGTGTAGTTTTTAAGGCTTAATATACATGCATCATTATGAAATAGATGCTAACTTACTAAAATCTCTCTTGTCTTTCTATGACAATAGTGATACAAGGCTTAATGTCTATGTCAACTCAAAATGTATTTCCTTTAGAACCTTTTGTTCAAATATCCACAATTTTAAAGGGATGCCACACCAAAATGCTAACCTTATTACTATAAAATCAATGTTAACTGATGATGACAAAATATTTGGAGTCTAGCTACAACTTGCAGATTGATCCAACTAGTATTTATATCTTTATTATTTAAATTTCAAATTCAATGTTTTGTAATTTGTCATGACATTTTAGTAATGTACTAATCACATGTTATTTTATTTCATTTTAGATAGTCAGATTAGAAGGGGACTCCAAATTGAAAAAATATCAAACCCATTTCTAAAAGCTGTCATTCAATTTTTTCAAGAAAAAATATTTTTATAGGGAAGACCAACAAATGTTCCATTTTAGGAATTTGTCTATTTTCTTTGTACTCTTGTGGGGTTAAAATTTTACTAGTGTACATTTATTTCTAGTAGGATTAGACTAGAGTTGAATTATGCTATTTTCAATGAGATATTTATAATTTCTTGCACCAATTTTATAGTGGCCTTGTACTATTGGGCTTTGTATGAACTACACAAAAAAAACAATTCCAACTATGCTCCATCAAAAAATGATCACAAATTATTTGTCCCTTGATGAGCAAGAGGTTAGTTTAGCATTCAAATTAATCAGCTGACTATTTCAATTTACTATAAGTTAATACAAATTTAAAATTAAATATTTATTTACTTGTTAAAATTAAGACTTCATGCATATAGAATAAGAAAATAAGCTGCATCAAAAGGACACTATGCCCCTAAGGGATCTAGAGATTTAGAGTTTATAGAATCATTGTTCTAATCATTTAGAATTTCTAAATGTGTGAGGCCTTCTTTAGAATCATCTCCACTTGTAGGTTTTTATACTTCTAAATTCCAATGATAAATGATAAATTATGAAAATTTATTTTTTCTATTATTTTATTTATTTATTTAATTTTAGTAGTTGACTCTGAAGCTAATGCCCTTGAAGGAATTGAACAAACCCCTTAATTTCAAGTACCATAGTCTTATCAACAACATTTTAAAGGTTTATTACTTTCCAAGTTTTGGTTTTTGAATCAACATTTTTTAAATTAGAGAACTTATTTGATGAATTATTATCTCTTTTACATTTGAAATTATATGCACCCAAAGCTTACATGGTGTGATTATTTTGATACAAATCTGATGATGATGCAATTACATCTTGTTTCATGCTCCATAGGGAACTCTCTAACTATATTCCTTCCCTATGCTTCTATATTCCTATTTTAATCCATTTTAGTCCCCTTGATTATAATTTTTCTATCCATTTTCACTTTATTTCAAAAACTAACCATAGGTGATAGAAACACCCTTCTATGTTACATAACTGCCCTTTATTTTGCACAATCGCTACGAGAGTTGAGTAGCTTAGGATGAAATTTTGAAAAAAGAGAGGTGGTTTTGAATTAAAAATATGGTGGTGTTTAAATTTTTATTTGTGGTTATACTAGCTTAATTTGTAGTTTTTCAAATGCCCCCTACATAAAGTGAGGGTTTTGTCATAGTTAGGATGCCTTCCAAAATTAGCTCCCTTGACTCTAGTTTTTAGATGTTTTGCATAACTACCATCATGTTTATTATTTTTATCACATTTTTTTAACCTCTAATTATTCCAAACTCACTCCTTATTATATTTCCAATTCCCTTTAGTTCCTCTCAAGTTGAACTCACTGTCACTCTTAGTTGAACTCCTCCATGCAAGCTCCCAATATTTCCTACAAGAAGGCCAATTTTGGCTTGATTTCACATCCAAAAATTTCAATTAAATTTTTATATTGAGAATATTTTATATACATAAACTTGATACAATTTTTATGATATTTAACCTTTCATTTTTTTTATTCAAATACACATTTGTAAGTGAAGAAGTGTTCTTGGTGAAAACAACTCAAAATTTATAAAGCCAAGTCATTATCTAACCTCAGTTCAGATTCCCTCCCCTTGTGGATCATGTCTCATATTTTTATCATATTGTACCATATCTTTTGAACCGTCCATATATAGAGTTTCTATATTTTATATATGAACATACAAAACTAGCATATTGAGGATTCTTCTATCAACACACCCCATGCACTTCAATTAATCTATACTAGAATTAGGTAAGAATTTTATTGATTTATAGTATTTATTTTATTTATTATATTAGATTTAGTGTATCTTATTATTATGATATATTCTTTTTCCATATTCATAAAAAAAAACAAATTTGATAGTGAAAGAGATCTACTCCTTTTCATTTGTCTTTGATAAAAAAAATATAACTAGTTTTGATTTATGCTTGCATCTTAGTAGATTAGTCTCCTTACCAATTTGCAATAAATTTTTTCAATCATCCCAAAAAACATATCATAAAATATTTATATTTTTTCCAACCAAGAAAATTTTTCTCTTTCAATATCTAAATGAGTCTCTTGCAATCCAAATAATCCCCTAGTCAAACATATAAACATAAAAAATTGTAGGTGTATACATAATGGTAGTATATTATTGATATTATTTATTTTTAAGGGTTAAAATAAATATTATATTACTCTTTAAAAATATAAATATTATAAATTTCATCTATGTCTTTCATCTTATCAAATCATTAAAAATAAAAGGGGTTTTTTTTTAGTAAATTTTAAAATTTGAAAAGCTAGTTTAGTTTGTTTGTAAACAATAAAATCCATAAAAAGTGTTTCATCAATACTATATTAAATAATCTTATTTTATCAAATTATTTACATTTATATATTAAATTTATACATTTATTTCATTTCGTACAAAAATAATAAAAAAATAAAAAACATCTCATCTAGTTTGCACACAAGTAGACCTAGGAAAAATCAACATCTTACATAATAGCATAGGTTTATTATATCTATCTTTAAATGAATTAAAGACACTAAAAAGGGATTAAAAAAATATTTTTTATTTCATTTACTTTAAAATTTTCTATCCTTTTATTTTCAACACTTAATTTTCAACAAACAAGCATTTACTTCCATAAAACCAAGAAAAGTATAAAAACAACAAAAACAAACAAAAATAGTGTCAAAAGCCTTGTCAAAACTCACAAGACATATACAAATCCTTTCCAATCCATGAAATAAATCACATCCCACATAATATTTGTCCATATTCATAAGCAATGTATATCAATCCTAGCTTCAACATTCCAACAAGCATACATTATAAACCATTGCCTGAATAAGCTCATACTCTTTTCCTTGGATTTTACATAGTATTATTTAGATTACCCTCACTGAGATATCAAGTATTATCTAAAATGTTCTATTCCATATATTTATAGCACTTGGTCCCATCATCATCACATAATATTATATTATTATTGAGTTGGGATGTGAGGTATTTTGATCCACTCCCATCCCCCACCTCATCGTAGATTCTTTAGCTTCACTATAAGAATAAGAATGCATCCCTAATCCACCTATCATTGTACTCCCTTATAACATGAGACTTAAACACAACATCATCTAGGACTAATATCTCATCCACACCTCATTTTTATCATTGAGTCTAGCCTCATCTTATATCATTCACATTCAATGTATGACATTGACTAGGTAGAGTCATTCCAATAGAGATGACATTTTTCCACAAGTCATCCAATTCAATATCCCTCCTTTCCCAAAACTTAGTATTGAATAAAAACTTTTCCATATTATGATATCAAAGACCAAATTACCTTGGAGCTCTATTTCTACATATATTGAATCTCTTATCAAACACTAAGATGCTACTGAGGTCTTTTGATTCCACCATGAGAACTCATTTCCACCACCTATCCCAAATCCCATTCCACAAAATAATTAACCAAACCCATAGCCAATCCATTATGTTGGTTGGCTCATCTAGGCCTTAGGTAGTAAAGTGCATAATTTATCATGTGATAATTTATGTGCATACAAATTGGTGAACCTAATGTGAATAACTTCATCCTTTACATACCCTTTTATTATTATTCTCCTTTATTTTCTCCATCTTTCCTCCTTCCATTTAATCTATGGCTATCCATATATCCCCAAAATATGTCTAGATAGGATATTGTTAGATATATTGGCCTAGAGGGCTATAGGAGAAGCTACCTTAGCTCTAGTAGACCTTCATTGATGAGATGGAACAACCCAAAATTTGACACTAATGTAGAATACCAATCTTACAATTACTCCCTTCCCAACACTTCAACAAGGATCAGGGTTATTATTTAAGAGATAGGTGACATATCTATGAATAAAAGCAACAACCATGATCATCATGGTAGAGGCATATTCACTCCTCATATAGAAACCATGACATCCATCAAATTACAAAGCCTAGATGTAGAAAATGTCACTAAATATGATCACTACCTAGGAAGGATCCATCACTTAGAAGATGAGGTCAATCAAATGTAAGCTACAACACACCCTCCAAGCAAGAGTCAAAGCACCTCCAACCCACCATCATCAACCATAGTCACTAATCTTGGGGGCCCTCCTCAAAACAACCCCTTTAAGCTTCCCCATCTCATGCATTTACCCCTCCTTCCATGGAGACCCATGGGCCCAACACTAATGTTGGCCTTAACCAACCTATTAATACCCTAGTGAGTCTTATCCATTACCTAGAGAAAAAAAAATATCTAGGTCAAGAGATAAGCCCAAGTCCTGCCACACCAACTCATCCCTCCTCTTATCCCATCAAAATAACAACTTATCCAACATCAAAATGGAAAACTTACATACTCCTACCACCATAGGAGTAGTACCTCCACAAAACCATGTCTCTCACCAAACCCCTAGGAGATATAATTAATCATGAGGTCCCCAATATTGATACCACCAAAACCTATTAATCTTATCAAATACCTATTCAAACTTTGGTAGGGAGTGTATACACATATACTCCATGATTACAAAACTATGTGACAACTAAAAAGATGTTATTTTCCACACCTTTAAGCTAGGTGCCTCCCATATACAATGCCCCCCATATAGGTGGGTTATGTTCCACCTCATGTGGAAAAAGGTTACACACATATTACACATATGCCACTATATCAAATCACTAGGCCTCATACATATAACAACCTCCCTTCATACTTACACATGTACATGAAGTCCACCCATTTAAATAACTATTTATAGCCTATTCCACTTCTCCCTACCAAGCTTCCTCTTTTACCTCAAAAAATTATTAGAATTACCCCTATGCAGCTTCCCCTTTCAATCCTAGTCCCATTCCAATTGTGATGTACTTTAAAAATATGGGGTACTACATTGAATATATCAAAGAACATCTATATTCCAATATATGGGGGTTTTTATTCCATGCCTCCTAACCAATATTACTAAGTTAAAATTGGAAGGGGATCCCAATGTACATGTAAAATCCTATGCTACCACTATTAGGGAACTCCTACCTTGGGATGGGGTTGTAGTAAACATCTTTCCTAAGACTCTCAAGGGGATAGAACTTGACGAGGACTACCACCTCCCCAAAGGGTCCATATACTCTTTTTTCCATCTTATATCAAGGTTTGTCAAATAATTTGACATGAACAAACATATAAATACTAGCATAAGTGATTTCTTGCATATCAAGTAAGAATATAATGAATCAACTGCCCATTTCATCATGAGATGGTATAAGGTCCTATACATCTTTGTCAATGCACCTAACATGGACTAATGGGAAATATACAATATTTTACTTCATTCCCTCAACAAGGATATAAGGGAAGACATATAGAGATTTCTATATATGTCATATGAATAATCGCATGAGAGAATGCTATGCATTAACAAGGCAACCATTGACAATGGGTAACAAATTTATGGGATTAATGGGCACACCATCACCCCCAACCAAAACCATGGGTGATCTCAGAATACAAACCCAAATAACATAAACAACCAAGGTCCTAAAATATTGAACCAAAATAGGAATGCTACCATCTACGATGTCTTTAATCAAACCAAGAAGAAAAGCACTGTAAATAATAGTCAATATCAACCTAAAAATAATACCAAAAATAATAAAAACATAGGGGTTAGGAATCAAAGCCCCCTCATGCCATTCACATGGTTGAATCCAATAAGTCACCACCTTGTAATATATAATACCAAAATCATAACCAAAAATAATACCAATCAAATGAACAATATCCCTAGCTCCAAAAAAACTACTACCCATGTGATAACTCATAGAGGTTTGGATAGTAAGGACAAAACATGAGACCTAGGGAATATGACACCAATGTCTATTACCTCTTCCATAGACTTATAGGTCATGATAATTAAATTGATAGGGAATACAACAAATTCATTCAAAGGTTCTCATAATATAGAATACAAACATTCATGGATATGTTCCTAGGAAATGTTAATGCAAATACCCAAACTACTTCAAATAGTCATATTTCTACCCATAACCAAAACCTATAAATCTTTCAAAAACCTTTCCCTAACCACTAATAACACCCTAATCAAATTCAAAAATATTGTAACCTGTAAAGTCACCCCTTCAACACAACCAACCTATGGTAATGAAAACTTATGATTTTAAAGATTCCACCTCAGGGATCACAAACCCAAATGTGGCTCCCCAATTAGGATTCATAGAGTTAGAATTTAAAAAATAAACAAACATTGTAACTTTTAATAGATAATATTAACCTATGGCCTTCCACCCCTTAGACATCTTGGAAATAGAGACAATACCTAAGCTCATAAGGAATTATGACCTAATTTCTTACCTAACTAAAACATTCTCCCACATTTCATTTCTAGACCAACTTAATAACTCCCCAACTCATTCATAAACCTTGTTAAACACCCTATGATTGGGACACCTAAATAGCATCACTCCTCCCCCTCAAACTTAGATTAACCAAATTAATCTAGACATGTTCCTACCTCTTCAAGAGTCACAACACTACCTAATTTGATCTATGAAGCCTCACACCTAACTCTGAACTAGAAATAAGAGGAGATCTAACCTTGTTCCTCCAAGTATGTATTTAAAAGTATGTGAAGAGATCCATGGTTGATGATGGAATGGATGTGAACATCATCCCCTTATCTTTCCTAAATAATATTGTTTATGGGAAAACCATCTATTATATAATGTGAAACATTCTAAGAGGATACGATAGTCTCAAATTTACTTCCATTTAAACTATCATACTCCCAATCACATTGGGTCCCAAGATGGCACTAATAGAGTTTTATGTCATCGATAAGGATACTAATTACAATATGATCTTAGAAAGGCCCTAGGTATAATGAATTAAAGTTATTCCTTTCACCTTATTAAAACAAGTTTGGTTCTTACTCCTAGGAGGGTTTTTGTTGCTCAAGGGGATCCTAAACACTCTGATATGTTACAAGTTACCATGCACAAACAATTTGGGTTACACATACATTATCACTTACATACCATCAGGGTCATGAAACCATCATATTTGGTTTATATTACTGGATCCTTGAAGCTTAAGGTGGTCATCCTTAAAAAAGGAGCTAAAATATGCCAAGCCTTATTAAAAGAAAAATTAGAATAAAATGACATAATTACAAATAAAAATGTGTCTAACTCAGAACTAGTTATTGGTGTAGTAATTTACACCATGTATAGTAAAAAAAAAATTAGTCTCCTAGAGAAGGAAACTCCTTTAACTCTCCCATTCAATCTATGGGAATAGGGACCTATGATTTTTCTAGGCCTCAAAGTTAGCAGTCTTGAGAGGAGATAACTAGCCTACCAAACCTTTGTATGGTATAAGTTTTTAGGGATGAGGAAAATCCCCTCCAAAATAACCATCTCGCTAATCATCACCAAGGCTAACCAATGTCCAACTATGGGGAAATAAATCATAACCTTCACTCTACTCTTGTCACTTCTGAACCAATTTGGAGTATGTTGGAAAATCCCACCTTGATAGGACTATAAAATTTTTATAAGGTACCTAACATGTCTGGGATACTCCCTCCAGAGTTGTTACTTGTTTTCCTTCAAACTTTACTTATTCTCATTTCTTGTCCCCCTCTAGAACCACCGATGGTCAAGAAAGTAATCTCCCTTCCCTGAGTCATACCAACACTCAGAAGGGAGGCTCACATCATGGATATTTACAATAAATATATCAACATTGAATCCTATAATTACTCAAGTGTTTTAAGGGAAAAACCTATTTTATACATCATAAAGGAGGAGGACCCTAGAAGGTCACTCACTAAATTCCTACAAGCTTTCCCTCATATACTGACATGAAAAATAGTTTTTCCCATGTCCTCTCTATAGTATTAAAACTTATGTGACTATACTCATGCATCTCCTCCACCAAGGCAAAATCCTTACTATGTAAGAATATTCCCTACGCTCAAATAGAACCCTAATTATGTTGTCATACTCCCCACCTTGTAAAATAATCCAAACAAATAGTGTTTAAAATTTATGGAAATCCTAACTTATCTCAACCAAAAGCTTAGAATATAACCTTTTAGGTCCCTAAAATTTATCCCATTCATTTATCTACAACATGAGATTGGGTTATCCACACCCCCATAGGCCTTCCTATTCACCTCACATAGGGGATGGGTTCATCATCTTCCCAAGTTTAGATCTAATAACCCCAAGGGGGTTTCCTTGACATCCTCAACATTGATATGTTTGAAATATTAGATGATTAAGAATTATTACCTAATGACTTCCTTCTTTCTACACATGATCAATGGGTTCTACACTATGATTGGGCTAAGTTCCACTTGGGTGATGGGGTAGGAGTCATCCTCAATTCCCCTAAAAGATGAGTTATTTATTTTAGGATGAATTCACATGTATAAAAAATGGATTGGAGTATGAGGCTTTATTTCTTGGTATGCTCATTTCAAAGTGCCTAGGTGTTCAAAATTTGAGTAATTAGGGAGATTCAAAGTTAATTACAAACTAGGTGTCTAACATCTATCAGACCAAATCTGAGTACCTTTAGTTGTACAAAAATGTTGGTCATGAGGTTACCAAATACTTCAATTTAATTTATATCAAGGTATTCCATAGATAAAGCAACCAACTTTATGACTCTATAACTACCTCATGTTCATGTTTCATTCCCCATCCAACAATATGAGAATCCAATCTCATAATATTAGATAGGACAAAGTCTGTCATCTCCAAGACATATAAAAACCTAGTAGCTACCCATAAGAGGAGGTGATATTATATTGGCCCTTTATAGCCTTAAAAATATCTATATGATCAAAAAAATAGAGGATGATGATGTTATCATTTACTAATTTTGTTGTTACCATCATGATCATTTGATACTTTGTCATGCAAAAATAAGTGATAGCCCAATTTTCCATGTTAGTATTCAGCAACTTTCTTGAGACATTCCTCTCCCCATGATCATGCCAATGTTTGAGGAAAGGGGTCATGTACTAATGGTAGGAATTATCAGGATCAACATTTCTCCTCATTATTACCCAAATGTTCTCAAAGTTAGACACCCTCCCCATCCTATAGAAGCAATCAATCTAGGAGAATTTATTGATAGGCCATTGTAGGCAAACTCTCAAGGAACATCATGAGGATATATTTCATCAACTAAGGGACCTTAAATAGGATATGAAACATGGATCTCCAAAACAAGTTCTTAACACATACATGTAACCTTAATAAATGCTAATAAGGTTCAAAATGAGACCAAATAAGACATCACCATGTAGGAAGACCACCATGGAAAGCTTAGGTGGGTGTTATGGAAATTTTTTGGTTTTAGGGGTTGTAATTTGTCTTGAAAGGCCAAATGTTGATCATTTTTAGTGACTCATAGTGGTTAACTAGCCTACTAGTCAAGAGAACCCACTAACTCTCTATGATAGTGATGACTCATATAGGGTATTAATACTTAGATGACCACTCTTGGGCCACCAAAGAGATAAATTTATGAAACCTATAAATAATATATAAATAACTAAAAAACACACAAAGGAAACCAAATCACACAAAAATAAAGTAACACCCAAAACACCTAAGAGAGCAAATAGGAAAGATAATAAAGTAACTAAACAAACACACTTAACTTATGTATGATACACTTATTGAAACAAGACAAAAAATATTATAAAAAAATAACTAAAAACTACCTAATTTATCATTTAGTACCAAAAAGGAATATCCTTTGATCAATTTATCTTCATGAGATTAGATTTTCACATGATGACTAGATTCTAATCAATTATTGTTCACTAAATGATGGTTCCCACTTGCAAATGAAGGCATCTACATGTTCATAGCCTCTTAGGAGAGAAGATAGACCTTATTTCTCCACTTTTATGTGAATTTATTATCTAGGTGATTCAATAACCTAATCATAATAATTAAAAACTTGTCTATCTTGCACTATCAATCTCATCTCTACCTCAGTCATATGCTACTCTTGATCATGCTGAGTAGTTTGAAGCAAATCTTGTAGTATGTTTGGAGAGTTATCATAAAATATAAATGAATCTTATTTAATGGAATTTTGAGGCCAAAATTTTTTAATATTATTTAACAAGAGTGAAAAGGAATCTAAAATTTGGGTTAGGAATTGATAACCTTGCTTGAAAATCTAAAATAAGTCTTCTTCACATGAAAACATTCCTTGAGAGGGAATGGTTGGAGGGTTGTCTTTCCTTTGTTTGATAATACCATTATCCTTAATATTATATTTATCATAACATGTTTCAATAGTGTTTTATATAATGTAAAAAATTCTATTGATTGTTTCTCACCTAGCTCAAGTGTGATTAGACTCTCTTCAAGTTGAATAGTAGTATATGTAGGAGTAGGCACATCATAGTTTGAAATGTCATCTTATTGATCATGATCATAGGACTACAAGATATTTTATTATTCATATAACTCCTTTTATAGTCTACACCTTTATTATATAATATCTACAAGTTATTTAGGACTATCATGATGAAGGGCAATTACCATGTCATCAAGGAGGTCTTGAAATTCATATTCTTCTTGATCAACATGTATGTACTCTTCTTATGAACCATATTGTTCTTGAATCCCATATTATTATACAAATTTAAAAGCTAAATTTCATTCTAATTTTATAAGAGGTTTCCCAAGGATAATATCTTCTTCAAATTCATTCAAACCACCTTCATCATCTACTACCACAATTTGACCTTATTTACTTGTCTCCTCAAGGATAGGCTCCTTCTCAAGGAGTGGAATGGGAGACCCTTGGAATGAATTTAGGAGAGATGTTATGTATGTCTCATTCCCATAATTTATATACTTACTTATAACAACCATCACCTCCTCTTTCTTTTAGACATTTCCTTGAATGGATTTCCATGATGGAAATGCCTTGTGTTTTTGAGGAGGAAGGGGTGGGAATTGAGTGGTTTGAGATTTTCCTTCCAATTTAAAATTTTTGATTATGCACAAATAATATTATTTTACCCTTAAATATATCACTTATTCCCAAGTTGGAAACTTAAATGTAGGAGTTTCATCTTTTGCATGTGTTTTAGTTTTGGGTATGAATGAGGGTATGTTCAACTAGGAAGACATTATTTTTGCTTCTACCACTGACTACGCTATATGTTTATTTGAAAGATTAACTTGTATATCAAGGTGAGCTTCAAATTAAATATTTGATTGATCACTAATATATTAAATATGATGGGAATGTGAATGGTCTTGTACTCTCTATTTAACTAGCTTCCAGGAAGGAAAGGTTGAAAGGACTTGTGAGGAACTTGGAGGATTTTAACATTCATTTTCTTTATTCATTTCAGGAGGGATGTGTATTTAAATTTAGGATTGATAGGGGATGGATGAGGGGACATAAGGATGATGATAATGAACTTTCTATCTATTATGTTTTACTAGCCTCTCCTTTATGCTTGACACTAGACCAACTCTATCTAGTAGATCATTACTGAGCCCTAAATGACCCTCCCTCATGATAAATACCCACTCTCTCTTAGATTGATATAATGAGTTTATCATGTTATCAATGACATGCCTAGGGATTTATTGTCCATATCTCTTTCATGTGTCAATCCAAACCATGTGTCTTTTATATCCCAATAATGTTTGTTTGAGGCTTGAAGCATATTGGTTTGAGGCATGGGTGGGATGACTAGGACTATTGTGAGTACACTAAGGATAATCAAGAGGATAGGTGGGTTGTGAAGAAGGTGAATAAGAATCATAATAAGGATGATAATTTTATAAATAAGGAGGCTCATTGTAGGGCTAATAGGGCTTAGAATGAGGTTGATAGGGGTCATAATGGGGTTGAAACAAATCATATGGTTAATTATAAGGAAACATATGACATAGTTATTCCCCCTATGTAACCATCACTCATCATGAGACACATGAAAATAAATGTAACTTAAATAACTATTGTTACCCATAGGATGATGACCTTATGATGACCCTTATCATGAAATTATGATTTTAAACCTAGTGTGAGTGATTGAAGCCACCTGTGATGACCAAGATATTGATAATGAATGATCCAATGCTTGAATATAGTCCTATTGGGAATTATATAACTATTATCACTCTAACCTACATCTTATAATGAGGTTGTTCAAGCCTACCTTCAAGTTTAGACTAACATGGGATTGGCCTAAACATTGTGGCTAAGCTATAATAAGACCACACATATAGTTTATGGGGATAACTCCATTAGTGCATTTATTATAGTTCAAAAATTATAAGATCGACTGATTGGGTTGAAAATGGATAGAAGGAATACATAGAAAGGAAACCTAGTTTAAGGGTGGTGATGCACCAATATGATTGTCCACTCAATATGACCTCAACCAACACTAGTAAGCAAGATAAGTGACTGAATATTCTAACTCCAAGGATACCTATGAAAAATTATTTCACATATAGGTTGAATGAAGTGGTAAAAACATGAGGGTAATGATGGAAAGGCCTATATCAAGACACTTACTAATCAACATTCCACCCTAAGCTCAACCACTTATCACTCTAACATACTATGTGACCTACTCAAGACCATATACTAGTAAAAGGTTAGACTAAGCCCTGCCAAGGGAGGAAAACCTACCACATGGGAAAATAAAAAAATTATATCAAACTAAAATAGTTTCATAGAATCTAAAAATAGTCATTTGTATTATCATAAGAGGTTACAATGTGTAAATATAGGTAGAGTTTCATCATACCTAAGTGAGGGATACTTAAAAAGGCCTTAAGGTCTAAATATAAAGAATAGTAGAGAGAGAGAGAGAGAGGTAAATTATGAATAGAGGTGTATATAAGAGTTCATAAATGACTATATATCAGTCATACTATACTTACAAATAATCACAATAGTCTTTCATATGACTCTTCATGCTTTGGTGTTCATAAATAGGCTCCTTAGGCATTAAGGGTGAGTGGTGGAGGATTTAGTTGACTTGTTTGACCTATTTTAAATAATTTATATTCCCTTATTTGTTCAATTACTTCACTCTCTTAATAGTTACAATATTAAAGTGGCTCAATTAGGCCATCATGAGTCATTAGATAACCCACCAGTCCTTTTGTATGTTGACTAAGCTTGAAACTACTTCCTCCTCCACTATGACTATGAAGTATAACTGATAGTATTCATGATGGTAGTTAAAATTTGGTTATTTTAACCTACATTTATCTCCTAAAATCTCATCTACACCATTCTACAACTCTACTTATTGACCAAGAAGGTCTACTAGTTCTATTAGGCCTAGTTAGTTGAATATCTATGTTTGATTGGCCATGAAACCTGAAAATAACCCTCAGAGTAGGTGGATAGGTGTGTTACAGGTATAAAAAAAACTTCCATACCATGACATATGCATATATAATTAGTAGACACCTATGACCTTTCCAAACTAGGTGATTAGGTCACCTTCCCCTAGCTTTTGTAGACTAGTTATTTGGTGTGGATTAACAAAGGCATTTATTGGCATATTTTTGGACATATTATGATATTATAAGATGAAAAAACTATTAAACCACCCCTTCCAATTATTTTAAACTCTCCAAACAACTATATACCTTTATTTTTACCAAATTCCTTACAAAAACATAGTTTTTGACAAGTTTGTATAGTAGTTCGTACTGACCAGTACTATGAGTAGGGTATCCTCTAAGTGGAATAGGTGTTTCAAGTGTTTATTAGGTCAACCTAGGGTGTTTTAGTGAAATTATATCCATTTTTCATAATTTGAGTCATCATTAGGGTTTAAAGAGGGTTTGGAGGTCTACCATCCTAATGATGTTTCATAAATATTAGACCTCCAATCCAAAACTTATGGTCATATATGTTTGTTATATAGACCCCCATAAATATCTTGAATATATTTGGTTCCCATACAATTGGTACATAAAGATATGAGAAGGAGATGGTGGACTTTGAACTTCTTGAAAGCTTCCTAGACATGGTTATAGTCTTAAAATTCATTCATAGAGTTGGGGCTCCAAATACAAATCAATCCTTCATGGATATTGAGTTCATAGGGGTTCAAAAATCATCCTAATATAATTTTAATTGATTCCCTCTGATGGGAAATATATGAGTACTTGAAAGTGAAGTTCAAGGTGACTGTCTAAAACTATGAAGTTTAAGATGGTGCTAAGATTGAGTTTGATCATTCCTTTGCATTAATATACTTTATAACAACTTATTAGGACATTTAAAAACCTATTGAACCTTATTATGTCCCTAAAATATATTTATGAGGGTTTGGGTATGCTTCAACATGGTAGTGGGGTATAAGGCCTAATCATGACTTTTAGGCCTAATGGCCTAGACTAAGTTTTAGGGGTCTAAGTGACTCGTATATGATTTTATGGCATAAAAAACATGATAAATATATCCCCATATAACATCCATCCTTTATAAATTATTTATATCTTGTTCAAAATCTACTTAGTCTTCATTCTCTCATGTGAGTCTTCCTTGAAGAACATTGTCAGCCCAAGAGCTTGGGACCCAAATAGTCCTTACCCTCCTCTTACTAAAATGTTGATGGATTTATAAATTACATAACATTATTCTTGGTTTGAAAACACCCTCTCAACTAGGATCCTCTCACAAATTCTCTTTTCATACCTTATATATTCAATCTTAGGTTTATAGGCTTCTTAGTATAGTTGACCCTACAGGTTTAATTTTGAGCTTTGTTCTTTGTCTTCTATATTTGGGATTAAATACCACCTTGAATATGATTAATTTACTCTCTGAATGTCCCCTAATCTCAAACACCTTTCTTATTTTATGCAGTTTTTATATTTTATATTTAGGCTTGTATAGAGCAGTTTTAGGCCTCTTTAGGCCTAGTTAGGCCATTAACCTTTTCCTTTATTGAACTTGAGACTCCTATCACTTAAGGGTCTTAATATATCTTACTTACCTACCTTGTCATATTTTTTCAACCTTTCAAGACCAAAGTATGTATAAAACTCTCAACTAATATACACAAAGTTATCTTAGGTTTGTCTAGGCCTAAAAGGCCTATGTAGGCTTATTAAACTCTTACTCACCTATCTCAAATAGACTAAAGAGTTCAATAAAGGTGAAGAAATATTGATCCCATTTTTGGATACATATGGATCAATGTTATCTAAATAAATATCTTCATGTAAGGCAATCATTTGGAATGATTTCTATTCTATCACCTTTTATACCAGCTAGAGGTATCTTTGTAGATCTTGTGCCAGTTGGCAGGTAGTTACTTGGTGCCTAAGTTTTGTAGGGAATCTTCATAAGTGGATTCATGTGGTTACTATAGAGAAAATGTTTTAAGGTGATGGAGATGGTATAATGATCAACCAAGGCTCTATCTCAACACTTGATGTGCACCTTTGACCTTAGCATGAAGATGTTACTTAGTGCTATAAATCCAAGCTCGAACCAATAGTGAAGGGATACAGCTTTGATATAGAGAATAATTATATAATTTGTTCCAAACATAGTGAAGTTACCACCATTTAAACTTTGGACTATCATGGATGCCCTTCAGGCTCCCCATTTTAGTTTCTAAGCTCACCTATGAGACTCTAAGCCTTTAGTAGCTTTAGATGAGCATTTGATCTATTTCACTTGCCATGTACTCTGTCTATCTCAACAATGTTTAATGAAGAATGGTGTTGAATTTAAATGAGTATTGATATAGTGTATATGATTATGGTAATGCTCATTTATTTTACAATGTTTATAATAGTGGTAATGCTCATATTTAATATATGAATGCTAAGTTCTAGTAAGCTTTTAGGTTAAACCCATTAATGACATCCCTAAGTACATGATGAAATCTACATAACATTTGAATTAGCCTAAGTATAAGATAAGTCATGTGCCCAAGCCTTGATACTCTTACATAAAGTATGATTCTAAAATGAATTTGACCTCAAACTTTCTATTGACCCATCTTAGTGTCGCATGATGTCAAACCAAGTAACATAAAGGCTTGTACCCTCAAGATCCTAGAACTATAAAAATATAGGTTTATGATCATATGACTATAATAAGTTACTAAATAGGCTTTATGATTATATATAGTCAAAATCCACCTAGAACAACTTCCACCAATGAACTTGCCAATGATGTTGTTACAATGACCAATTTCATTGAAGAATGACTTGTGCCATGGCATGACTAGCCTAACATGAGCACTGGTTATTTATTTATTTTGCTTGATGTGAGTACATAAAGCTTGCAACTTATGTGAATTGGTGTTAGTATATAAGAGTGATAAATGTTGAGTACCATAGGTTTATTCTATGTTTGTGCCTAGTTGTAACTAGTCTAAAACTAACATGGATAGCCATATAAGCACATGATAGGGTAGATGACTTAGAAAAATAACATTTATATAAAATTTTGGTTCCATTTCCATGACCCATGTTGAATTTTATTTTTATAATGCTATAAAATAATAATTCTTTGACTCTCCCTCAAGAGCATCAAGAATTAGATGAAATAGGTGGAAGATAGCTTTGCACTGAAGCATCCATCTTGTAAATAATAAAATCTAAGGAAGTGGGTCTAAAATAAACTATACGATGATCTATATGAGAACTTATTTTATGAACTTCTTGATCATGTGTACCAATGGTTGTTTAATTACATAGTGTATAGAAGGCAAAGCTATAGACAACACCTTGAGTGGATGAAGGAAGACTTAAAAAATATTGATAAGATTGATGCCAGTTGGACCAGAGCTATAAATAAATGGTGACAAGGAGTAGTGAATAATAACATGCTTGAGTTCATACTATCACATACTCCTAACTTTAAGAAGTAAAGTATCAATTTTTGTGTGAGCCTAGAGGCACATTTGTGAAAAAATTCAACACAAAGCTTAAAAAACTAATGGTGGATTATGGATTTGAAACCATAATCATGGAAGGATAAATTCCTTTTACATATGAGTAGCATAATGGGGATGAAGGGCATGTGTAGGTGAATTGAAATATAAAGGGACAAACATATTAACACCTACGAGCTCAAGTGATAAAATTATAACAAGAGAAGGCAAAGGCTGATGGAATATCTAGAACTTAGAAGTGTTGAGAGAAATTGTAGCAAGTGGGAAGGGCATGGGGAAGGATATTTTGAATGATAACAGTATAAGGAGAGGAAAAATGAAGCCATATATCAAGATTATTTATTATTAGGTGAATAATTCACTAGGTTCCTATAGAATTTGACCATTGAATATGCATCAAAATCACCTAACCCATTTGAACCTATGGTGCTAGCTCATGCATAAGATCTACCATGAGAAGAAAGAAGAGTGATAACTAACCCTATTTTCCACATTAACTTTGACTAGTTTGTAGATTTGGAGTATAATTTTATGATTGAACAAGTTATCCCTTATGAAGAGATAAATAAAGGTACCTCTAGAACTTTAGGCACTAACTTGATAACATAGAACATGAGAATAAGCATTCTAGTTTAGCAAATGTTAACTACATAGACTAGGTAGCATCCCATACTAAGTGGCCTAGTACCAAAAGTGAGTAGAATCATACCATCAACTTCAACAATGTAAAAAACAGCAACAGGGTTGATTCCCAACCCATCTACCAAAGGCATTAAAGAGCAATTTCAAAGACAATTACTAAAGGGGAAAGTGCCTTAGATGTTAGCACCCCCCATAAGAAATATATTATGATATGGTAATGCACTTTATATAATATCATGACATAGATCATGTGTTAAAATGTGAGATTTAATGTTGTGCTCAGGGTATAACCTAGTAGGAGCATAAGGAAATATAGTTCATGACAACTCTACTTGATTACGCTTATACTTGGTATATGAAATTTGATCCTAACTAGGCTATGATTGATTACGACACCTTGAAAGAAACATTTTTGAAGGAATTTGACAATCTTGAGTTTGAATAATAGAGCATCACCATGCACAAATAAATTATCCAAGGGATATCAAAGAATATGTGCCTATATTATGCTAGGTTTAAAACTCTTCTTTCCAAGATTCCTTATGACATTTAGCCCTCATAACATGTTTAATGGTTCATTGGAGGATTTTTAGTACCATTTAGAAGAGTTCTCTCTATGAAGATATTCATATATTATTGAGAAGCACTTAAAGCTTCACTTAGAATCATGGTAGTTATAAGTGCCAACACTAAGATAAGTACATTCATAGAAGTATAAATTACATCTATGGCCAACCAAATCCAAAAACTAATTGCTAGTTCATTGAAATATGCTTGAAGTGGATTATAGTGTATTAACTACAAGATGGAAGGATATAATAGGAATAAATACCCTTGAAGGAATGTGTTCACATTACTTCAAAGCTATGAGGTTTGTCACGAGGTGCATGATGTTCATAAATAACCTTTATTGTAATAAACTAGTTAGGTTAACACATCCATATATTATTAGTTATGTGATGCCAACACTCATACCACAACTACTTACTATGTAATTGATGAGTTTCATGAAAATATGGAGAGATGCACTTGACAAGCAACTATAGTAGTTGGAGGGAAAGAAATCCAAAGAAATGAGGGCTATGGCTAGCAAAATGTAGGCTATGAGATGAAAAAATATACTAAAGGGTGAGGTGGATGATACGATGGAGGAAGATTCCCATCATTATCATGTTACAAGTATAGTTTAATTAATCACTATCATCATGACTACCTTACACATCCTATGTGTGGGTATTATCAAGGAACACACAAGGCCTAAGAATGCCTTAATTTGTAGAATAAGTTAACCCAAGGCCAACCTGGAATAGACAAAGGCATAAGAATGATATGACATGAGCCCAAAGTGCAGGAATGGGCTCTAAGGGCACAATTGACCAACACCAATAAAGTTAAGGTGTAGGTGATTATTCATAGTGGGATCACCACTCAGCCTCTAGTTATGCTAGTACTAGATTTGCACTTGGAATATAAGGAATTGAGTTGCAATGAGCACATCACATGGTTGTAACCTAAAGCTATGCCTTACCTTAACCCTACATGCCAGAAGGATATATTTCAATAGGCCATGAACATCATTCAAAACCTACTATAATAACTCTAACTAGCACTATATCTAGAGGTGTAAGTTACTACCTCCTATAATAAGTAAGATAACTAGGGGGATGAGGTTCAATATCCAATGAATATCATATGCCTCTTATAGATAGAAGTGATATTATACATGATAAATAACTCACTTTTAGATCATGCAATATATAAACCAATTGAAGTTACCATGCCATGCATAAAAAGGGCATGAGAGGTTAGGCATACACAAAATGTAGAGTATGATCAAGAGATCTTGGTAAATGCCACTATTAATGGATGATCTATATGTGAGGTCCTTATAGACACATGGAATGAGGTTAATATCCTAATAAATAATTCATGTGATAAGATAGGTAGGATATCCTTGAGGCCTTCCCCTCATGTGCTTTTCATGGCCAACAAATATAGGTCATAACCAATCAGGATTCTAAAAGGCACCATTGTAGATTTTATGGGTGCAGATTTCCATGCTGATTTCAAAGTGATCAAGATGGATAAGTAAGATAATTATCTAGCTCTCTTGGTGAGGCCATGGTGCTACATTAATAATGTTGACATTTTATTCAATAAGTTCTATATGACATTTGAAAATGGCAAGGAGACGGTCATGATCCCCCTCTTAAGCAAACAAGGAAGCCCTTATGTAGAAAGTATTGACCTTGAGAATGAGATCAACCATATCTAAAACATCATGGTGTAAGGCACCAAAACTATCAACCCTAATGACCAAGGAGTGTTTTCTTAAGATGATGGATAGTCAACCTTGGACACTACCAATGTAACTTGAGGTTGATGGGTTAAATAAGTTTACAAGGCAATTGGTTGAAAGTGTCGTGTAGTGAGTACCAAGGCACCAAAATATATGAGAATCGGTTGGGTCTAGATCGATCACACTAAAGGGGTCCCTTACAATAGGAAAAAGGGAAGTAGAGTGTTTTACTTGAGTAAAGGTAAACTTACAGCACTCCCATGATATGAGGGGAATAATCTTTTAGAATAATATAAATGTGACCTAGGTTCTTACATCTCAAAGGAAGTAAACAAGATGGGTATATTGGTGTCTACTTTGAGAAGTACCATCACTCATTGGAGGGAAGCTTAGAGGTCTATCTTGCCAACTTGGAAATATGTAAAATTAGCCACCTACACTATATTTTGAAAAAGTAATGAGGACCTAAACATTTTTTCATACTTTGGTGATTCATACCCAATAGCACATATACGCTTATATAAAAAATATGGACTAACTATGGTGAAAACACCTCAAGGAACTTGTGGGTGCATGCCTTATACATAACCTTGAAGACATGGGCATGAGCTTGGTATGTGGTGAATGAAATGTTCTATGAGATAGCTAGTTAAGATGTCTTAAAGGAGATGTTTTGGCACACCTCCTTTTTTTCACATAACCTTCAAGCTATTTCAAGTCATTCAAAGGGAAGTGTTTGAAGACACTGAAATATTAGAGGAGCACCTATAAGATATGTTTATGGAGAAAGAATTAACACTCATAACTTTATTTGAGGATCAAAAACTTAATATTTAATCTAATGATGAAGATATGAATGTTTGGAAAGTATGAAATTATATGTCCTTGATAAGAAAGAGGAAGATCATGCACCAAGTGGATGATAGTGTCCTTGATGAGGATGATCCTAATCATATCCACATTGAAACAATTGAGGGGAGTATGAAAGTTGAAGACACATATTAGAAGATAAATGATCCTTATTGCATGCTACTCAAGACCACCCAAGTTGATATCAACATAGAAGGAGAACCAAAGGTGGCTACTCTAGGCACATATTGGTCTGACATGGAGCTAGCATGAATATTAGATCTCTTGAAGGAGTTTCAAGATTTGTTTCCATGAGCTTACCAAGACATGAAGGGAACCCACCCATCCCTTGGAAAAATGAGCATAAAGTGGTAGACAATACATGAAGGGAACCCACCCATCCCTTTGGGCTCAAGCATGTGCCCACCATATTATCTAGAGTGGTCATCACCGCATTCAAAGATTTTATTCATAAGTTCCTTTAAGTGTACCTTGATGATATAAGTATGTATGGGCTCTTTAGAGACCATTATTAAAACTTACACCTAATGTTTGAGAGGTTTTGATAGCTATAAATATCCTTGAAATTTAAAAAGTGCACCTTCATGACACCATTTTGAACCTTGCTCAGGCACATCATCTACAAATATGGTCTATTCATCAACCTCATAAAGATTATTATTATTATGCAACTACAGACCCCTTCTATGCAAAAATATGTTCACACCTTTCTTGGCCATTGTGTATATTATAATTTTTTTTATAAGGAGTTATACAAGGATCTTAGTGCCACTAGAGGAGCTATTACACAAGGATGGCCCATTCTACTATGGTACAATGCAAGAGGGTGACCTTGAAACTCTGAAGCCTTAGTTAGCTAGCATGCCTATCCTTTAATTTATTGATTAGATGACTCCATTCCATGTCCATATTTATGCATCTATCTCTATAATTGGAACCATTATGGTGTAACCTCATGAAGGTAATATGGATCATCCTATCTCCTTTACAAGTCACAAATTGACTTTAGTAGAGAAAAATTACACAATTATCAAGTGTGAGGTGATGGCCATGGTATACACCCTCTAAAAATTTAGGCAATAATTATTGGAGACCCCATTCATATTTTTCATTGATTATGAGGAAATTAAGTACCTTGTGAATAAGCCCATTCTCCATGGGCACATTTTTAGATAGATTATTCTATTTCAATAATTCCTATTCTCAATTATGGTGAAACTTGGGAAGTATAACTCAAGACCAAACCATTTGTCTTGCATCAACTCTAGAGATGTGGCAGCACCCATTGAATATGGCATGCTAAATGTGCAAATCTATAGAGTATAGTATGTTTCTAAAGACTTAGTAGAGATAGCCACATTTATAACATCTAGGTTTGTGCCATAGAGCATGAAAACTAAAGAAATGAAGTAGCTTACCATTCATGTTCCTCCTTTTAGATCATTAATTGGGAACTATATAAATTAAGTCAAGATCAAGTCCTAAAACGATGTGTTTTGGAACATGAAAGAGACTTTGTTCTACATGAGGTGCATGAGGGGATTATAGGAGACCATTGTGCTAGAGACACAATGACACATAAAGTGCTACAATCAAGCTTGTGGTGGCTAAGTCTATTCCAAGATTCAAAGGATTGTGCTAAGGCATGTGATATATTCTAGTGTACAAGGAAGACAAATTTATAGGATGAGATGCCTCTCATCCCCATTATTTCCTACGTGCCATTTAAAAAATGGGCCATTGATTTTTTTGATTGATCACTCCTATAGTAATGTGCATAGGTTCTAGATATATTTTTATGGCCACCAATTATTTCATATATTGGGGCAAGGTAGTGCCTACTAAAAAATGCACTACCAACACTATTTCATGATTCATATAGGAGAACATCCTAACTTGTTATGAGTGCCCACTAAATTTAAGTAGTCACAAAAGAACACACTTCCTCAATAAAACTATGAAAATCAAGCTAGCCAAGTACATGATATCACACCATACTACCAACCTATATCATCCCCAATAAAATGTCATAGCTAAAGCATTTAAAAATATATTAGGAATTTACCTCACAAAAATATGTGACATTGGTTGTAAATAATGGGATGATCAAGTGTTGATACTTCTATGGGCATACTGTACAACCTATAAGCATCTAAACAAGGCTACACCATTCCAACTAGTGTTTGGTGTAGAGGAAATTCTATCAATGGAGTTATTGGTGCCATCATTTTGCATTAAAAAAATTAGTTATTTATATGACCAAGAATAATTGAGTACAAGGTTGGAGGACTTGGAGCACTTGGATGAAGTGTGTGCCTAAGCGAGGTGGAGCTAAAAGATAGAGAAGGTTTAGTAAAAGTTGTGGCATGATAGGAATATTAAGTGTAAGGTACTAAATAAATGAGAATTAGTCTTTCTCTATTATTACAAGTACTTCAAGAACCTAAGAAAGCCACAAATTAGGTGGATGGGTCCATATGTTATCCATAGCATGTTGGAAACTGGTGCATGCAAGTTGTGCACATTGTCAGGTAAAAGTCTCCCTAGGCATTTCAATAGTAATAGATTAAATCCATATAGGTAATAAAATGACACTTTTGCCACTATAAACCAAGTTTTTGTTCACAAGTCAGTTGCGTTGTACTAACCCAAATGATTTTTGGTACAAGTCAAACATTTCTTTGTATTTTGTGATTATTATTATCATAGAGTGAATAAGTAGTGATTTTAGGCCTATAAATGAAATATAATGGTGATTTTGTGCATAAATCTAATCAGGTGAGTCAAGCATATATGCTTTCTAAAGTACTAGAGGTTAGAAACCTAATTTTTTGTGTGCATAAAACTTACCCAGCTTTGAAAATATGAGTACCAATTAACAAAGAGGGGAACATAGGATGAAAATGTGTAAGAGGTAGAAAGAAGCTGCACACTATGATTGTGTGCAAGAGATCAAAAGTAGAGAGTGAATCATTGGAGGGTCAATGTAATGGATTTGTATGGGCTAGTATAATCTAAGGTAAAGAGACAAAATCACACATAAATTGACCAAGACAAAAAATCATACTTGAAATGAAAGTATAGTAGGAAAATAAGATAGAATCATGGAGTTTGAATCACATGCATGTGAGGTGTTACACCTAGGTTACCATAAGGAAGGTTAAAGGTAACACCAAGTGAACAAAGTGTAAGAGAAAAATCATCAAGACAAGTTGGCATTCACCCAAAGTTAGGTAAGAAGTGGCCATTTGAGCCAGAAATCACTTCACCAAAAATACCATTAGGAGAATTTATTGAGGTGATGGTGGAGTCACAATGATCTACATTGAATGTGTGTGTGTTAGAGTAGTTTCATGGATTTTGTAGGTTTTAGTGAGTTCTAATAAATTAAGGCACCACCATGCCATTAATCACCTATAATTAATAATGTAGATAAATTAAGGGTATAAAACAACAAAGGGCTGATTGGTTTAGGATATAAACCTTAATATAATTTACACCGAAAAATGTAGAATAATGAACTAGATCTAAACTATAAAACTAGAGATGAAGCAAGAAAATTCTACTACAATGAGACTTTAAGTACCCATAGATGCCAAAAGTGAATGATTGAATATAAAGAAGAATTAACCTCCCTTTGATATTGGCATAAAGAAGTGTGGGACATGAATTTTAAAATAACCAGGTAATAAAAAATAGAGTGACATCAAGGACACCATTAATGATAACGAAGCTTGAGAGCCAAATTCGTAGTCATAGATTTTATGAATATAATAAGAACCAACAAAAATTACAAGCTTCAGCAAAGTAAATAGACTGTGCTTCAACACTAGTAGGTTCAGGATGGGGAAGAAACACATGAGTTACATCCCACCATAGGAATAAAAAGATGCCAAGAGGGCATAAATGATAGAATAAGAAGCCACAAAAATAAGAAATCACTACTAATAGAGGGGTTTAACATCACCAAGGCTGATACAGAGGCACTTACAAAAATGTCCTACCGAGAGATGCAATTTCATAAGGATATCTTGGTAGGAGAGATCTACACATCTTTCATGCACACCTGCTAGCTCAAATAATACAACCACTTCACCTCAAGAAAAGTACAAGATTTAGTGTAATACTTGGTGGTTGATATAAGGTCCAAGACTAAAATAGGTGTGGCATTATTTGATGTCTCCATCTAAGATAATATTTTAACCATCGGTTCAACTCAACTCTATGAGTTGTCATGTTTCAAAAAGTCAAAGGAACTTATGTAGTTCCTCCTCTCATACATCCATAGGGACCAATTATACTTTGTATGGAGGCATATATGGTTGTTATCTAGCCTCATTGGTAGAATTATTGGGCTCCTAAACTCTAGTGTAAATATCCACTAGATGATAGTGGATGATGCTAAAGTTGAAAGGGTTAGGAAACTCTTGGGGTACTATAAGATATGGTTTGTGTTCCCAATAAAATACATCAAGGATCTTAAAATGAGGGAATTTATGTACCTCATAAGTTTAAATTTTTTCCCTAATAGTCGATAGATAGACATCACCAAGGCATACCTATGCATCACCCACCACATGTCTTAAGGAGTAAAATTTAATATAACAAAGTTCATTACAGAGTAAATGGTGAAGAATTCACTTGAGTGTCATGAAATGTGAGAGACCTTACGGTGGGAATTATGTTAATTCCAATTTTGATGGAGAGATTTGTGTGCCTGATGGAGATTAGGACAACCTTTGGGTCTTCTTGAAGCATAAGGACTCCCCAAAACTGAAGTACCAAAACTTCACCTACCCCCTCCCCCCCCCCCACCTTCTCCTATAAGTACAATACTAGAGTAATGGGGTCAATTGCTTAGTACATCTAAGCATTTAGTAAGGAAAGGTGCATCTTAGTGGAGCTCCAAACATTTTCAGCCAAATACTTTAGGGATGCACTTATAAGAATTCCTAACATTTAAAAATTAGACATCCTAGTGAAGACCATCGATTTGGAATGAAGTAACTTACAACACCAATACATGCACTTAGGAAGAGCAACTAAGGAAGAGGAGGATGACTTAGATCACATTGAAATCTATCCCCTCTAAAAGGAATTCATAATTAGTCACATACACATGAAATAATAGAAGATGAAGATGAGAAACAAGGGAATGAGCACTAAGAAGTATGATGAAATACCCCTCTAAATTTATGATGAAGGGAAGCTAGTGTTGGTAGTGTAGAAGAAGTCTCCCCAAAAGTAAAATGGGGAGACACATGAGGAGATGAAAGAGTGCATTAGATTGAAGATAACCTCTAAGGATGAAGCCACTCCCTCTGTACCAAAGAAGAAGCATGTTATATTAATGCCAAGGATTGTTTCACCCAAGAATAGGGAGAATAAAAAGAATTCAAAGGGTCTAGCTGCAATTCCCACAATAACCTTAGCAAAGATGGAGGTGTAAGAGGCATGTGAGGAATTGGAAGCACAAGAGGCATGTGAAGATATGGAGGAAGAAGGAGGGATGCAAGTTTACATTATCTAGGAATAAGCAACAAAATAAGATCCTAGTGCCAAAGAAGTTCAAGGGGCCCTCTAAGGTGACATTAGTTCTATGTTTATAGAGGTATAAAATATGTCTAACACCTCATCAAAATAGCCCTCCACATAGCCTCCATGAACTAAGGGTGAAAAGAGAAGTTGGTGGAATAAAATAAGCCTCAATAAGGAAGAAATAGATATGGCATTGGCACTCAAGAAAAAAAGAGTGGCCATGAAGGTAGCCGACATGACCCAAGAAGAGATTGACAAGGTTTAGGCTAAGGAAGAAAAGACCATATCACTAATAAAGAAGAGGAAGGTAGAGAAAATGAATTCCCATGAGGAAAGGGCCAAGAAAGAAAAAGAAGATAAGAAGGTTTCCATAAGTATGGAACCAATGGAGGATAAAAAAAACAAAGGTGCCTAGAACCCACACCAACACAATAGAAGAAACTACACCATAGGCTCACCCAAGTAGTGAAGGGGCACCTGGAGACAAGGAAGGTGATACTGGTGCCTTGAAATAAAATCTAGAGAGCATTAAAGAAACCTAGTAGAAATAAGAGGGTGAAGCTAGTGCCAAGATAGAAGAAGAAATAGACCAAGGGGACAAGTCCAAGGAAGAACCTTTATTATAACAAGAGGAAGAAACCTTAGAGGGAAGCAATGAAGAGAGCACTAGAAATAAATAATAGGAAGGATAATAAATGGAGTTAGCCATCATTGAAGAAGAATGTGCTAGGCCAAGACTAAGGAAAAAGGTGCCAAAGGGGTGAACTAACAAACATTACTATATTTTTGAGTATATGCCACCCAAAGCTGCCATAACAAGGACTCACCAACAACTATAATTCATTTTTTATAATTATATGGATGAGCCTCATTTCTAGGTGCCATAGAAGGCCATACTAGGTGTAGAGGAACCATAAAAAGGGAATGATTTACTTATTATAAACCCCACATAATGAACCCAATTAGGTTGGCCAATGCACTCATCTAGATGGCCTCTGAAGTAGTGCAAAAGAACATTGTTAATGATGTTAAAGATTCAAGATGGAAAAATATCACACTAGAAGTAGAAGAGGAATTAAAGGCCATGAAACTCAAATTGAAACAATTGGATGAGTGTTTAAAGGAAGCTAAGCCATCCCTCTTGGATGGAGTTGACACTTCAAACTTTTTGGACTTTGACAAGGTGTGCACACTAGTGGAGAAAATGTTCCCAAGGTTGAAGGTAGAGCCAACACTAGAAGAAGAGGAGGACCCATATGCCATAATAAAATAAAAGATAGATATAAAATTCAAAGAGGTATAAGACCTCTTCATGCAACTTTAAGTGGACAAAAATGTTTCCAATGCCATATTTTATGATTTCTCTAACCATACATTAGTCATAGATGCATGCCTCAAAAAGGCTAAGGGGGAGAAGGAGGAGTTGATGGTGTAGGTATACACTATGAATATATCAGAGAAAATCTAAATAATGGTAAAGGTTAATGAATTGAGCACTCAAATCAAAGACTAGGTATAAATATTGGAAGCACTCTTCCATGCCTTGCAAATCAAGACCTGTAAACAAGGAAAAATCCTAGATGGAAGAGTTGTAAAATCTAAGGCAAACCTTGAGGCCTTCTAGGAGTTAGATAATATTGATGTGTTTTCACTCAATGCCACCTCAATAGATATATAAAATGCCATTGAATAAGTCAAGCTTTCCATTAAGTTATTTGAGTACTTCAATGCTAAACTAAAGGAGAATGTGCTAAAGTTCTACACACCAAGAGAATTAAAAGACTAGTCTGAGGGAAAACTAGAAATTTTTAATGGGGTAATGTTGGGCCCCTTTTTGGCTAAGTATGGATCCATGCCAACTTAGAATATATCTCAACACAAGGTGATCATTTTTAATTATTGTTGTTTTATCACCTCTTTCACCAATTAGAGGTATCTTCATAGATCTTTTTCCAGTTGGTAGGTAGTTACTTGGCACCTAGGTTTTGTAGGGAATCTTCATAAGTGTTTACACAAGATAACTAGAGCACAAATGGTGCAAGGTGATAGAGCTGGTAGAATGGTCAACCAAGGCTCTAGCTTAGCACTCGATATAGACCCTCTACCCTAACATGAAGATTCTACTTAGTGATATAAAGCCAAGCTTGGATTTGACTTTGATATAGTGAAGCCCTACAGAATTGGTTCCAGACATAGTGAAGTGACCTCCATTAAAACTTAGTACTATCAAGGATACTCTTGAGGCTCCTCATTGTAGTGTCCAAGCTTACTTGTGAGACTATGGGCCTTTAGTATCTTTAGATGAGCATTTTCTCCATTTCACTTATTATGTACTTTGTCTATCCAAATAATGTTTAATGAATAATGGTATTGCACTTAAATGAGTATTGATCTAGTGTATATGGTTATGGTAGTGTTCATTGATTGTGTAATGTTTGTAATAGTGGTAATGCTTAGATTTAGTATATGAATGCTAATTTCTATCAAGCTTCTAGTTTAGCCCATTAATGGCATCCCTGAGTATGTGATGACATATGTAGAACCTTTGAATTAGTCTAGGTATAAGATAAGTCATGCACCCAAGATTTGATACTCTTGCACAAATAATGAGCCTAAAATGAACTTGACCTCAAACTTTCTATTGACCCATCTTATCATCGCATGATGTCCAACCTAGTAACACAAAGTCTTATGCCCTCAAGAACCTATAACTAGCCAAATATAGGTTTACACTCCTATTACCAGAACAAGTTCCTTGAATAGGCTTTTCCCCTGTGACAATCAGACTCCACTCAAAATGATGTATATGAACATAGTTATTACAATAACCAAGTCTATTAAAGAATGAGTTATGCCATGGCATGACTAGCCCAACATGGGCCATAATTTTTTCTTTGTTTGACTTTGATTGAGTTCATAAGTATTTTTCCTTATGTGAATTGATGCTAGTGTATCAGAGTGACAAATGTTGAGTGCCATGAGTTTATTCTATGTTTGTACCTAGTTATAACTAGTCTAGAACTGACTTGGACAGCTAGATAAGTGATTGATAGAGTAAATGACTTATAAATTTAAATTTTTATAAAAAAAGAAACTCAAGAAATAAAAAATAGTGATCATTTAATAATTACATTTTACTCTTTGCATAATTCTCACATTTCCACTTTTTTGCTATTGACCGACCTGAAGTTAGCATTCTTGAGCCTTGACTATGTTGTACATGCAAGTGATAAGTCTTTCTTTTACCAATTTGATATATTTAAATTCATGAAACCCATATTTCATATCCCTTATCTTCCCCCTTAGTTTCTCTCAGACCTTAGACAACCCTTAATCATGTAGCTACTTTCAATTCTTACGCACATGCTTGTTTAGGACTATTTAAGCTTAATAGGCCTATATGGGCCATTAGGCTCATTCCTTCTCAAGGTAATTACTATATTAATGGTAAATATTGATATAATTATAGGAAATAAGTGATAATCCATTTTCAATCTCTACATTCCAACTCCCTATAGGGCTCCCACTTAAACTCTCTTTCCTTTGGTCTTGACTATAAGTGGTGATCTTGGATCATGACTATGTGAAGAAGAGTAGACCATGCCCTCATGACAACTCTTTATATCCATTTAACAAAATATTTTACCAATTTAATTATTTAATAAAACTTAAATCATTCCTCTCATCATAAAGGCTCCTTAGAATGCAAACTTCAAGGTAGTTAGCTCTCACTCTCATAGCTCTAACTGTATGTGATGAATAAGTTATGCCTGACTGTGTGTGTGTCCATTTGAGGAATTTAATGATGCTCCATTGGTGTAAATCTGGAGTCTTCTAAGTGCTATTTTAAACCCTTTTAAATCTTCAAAACTTCATCATACTATCAAAGTTCCCTAACCTTGCAGTCACATCTAATGTTTTTTCGAAAACCTAAATTGAATCAATCTCTTAGGGAGAGTTTAAATGGTGTTGAATATATCTATCATATTAATTTTGTCTTCATAAATCCCCATATTAATATTCAATTATATTAAATATCTCCTAAATTTCAATCCAACAATGACCATACTACTACTCAATATACCTTGTAAGGACTGCATTGACTGTGAGGATATGCCTTTCTTCTAGAGCTAAGGTGAAGGGTGGATCTTATTGGATTAGTTTTTTTATATTTTTAATTTTATTTATATAATATTGTGAATTATTTTGTTCATAAATATCATTTTTTACTCTCTAGGTGTCATCCCAGTAGTTCTCCACTTGCTTGGTCTACCTAAAGCCTATAAGTGCCTTAATGTAGGTTAACCTGGAGTTTGGACTGTGTAAGTGCATAAAATAATAGGATAAGGATGGGGATTAAATTTTATGGGAATAAAATAATGATTTATGGATGAGTTACACATATTTTTTGAAACAATTTTATAATATATTCACACCTACCTTGTTTCCACTTTGTAAATGAGATAATAATACACATATGGCAGTTACATTAGAGATAGAACCATAAAGGGGTTATTTGGTTTGAGGGTGGATTAGCTGAGTGATTGAGGAAGGTAGAGGATTATTTAAAGGCATAAATGGACTTATCAAAAAAATTAAAACATCATCAACACTTTCATCATATGCACTAATGACCTTGTAACTTGAGAAACTCAATCCATAGTCTTCAATGGGGGAAACATGAAGATTTAATTGCTCCAACACACTCACACATGTGAACTAGGGGTGGAAGGTGATGGAGAAGATATATGATGACATATAGAAAACAAATCAATTATTTATTCTTAAAAATACCTCATAGATGCATAAAAAATGATGTCACTTTAACCCCTTGCATAGATGAAGGAGACCATTTGAGTGCCCAGATTGTTAGCATTTATTCATAAATTATAGGGAATGGATATATAGTCAAATTACATAAATAATAAGATCAATATACCCCCTTCCTTTACCCAAAATATTATATCTTTATCTTCTCTCTCCTATATGAAATGAGTGAAAAATTAAAAGCTTGTCTGGATTGCCAAAGAGCTCAATGGAGAGAGATAAATGGTTTTAGGAATATTTTTCATAATTTGACCATGAAACTCCTTTGAGATACCTGACATGAGATATTATGTAACCTCATGACCTTTCCTATATATAATTGATCATACAAGTTCATATACCCTGTAAAACACCTATAAATACCTTACTTTCTTGTATTTTACACGTTTTTTACCTTGGGACACAATTAAAGGGAAAAGGGAGGGAAAACATGAGTTAAAAAATATGATGTATGGTAGGGGATCTAAAGAGACATATTTTTTTCATGTGTGAGGTATGCTAGACTGAGTCACTCTCTTAGGGAGAGCTAAAATGGTGTTTACCATATCTATCCCACTCACTTTGTCGTCCTACCTTCTCATATGAATATTATGAATCTTCAAGGATATTCAATATCTCCTACATTGAGAACTAACCATGGCAATCATAATGCTCAAACTACCTTGTAAGGATTACATTAATTGTGAGGATATCCCTTTATTCTAGAGTTGAGGTGAAGGGTGGATCTTGTTTGTTCCATTTGTCATATTATTCATATAATTTTTTGACTTATTTAGTTCCTCAATATCCTTTAATATTCTCTATGTGTCATACCAATATTTCTCCACTTGATTGGTCTGCCTAAAGCTTGTAGGAGCCTGAATGTAAGTTAACATGGATCATGTAAGTTTATATCCTAATAGGCTAAGGGTGGGGATGGAATTTTATGGAAATAAAAATCATGACATAGGGATGGGGTACACATATGTTTTTTTAAAAAATTATGATATATTCAAACCTACCCTATTTCTACTTTGCAAATGAGATAAAAATACACATATGGAAGTTGCATTGGAGATAGGACCATGAATGGGTTATTTGTTCTGAGGGTGGATTATTTGAGTGCTTGGTAAAGGTATATGAGGATTTAAAGGATTAAATTTACCTATAAAAAACCTTAAAACATCATAAACACTTCCATCATATGCACCAAAGACCCTATAACCTAGGAAACTCAATTTGGAGTTTGTAAATGGGGGAAACATGAAGATTTACTTGCTCTCACTCCCTCACACATGTGAACCAAGGGTGTAAGGTTATTAACATGGGATATGAGGACCTATATAACACACATCAAGCATTTATTCTAAAAAATAGTCAAATATGCACCAAAATCAATGTCATTTTAACCCCTTATATAGATGAAGGAGACCATTTGAGTGCCAAAATTATTAGTGTTTTTTCATAAATTATAGGCCATGGATCTATACAAAAATGAAATGAAAAATAAGTTTAATACATACCCTTCCTTTACCTAAAGTCTCAAATCTTGATCTTCTCTCACTTATATGAAATGAGTGAAAACCTGAAAGCTTGTTTGGACTACCAAATACCTCAGTGGAGAGATAAAGAGAAATGGTTTTGAGCATGTTTTGCATTATTTTAACATGAAAATCATTTGAGACACCTAAAATTATATATTATACAACCTTATGACCTCACCTAAATGTAACTGATAGTACAAGTTTATACAACCTGTAACAACACCTACAAACACCTTCTTTTCCTACATTTTCCATGTTTTTGACCTTAGAATGCCATTAAAGAGATGAGGAAGGAAAAACATAAGTTAAAAAATCATTTTAAAATAGGACGTATGATAGGGGGAGATTAAGAGTCATATTTTCCCATGTGTGGGGTCTATTTGGTTAATAAAAGGTGGATTTAAACTCCAAAATGGACCCTCTTAAGTATGAAATGCTTTGAAAGTGACAATATGATTAAAATGGAACTATTAAGACCCCTATAGGAAAATTTAAATTGAATTATTCTCCCTTTTCAAAATTTATAATGTAAATAGACTCATATGAGGTGATTGAGGGTCATTTGACAGCTTGAAAGGGCTAATCAAGGTCTAAGATAGATTTAAACAATCAAACCATGGATAATGAGTTTGTACACATCACTAGGTTTCACATTAGGACCCAAGAATGGTTTAGATACCTTTCACATTTCTCAACAAGGTCTTTCTCATAAGGAGAGTCTTGAAATGGGCCTAAAATCATAAGGATCAATAACCATGGAATATACAAGTTACCTTAACTTTGTCAAAAGATCCTTAATCTTGTCAAAAAATGTTTAAACCATATTTTAAACCTTAAAATCACTTGACACTCTTTATATCACTCAAGAACCATCATGAAAATCTAATACATCACCCAAGGGACCTCAAATAGGCTATGACACATGGATCTCCCAAGCAATTTCTTAACACATACATGTAACCTTAATCAATGTTAACATGGTTCAAAATGATACCAAATAAGAAATCACCATGTAGGAAGACCACCATGTGCAATCTTAGGTGGGTGTTATGTAATTTTTGTTGTTGTTTGGGTTAGCATTTGTCCTAGGAGGCTAAATTTCCAACAATGAATACTCCATGTTGGTGGAGTAGGCACCATGGCCTTTTCCAAAACCAACATATTTATCAACAAAGGTAGTTGATGCAAAAAATTCCCCCTAATTCCTTAAATTAACCTATCTTGAAAATTCTCAAAAGTTACATATCCTTTTAATATTAACTCATTAATATAGTTATTAATTATAGTCCTCATCCAATAATCTACTGCTTTGGACCAATATGTATCTAGGTTGCATAGTCTATCTAATTTTTCTTCTATCCAAACTATAAGATCTATCTTCCTTGGGTTGAAGCAATGGTATTAAAACCTAGATAAACATATAACTAATAATCAAGGAAAATTACTCCAAAATATTTCATATAGTTCACCATAGATATTATCTTGGATAATCTCCTTCACAATTTTTACAAATCTCTTTGCTTCTTCTTCCATAAAATTATAGATTCTCTCATCCAACCATCTCTCTATATCTCTTTATCCTAACAACCATCTTAAATTATTTCATCCAAATAGGGTTATATGATCACCACACCATTTTTAATAGAGGTTCCTATAAAAACTCTAGAACATGCTAATTACAGAGATAACTTCCACTCTAGGGAGCAAATAGAAACCATAATTTAAAAATAGACTTAAAATTCATCATTTACATATAAAATTACACACAGAGATTAGGAAGAATAAAAATATAAAAAAATTCAAAACATAATGGCATAACATATGTTTAATAGATCAAAGTAAAATAAAGTACTTAATACACATAAACCATACATAAAAGATGATTAGGAAAACCATATTAAAACTAGTATATTAATCTCTATGAATAGATCAGAACCATATTCTATTATAGTAAAGTGTTATATATAAATTTTTAAAATCCTCTATCTCTTCACATTATAGTCTTTTGAGATACAAAAAAAAACTCTTTACATTCTTCTACTACTAGATTAGGTTTCTCAATTCAAATAAATAAAAATGTTTATACAAAGGATAAAAATATATACTTCACACATGTGTCCCTCTATTATACTTTATGATTTTATTATGCTCTAATCCACACTCAAAATTTACTATATACCCCCAAAATTTTACCACTTCAGGTAATTAACACTACTCTCTAACATCAAGATCATATTTTTGGTACCCTACAGGGTAATCTCCATTTGGCACACAACTAAATAGAGTAGGTCGATCGACACTACTCTAAGCACACCTTTCAACCTGAAGATATGGTTTTTATTCATTTGTATCCATATAAATAATCATCCCTAAGACTAAAATGGAATCATAAGCTTGATCCAAAGTTTTATGGGCCACATGAGGTTCTCTGGTAGATTGGGTTTGTTGCTTACAAGTTGGAGTTTCCACCTTCTTCTCAAGTTCACCCAATAATTAATGTTTGTTTTTTGAATAAATTTATTAGAACCACCATCAATTGTGTTAACAATTTTACCAAAAATTGATAATGAAGGATCCATCTTTATCAAAACAAAAGTGGTCCTAAATAGGTTCACTTGCCAAATTTTCTCCTACTCAATCACTAAAGTATTAATTCAATCACATGTCATGAAACTAGAAGATACAACATGAGAACCACTATTTTAAATTCATCAATTATTCCCACATATGAAGCTTTGAGCATAATTTTTTTTTAAGGGGGAGGGGATGTTAGGAACCCATGTCCTACCCTTCTCTTTGCATTATTGGTGTATTAGTCACTATGGATGCATATGATTTTTGATTCATCCCTTGAGCATATTTGAGTTATTCCACATACATGGGAAGTATTAGTTGTTATAATAGATTTAGTACTTAAGTAAGTGTTGAGGCCCAATGAAGGCATCCACAAATATTATTTTATTGATATTTTTCAAAGGAGGTTGTCCCCTCAAAGTGGTCTATGATCTAAATGTTATTTTGGGTTATTTTCAAAATTTCATTTCATTATTCATTTATTTTTTGTAGTTCATAAATTTATGCATAAGTATTCTCACAAACCTTGAAAGGAGTGGAAATGACATCATACAAGGAGTTAATGTATAAAATAAAATCCTAGATGATTAAGAAAAAACACCACTTAAGAAAGCATCCTCTTAGGTGACAAATTTTCAAACATTAAGTGTGTGAAATACCTACACAGATCATCAAGACATACTCAAGGATGGTATAAACTTCAATATCTAAAAAATGGTGTGGTATGGTTATGAAAATGATGCACTATAAGCCCCAACACAAGTATTCAATAAGGTAATACATGCCACTAGATATTACATGTATTTTCACAACACATACTATCAAAAAGGATTCAAATTATTATTTGAAATTAAAATACCCATAAAAAATGGATAAAAAAATCAATGCTAAATTATATCCTCTAGGAAACTAGCATATAAGCAACCAAAACAAAGGTACACTCTTATTATGAGCATTTTTTAATATTGGGGATGTAGACTCACTCAAGGTCATTTATACTTTTATTTATAAAATATATTTCTCTTAATTTAATGCTACAAAACTCATAGTAAATACACCTAACTAAGTGCCACCACCATAGAATCAAAATTTCTTTGAGGAATTCAACTCTTTATTATGAAGAAAATTAAACTAACATGGATACACCAATCTATTAAAATGATCCATAAACAAGAAGGTGTACCCTAACCTTTTTAGCAACAAGGAAAACCAAATCACATTCCTCTTGAGGTACTTATCAATAATGTCACCTTATAATCATTTTTGCTTCAACACAAGGGTGTTCTCTTAACAAATACTTCAAGATATAGGGTCATATCCTCAAGGGGATATTGACCACAACATATGTATATCAACATCCAAACTAGATACATTTCTTGGGTATCAATAATAAATGCACAAGATATAATAATAACACTCTAACATAGTCATCACTTTAGCTAATTCAATGATCGCATCTACTTGGTGCAAAAATTCCACAAAGGCCTACATGATCCTCTCTAATTAGCACTGAGGTATAAATCTAAAGGGTAAACTCTCCAATATGTGGATAAAAAAGGAATATATCACTAACAAAAGTATACAAAGGTTATTATCCACAAGGATAGGAGAAAAAAATTAACCCATAGGAGGTTCCCTATCGAGTCTATCCATGTGGTATCACTAATCCATCACACAAGGTGAGGACCAAATATAAAAATAATTAAATGTATGAAAATAAGTTTCAAGTGGAAACCCACGTGCAAAAATATGAGGCTATTAGTCCTTTACATGGACCAAGTATGTACCTAAGTCTATGTAACTATATAAAATCCACATAGACAAGGCTTTCAGCTTGAGGGACTATGCCCAAACTCTTCATGAAACTACCTGCAAGTAAAGATTCGATAACTAAGTAAAATGGAATGGATTCACTAAATGAATACAAATCCATTTTATTCTCATCAATACATGTGAGACAGACATCAACCGATCCTATAAAAAACTTTGCTTGAGTGGAAAGGTAACATTTTCTTGAAATGGGGTTACTAAACTTATAAAGTCCCATATAGACCCTAAATGTATAGGACACTATATTGTCTAGTTGAGATCAATCTTCATGGTCTTGAAAAACAAGATAAGTATATCAAATAACTCATATAAAAATTTATCTAATGCTAGATGCATAATACAATGGTTAATTAAAAGTTATATCGACCTAGCACACAAGAGGTTGCTCATGAGCTAATGGTCACTTGGACCTGACAACCATTTGAATTCCTAACACCTAGTTGGAACCTTACTCCAAGCCTTTATAAAACCTCATATATATAAATATATGGGTTTATGTGTAATAATTATCAACGTGGATCTCTCTAGTGTAAATACCAAAATAAGAATCCAAATGTTTGATACTTGGCTAAAGATTCCATAGTCTAAAAAATTGTTTATGTGTATTTTTCTTACCTTATAAATGAGGTGTAACACCCAAAAAGTACATGCATTGGTTCAATATAGAATAAATGGTACCAAACAATGATCCCCATAGCTCTTGGTGTATAAATTATGTTTTGATATAAAAATGTCATACCCAAGAACTAACATAATGGAAACACACACAAAAACAATATTTTTTTAGAATGTATAATGCACATCCTAGATAGATTCATTGACCATTGGCCAGCCAAAAACATGGCACAATATTCAAAATGAATATAATTAAATTACATACCTAAATGACATGGATCATAATGCACAAGTGATTGTATGGTAATTTTTGACTAATTTTACCCCAAGTCAAATTAGGCTAACCCCCTATATAGTTCAAACTTTATAGGGTCTCTTAGGATTAGAAAATGTGTAGAAGGTCATTGATGATGTCACTTTATGTGTTTTAAGCATTGGAAATATTTTGTATTTATCCTTAGTGTTGTATTATGCCACTTTTTGGCCATTTGAAAGAGTTGTACATTTTATACAAGAGGAAAAATGTGTCAAAGTATAGTCTAACATCTTACATGTTAGAATATGTTACATATGGTAGTTTTGAAACTAAATTTTGTAGGTTTAATGTCTATCCAAGAAGATCAGGTAGTTTTAGGTGGTTCTAAGTAGTTGTATGAATTATAAAATAATTATTGCATATGGGAAGACTTAAATAGGGTATATTTATATACACACAATTCAATTTTATGCTCAGGTAGATTTGATAGGTCTTAAATTGCCAAAAACTGACCTCTTTTTCCCATTGCTCTCTTGGACAATGTCATATAGGTCAATGGTTTTCCTTCAGTACATATAAAAGGAGTAGATTCTAAGTGAGTGATTTTTTTGGGTGATATTAGTCTCCATGTAATACAACTTCATGGTCATAGTTCTAATTTTAGTGGTCTATACTTCATGAACCATTTCTAAGAGTGTTGGTGACTGTAAACTACCTACACATTTGTAATGGCTTCACTTTTTTCCTCTATTTTTATTTTTTTGAAGAAAATAGGTGGTGTAAATGATATTGAAGGGTATGAACATAATTCATACAAGGTTTTTAGTCTTGTTTGAATGTGTGGGTGTGAACTGATATGCCAAAACATCTCATTATGCTAGTAAAAGATAGTATTGGAGTCTATAGATAATGTTCCATCAATTACAAAGCTTATCTTCCTATATTGGTATTCATAATAAGGGAGATATGTTGTTTCAAACCTATCATAGCATGGTGATCAATTTTTATTTTTAGTTTTTAGTCTAAAATGTAGCATTGATGGAGTAAAACATCAAAGACACAAGCACCGTCAATAAAACCCTACAATAGTCACCTATAAGACTGTGTGAAAATGCTTAGACATAGGTATTGATGAGTTTGGAACCCATAATTACTCATAAGATCTCATGTATCATCATAGATATTGTTGAACCATTAAGAGACCTAATGTTGGAAAGGAAAGACTTAGAATATAGTTAGAATATACACAATCCTATATTATATTGTAACACCTATAGGCAGTCTCCAATAATCTGAAGTCAATCAAAAAGGGCCTGAGTAGTGATGAAAAGGCTTTGGATATGTTTAAGATTCAATTAAAACTAGAAATTAGGTCTTAGATTTTTGAGAGTATAATTCTGATGATGGTGAAGCCATTATATGTAGATAGACCTAGATCCTTGTTCCCAAGTTGATAAAGTTGCAATTGGGAGAGTTTACCTTAATCTCTCTGAAAGGGGATTTTGCCTCATCAAAAGTCATCTCATGGTGGAGTGTCTTGAGGTATGGAAAAAATTAATGGTTTATATATAGTGTACAAATCATAGAGACAATGTATTGACATAAGAATGTGGATTTTTATTACATAATCTTCCATTTAAAGTAATTTTTCATTGTAGATATTTAATAAACTACATGTACTTTTGAAGCCAAAATGATCTTACAACATAACAATGACATAATGGTTATATGACTAAAGATAAAGTGATCATATTTGAGTGAAATATGACACTAATGACATAAATATAAATTAAATGATTTCATTTATAGTGATTTGACACATGCCTTCACCTATAGGATTCCTTATTTCTCCTAAATTATCACATATGGTTTGATTGCAGACCCACAATAAATTGGTAGTAGTGAGAGATGATAAGCACATCCCTAAGGTAAGAATGAGTTAAAAAAAAGAGTGGAATGGTATTAGTGAAATAAATAGGAAATCAGGGATTAAATTACAATGTTATAATATCTATCACTAATTATGGGGCCCCTTTGAATTCTCCCTGATATTCACCTATAGATGACATAGTTAACACAGTCTATGGACTAGCCTAGGCAAATGAAGAGGAAGTTTGGAAAGTTTGTAGATATGTAATATGGATGAACATGATTTATACCACTCCAATAGTGTAAATTTAAATATCATATGATTCTTAGAGAAAGGAAGTAGAGCAAAGACAATTTCTAACTTGTCACTCAGTCTAAAGTTTCTAGACCCTGTAGATAGTACACAGACTTGAAAGCCAATCTTAAGGGTTTGTGATATTGAGATATTTGTAGAAGTGACTAATCATTTAAAAAATTTATATAAGGTCATCAAGAACTAACATATCCTCCCATAATCTTAGTTTAACTAGGCAAATATGGGTGATGCCCTTTATTTTGTCTCGGATGGAAGGCACTCCCAGTGAAGACAAAACTATAGGAAGAACACATGAATGAAGAAGGAAGAAGGATAGAGATTTGGGTGATGGTTGGACATTTTTTGGAGTTTTTAAATATTAAAAAAAGTGTTAAATTCATATATAATCTTGAAAATTAGTCATAGGTGGTCAAACACTCAAGAAAGCCAATCTAAGCCTATTAGGCCTAAATTGAGCATGAACCCTAATGGTTTCCAAATTCACTTAAAACATCATGTGACTTTTATAAAATATTTAATAACCTTAATTTATAATTTGGGATTATATAATATCAATTGGTTTGTAGTGGAATATCCAAGAGTGGATAATTTAACCTAAAACTATCTCAGACCTACTTAGAATGTGTAAAAGGAATTCAAAGGCCATTTTCAATTGTTCATATCTATACATACACATTGCATGGTGCCTCAAGGAGTTGGGAATAGTGTAAGGGGGTTCATAAATTGTTCTCAATGGACTTGGATTGTATTTTTAATTTCTAACCTATATGAATAATTGTTAATAAGATAGACCCCCAAAAACCCTCCTAAATCCCTTGTTAAGAACTAGATGGAGAAAATATCATTGGAGATGCATCAAAAATGGGTTAAATGTCCATTAAACTAGTTTTTTATTTTATATAACTCTCCTAGGCTCCTCACCCTTTAGATATTGCATACTATCAAATACACAGACAAGCCTAACACTGAGTTTCTTGCATGTTTTGAGGTAAAACCTACTAAGGTTAGAGAAATACTAGAGATGCCTCCACATACTAATATCAAAAAACTATGCAACCTACAAGGAAAACTTTAGTCAATCCACTACTTCATCACCCATTTGTCAAATCATTGCCAACCCTTTCACATATTGCATACTATCTCATACACAGACAATATCTAAAATTAATTATTATATGAAATTAATTGAGGTAGATATTTAGAGACTTATCCTAAATCATAAAACTCATTTTTTACCTTGGTTTTTCATGTAAACTCCTCTACTAATACTTTCATCATAGATAGTCTTGGATAGATAGTGAAAAGGCAAAGTGACTACCTAGTGAGAAGATGAGAGGTCTGATATTGGATATTTTTAATGTCTAACTGATGGAGTATTAAATAAAAGATCTTTGACCAGATGTAATAACACCTCTTACATGGATTCCCTTAATCAATTGAAAGTCACTTAGGTTACAAGTGTGAATACTGAAGCCAAGATGACTAGTTACTACAAATGGTGAATACAAGTGTCAAGATGAAGGCTATCAGCTGAAGGGCATAAATGAAAGTTAAAATTCTTGTTTCCAACCTATCATGAAAGAAATTTTTTTAAAATACTTCCTATTTCATTTTAATTTAGTCAAGTGATGCTTAATCATGAGGACAATTTCAAGAAGGTTAATTGAGTTCTCCATGCCAATTTCAGGAGGAGTATGCAATTATGATGGAAATTTGTCCCAAAGGACCTTCATGACCTATTTAACACTTGATTCTCTTGTAATGTAACTAGTTCTCATAGTTTTACACTTGTCCTTGTGACCCTTCCACTTCTCTTCTTTTATTTCCTCTCCCATGATCTATAAATGTAAGCTTTTTTAGCTTTATAATTTAATCCACACCTAGTATGGTGAAGCCCTACTAGTTTGAATACTATATTTGACTTTGAAATAAATATTTACAATCTAGTTTTTTTTTCATAAACTTCTTTTCTAAGTATGTGAAGTGGTAGATAGTGGAATGACAAGTGATAATTATCTATCCTTGTGTTTTCTTTACTCTCTCATGTTTGGTGCAAGTAGTTCTCCCTCTAACAGGTCACATGAAGTGTAACTAGTGTATTTGTCTATCTCTAAGTGTAAATAGTATAATTAGTGTCTAAAATATAACCTCTTATTCAATCACCTTGAGAATTATAATGAATATCACCTCCATGTTTGAAACACTTATGTTAGAGTTATCTAGGATGTTGAGACTAGTATTGTGAGTTATGTTTCATAGTGTAAGTGTATGGTAGTCTAGTGGACATAATTATAGTGTATCACCTCATTATAATAGTTTATCTTCATGTTTCATTTTATCTCTTTCCATTAAATAAAATAGGTGGTGTAGGTGATAAAATATTAAAGACTAATTTAGGGAGCTAGCCCTTAAACCTAGAGGTTTACCTCTACTATAGGCAACCCACAGGCTTAGAGGTAATCCAATGTTTCAATCAATATGGAGAAGGCTTGAACAACCTCTCTAGGGTGAAATATTGAGTGAAAAAAATCACTACACAACCATAATGGTGCTACTTACTTGTTGATGCTTAATTTTTCAACTAATCACCAAAGTCATGGGAAGTTTCAAAGATGTGGGACTTAAACCTCGAAATAACCTCCAATTTTTAATGAAGATATCTCTTCTCTTGGGTTTTGGTGTAAAGGGAGATAAAATAATACATAAATGGTTTATTTAAGCTACTAAGGTGATACATCAAGATTGGATTCCTTTACTAAACAACACAGTGAAGAGTACTAACAGAGTTTACTGAAAGATTAAAGAGTGTAAAATGTGATCAATAATTCTAGAAAAGACTATCGACTAACTAAAGACTTATAATATAAAAATTAACTTGAATCATCATCTATTTATAACAACACAATATTAGTTTCAATAGTTTTTCCTAAAAAGATTAAAGAGTATGCAACATGGTTAATAATCTATGTAATATGTGAAGCTAAAAAAAGGATTATAACATAAAATGAGAAGCAATACTGAAAGTGGAAAATTATAGCATAAAAAACACTCTCTCTTTATATATAAACAAAGTATATAAGGAAAAATGACCATAATACAATCTTCAAACTCTTAATAAAGGCAACTACTAAGGCAGTCTAATGCTTCCAAAAACTATCTTCTAAAACTTTGTATATGATCTAGATGAGTCCTTTGCTTTTACATTTCACAACTACTTATAGCCCAAAAATATATATAGTATGAGTCTCTACCACTTGTTTGGGGTTTAACCACTTGTATTCAATTTTTGAATCTAAGAAACTACATGCCATTGGATTCAAATCACTTGGGGCTATTTTTTGTTAATTCTACTAACTACCCCTCTCATTTTATTTCAATTGTTGATCCTCATTTGTCTTTAACATGTAGTCTCCATAAAATGGACATGTGGAAGCTTATATAAATTTTAAAGTTGCTGAGACTCTTTCCCACTCTTTACTTAGATTTTAGTTATAACAACTCTTGGAGGTTCTACACCATCAAATCCATAGATCCCAACTGAGTCATTGAGCCTTTTCCTATTACCCACAAGCTAGACATGGAATATTTTTACAATTTGGGAGGTCTTTGATATTTTACTTGGATCTAAGGAGTACATTGGTGACATGTGGATACCCTCTATGTACTTCATACTCCATTGATACCTCTTGACTCAAAATAAAACACCGTTTATCCACATGTCAGTCTCATGCTCAATGAAGGATTGTAAAACTAATTTTTTGAGGGAACATTGAGGTGATAAGTGGAATTAATTCATGTTCATTTGAATCTAAAAACCTTTTTTTATGCTTTATCAAAAATTTGAGTCAATGAATCTTAGTGCCTATCATTAGCCTCATTGTTGGGACCTTTCTTTTATAAAAAGGATTGCCATTGTGCCACATGTCTATCATGTGAAAGATAAAGGATTATTTTCATTCCTTTGAGATAGAAATAGTGTAAAAGCAACACATGGATACCCTCCACATGTAGCATTATACGTAGGTTATTCTAACCCCAAAACTTAGAACATTTTTATGGTACTTATCAAAAATAAAATGATAGTCTTGATAAAAAACAAAACTTTGTAGAAAATAATTATATATTTTATGGTAACTCACCAATGGATCCATGCCTACATAGAATAATCTTTAGCCTTTATTGAAAAAAAAAGATGCCAAAAATTATGGTTCCCATCATTGTTCCCTTATAACTTTTGTAGTGACATTTGGTACCTAGTCCATTCTACCTCTATTGGGTACTCCCAATTCTGTAGAGCTTGAAAAGCTCTGTCTAGTTAGATGATATCCTTATGGGAAAAATATTGGAGACATTGCACCATGGAATGAAATTGGTACTCCATTTTGGTCATTAGAGCCAAAACTAACTCCACCTCAATGATGATAGAAGAGTCACTCAAAGACTAAAAAATAGTCTGATCATTTTGCTTCTTGACCAATAGATTTTATATCTAGTCTTCCATTAAGACAGTGGTGTCATTAGGGAAATGGAAAGGGAGTCAAAAATGAAACAAAAATTCAATGTGCCCCTTTATTTCTTTGACCACTTCCTTTAAGAGATTCAACAAATTATTTCATTTCAAAGAATATTTATTGTAACTCAGAATCTCACTCACCTTCCCTATGATTGTCCTCTTATTAGTGACTCTAGCTACTTAAAGGGTATCTTCTATCACATCATATAATTTTTGAATTAACACCTATGATTTAGGAGCTTTAGCTGAGATTGATAATATGATCTTCTCAATATATGACTCCACCCTTAAGCATAATTTTTGTGCATTAGATATGAATTTGAGTGCAAGCCTGAGTTGGGTAACATTGATGGAGATACTTTGGTATCAATAAACATAGAGCCTACTTACCATCTTGACAATACCTATTGCCTTAGGTTTTTGTGCCAACTGGGTGGCCTTATCTTCTACTACCTTGCACTTAACCTACAAGCTAGTCCTTTCTACCATTACAACACTTAGCTTCTATTGAAGTTGTGATGCCTCAATTGCCTTATCACTGCTCTACTTCTCTAAGATCTTCTTCTCTTACTCAAAAAGGTAGGTAGATGCCTTGATTGAATTAAACTCCTTTTGGAGTGAAATTGTTTTTTCTTTTAAATTCTTCAAAATTTCTTTTGATATTTCCCATTTTAGGTCCTTGTTGAGTTAGGTAATTTATTTGTATTTGGCCTTAAGCTCTAGGATTAGATAGCTTACTATGTTTTTGGCTTGAGTTAATCCCAATTTTTCCTTTTGGAGCTAATTTGGGATTTTCAAATAAGATGTGGCTTGCACAATAGTAGTCTCATTCATTAGCTCCACTTTGTCTTATGGCCTAAACTAAGTTAGGTCCATTTCCACTGCACTCATTGTATAATCCTCTAGCTACATTTTATTGAGTGGCTTGCTCACATTAGGGACCATGTGGGTGATAGTGAGGGAACACTACGTATGGTTATAAAAAGATCACATTTGCTATGTGGCCACATAATTCATCTCCTTGTTCCTCTACTTTTCCTTTATTACCTTTTTAGCCTTCATTGTCAAGTCAAATTGGGCATGAAATTTTGAGAGAGAGGCCATAATACCACCTATAAAGGGAGACCCATAGGGTAAACCATAAGGCATGTTGATGGACTACTGGGGCTGATCTTATGAGGGAGATGGGTTTGTCAAGACCCTAGGAGAAAATGTTGGCAAACTCAACTGTTGGAAAGCAAGAGTGAAAGGATAGTCAGATGGAATTAATGATTGAGTAGGTATAGATAAGAGGGCCAAGGGTGACAACCTATGTGAAGAGGGTAGAATTAATAAAGTCTAAGTTGAATATTAAGGTAGAGACATGTATGAGGCAAGCTATACCTCTCTTTCTTTGTCTCCCTCCTAAAATATTATCTTTCACTTCTTCTTCTTAGGGATCTTCAAGGGATATTATCCTATTTTTTGGATTATTACTAGCTGAGATGAGTCCAACACTTCTTGTGTGGAAGGTACTACCTGAAGGGGATCTAAAGGGGCATCCACTTTAGGGGGTTCTAAAGTAAGATGGGTCATCTTTTAATTTTCCACTTCACTGAGTGGTAGTGGCTAGGTTGAAGTAGTGTGTACTATGATATATGACTCTACCTCTTGAGACTCTCTTTGAGTATTTAGGATATTTCTTGTAGTTAGACTGGAAACTAGAGTAATATGAGACTGATCCATAGGGTCTCCCATTGGGTATCTATGGGTATAACCTCAAAATTTTGGGATAACTCACTAATATCTTGACTATATCTCTAGTAGGTGGCTATTTTCTCTTAACTCCAATCCATCTTGACTAAATCCTATCTCAAACCCTTAGTCATGACCTTTTCTAGGTCAAAAGTCTAAAGGGGTTGATAAAAAGACTCCCATGGGGTAGGTGGGATGTCCTATAGCTCCACATATAAATTAGGTGTATCTCTCCTGGGAAACCTCCTATCCTTAAAAAAATGTCTACTCTCATGATTGAAAGGAGTATGGACCTTACTCTTGGAAATCCAAGAGGTCATGAAGCCATCTAGGTCATATATCCATAGATCTTAAATTAAAACTAACCCATAAGTGGCCAATTTCCTATTTAGGATAAATTTTGCTTGTCTCTTTACTACAATAATGTCACACTTGGTCAATGGGATATCATGAAAAACCCTCCTCTTTTTTCTTTCTCCAAACTTGGAGTCAATGACCACTAATTATCATGCCACTTCCAAGCCTACTATTTTGTTGGTCAAAACTTTGGGAAGCAAAAAGGGCTCCTCTCCAAAACCATGAACCTTAATGAAAGAATGATGGGACTCAAAAAAGAAATCATAGGGGTGATGGGCATCAGATAAGATAGCCCTAACTAAGTCATTCATTCTATTGTTTATTCCCTTTGTATCCATCTCCCCAATTAGTGGTGCCATAGAACACTTAGCAAACTCATAGGTATCTAAGGAGTCTGACAACACATGAGTCCATGTAGACATAGGGATAACCTTATGGAGTTCTACTGCTTCTAAGTCCCATAGAATCAAATCCATATGATGATATAAAAATTGGGAATTTTGATACAAATAAGGTGGAATAGATATGAATAATAGTTGAAGGTAGGGTGAACACTAAAATTATCCAGTTATTGGCTCATGGTGTAGGTGATGTGATTTGTAAAACTAAACTTGTATTTTTTTGACCTAAAGATGGTCTTCTTATGAAAAATAGCTACCAACAACTAATCATGCACCATTCCATCACTATTCTCCCCAAAAATTAAGGTAATCATCAAACATATGTCTTGGGAGTCTAGAGATAGCCTACCTTTCTCAAAGGGAAAAGATAGAATTTGAATATTATTTTTAGGAAGATGTAGCTCATTATTTATAAATTCCTATTACTAGTGTACTTAGGACCAAACATGCCTCAAATGATTCATGTCATAAAAGTTGATATAGGAGTCATGTTATAGAACTAACATGTCATGGATAGTCTAGGGGGTGATCACTACCTGATTAATCCTTTTCAAATCATCATGCTTATGGGATTATAATTTCATGCACATATTTCCACCAACTTAGGGTATGGGTACACTATGGTTACTAGATATTGAGTTAACTTTGAGGTCCAAATCCTCATGATAAAGTTTTTAGGCATCCTTTGATTTAAAATTTTGGCATGTACCACCTCTCTAAGGGTCTTAGTCTTTTTTGTTAAAATAAGGTCAAACATTTTGTCTATATAGTTGAGGACGAGGGAAAATTCCCAAGAGACACCTTTGAGCACTATTCTAGTTCTTGGGAGTGTGGTTTTGGGTTGCATAGTAGTTTAGGTGTATGAATTTGATGATGTTGATGTGGTGGCCATTTTAACTAAACCTTCTATTGTGAGAACACTCTTTGCTACTCTTTGAATCACTTCTTATTCTCAATTCGACTTAGATGCTTGCTCCTCGCTTAGCTCTGAGTAAAACACTTTGTTTATTGGTGAAGAATAATGAGACCCAAATTCTCTTTTAACTCTATGGATTTTTGAGTGATAATTAATGAATTTCCTTGATGGTTAGTCATGTCTCATTAAAATTTACATCAAGTCATAGAAAAACAAATCTTTGAGATTCTCATTTCAAAATTCAAAATTTTAACACTAAAGACCCTTAGGAAACTGTTAGATAGGCATCCTTTAAGAAAGGAATAAGAGATAAAAATATAAGGGATTATAGAGAGTATTTAATGTTAACGTGTGCTTAAAGAAAAATTAAAAGAAGAGAGGTGGGTGAACAACCTCAAAATAAGAAAATAGAAAGGAAACAAGCCTAACTTGACACATTGGTTACATGCTTTTATATGAAGAGTTTAAAGAAAATCACATTAAAAAGAATACCTAGAGACTCTCCCTCATTTTTCTCTAATTCATAATCATTGTGATACTTATAAGTAATTATTTTGAAGGGCCTGCCCATAAAGAATCAAACTTATCATGGTTTCTAGGTTTGGCCACTTTCACATCCCATTTTAAGACTTAAGAACTAATTTTAAAATTAGGCTCTGAAGTTCTTTGATCAAACCATCTTTTTATAGTTTCTTGTTGACTCATCATTGAATCATGTGATGATTCTCTTTTATCCTAAATCTCTAATAACTCTACTTGTCTAACTTTCATTGGACCATTTTCTTTAACTTTTATTTGATTTATCAACTGCAAGGCAAGAATTTTGATAGAAATAAGCATTACTACCCCTTTTTGTATACCAATTCATACAGAGAGGCCTTTATTACTTGTTTAGGTGTTATTCAATCTGCCCATAAATTCATCTTTATGTATTCATGCCATCTTATTTTGTGTTCATTCCCCATTCTCTTGATGAGTCTGATCAGGTTCTTATTAGTCAACTCTACCAAACCATTCCCTTATGGATAATAATTTGATGAAGTCTTTAGGTATATACTATTTTTAATGTAAAATGTAGACAATTTGGACCCTAATAATTCCTTAGCATTATCAGATATAATAGTGCAAGGTGGTCCAAACCTAGTTATAATTTATTTTAGGATATCTATAATCACATTATCTATTACTTCCTTTAAGGGTACCACTTCTATCAACCTTGTGAAATAATCTATTGCGGTAAGGATCCACTTGTGTCTCATGCTTGAAATTGGATTAATCATTCCAATACAATCCAAGCCCCATTATGGAAAAGGCTCTTCAACAATTATAGGGTTGAGTGGCAATGCACCATTTCTTCTCTTATCAATGTAAAATTGACAAGATTGACACTTAATAACCATAGTATGACAATAAAAAAACATAGTGGGATAGAAATACCTTGCTAGGAGTATCTTGATTGCTATGGTCCTTGCAAAAAAATGGCCTCCAAATATTCCATAATGCATTTCATGTAAAGCCTTTCTATTTTCTTCCCCCTCTATGCATCTGAGTAGGATCCGTCAAAATTTCTTTTGAAAAAGAAAAGGTCTAATAGGACAAAGCTAGACCCTTATTGTCGATAGTATCTTCTTTTCTTATAGGGAAGATGACTCAAATATTGGATAGTCTTTATAAAACTCTAATTCATTTTCTTGTATTTGGAGTATAATATCTTCAATGACTTGTTCTTCTGTTAGAGTTTCAAAATCTTGAGCAAGGTATTAACACAAGCCCCTACCTCTTACTAATTTAGTGGGTTTAACCTCGATATCATATTCCAATATCTTAGCTATCTAATTGGCTCTATTTTTTGTGATTTCACCTCCATTATGTATTCTCTAACACTTGAATGTGTTATGAATATTATAATCTTGTTTCTAGTAACTAAGTGCCTAAATATTTTGAGTCCTTTAACAATAGCATAAGATTGACTTTCAAAAAAATTATACCTTAATTCATAGTCTCAAAGAGTCCTTAAGAAGAATGAAATAAGATTTTCTCCTTGTTCTATGTCTTTTTGGGTTAGTATTGATGCTATGATATGTGCTCCCCCATAGACATACATGATGAAATCTTTTGATAAATCAGGGTTACATAGGACTAGGGCGGATGCAATTTCCGTTTTGATACTCTCAAAAGCCTATCACCCCTCAAATGTCTATTTAAAATTGAGGTCATTTTTAAGCATTAGGGTGATATGTCTAACCATTTTGGTAAAGTCTAAAATGAATCAAATTAAAAATTTAATCTTCTCAAGGAAGATTATACCACTTTCTTGTTTATTAGTAGGGATAAATCCAGTATTGCCTTGACTCTTTCTAGATCTATAGAGATCCCTTATTTTGAGATAATGTGTTGAAGTAACTTCCCTTGGCATACTCCAAACACACATTTTTTAGGGTTTAAAGAGATCCCATATTCTTGGTACTTTTGAAAAATAGCCTTTAATTGATCAAAATGATCCTTGAATGACCTAATGAAGATGGTGAGATCATCAAGATAAATCAAAATTTATTTATTTATTAATTCCCTAAAATAAATGTCCATAGCTCTTTAGAATATAGCCTCTACATTAGAGATTCTGAATGGCATTTTAGCATAAGCAAAAGTTCCCCACTTTATTCTAAAAGTGGTCTTATGTTGATCTTCTTCTACTAACCATATATTATTATAACCCAAGAAGCCATCTAATAAGGAGAACTTATCCACTCCCACCATGGTCTATAGAATCTATTCCATTAAGGGTAAGGGGTACTAATCCTTAAAATATGCCTTATTGAGATCCCTAGAGTCCACATAGAGTCTAATCTCTCCATTCTTTTTCCTTATTGGGACAAAGTTGGAAAACCATGTGGAGTGATTAATGGGGAAGATAATCCTAGACTCCAATAATTTCTTGAGCTTTGTAGCCACAAGAGACTCTATCTTTGGATTAACTATTCTTTGATTTTGGTGAACATATTTCAATCCTTCAATTAGGTCAATAGTATGTTGGACAATCTCTCTCTTATAATCATAAAGATCCTTGTATGTCCATGCCATTACCTTATTGTATTTGTGACACAAAGCCACCAATATTTCCTTTTCCTTTTGAGTGGTCACTTTTCTAACTTTCAACTTTCTCCCCTTAGAGACTTAAAGTTCAAAATAGTCTTCTTTACTCGACACAAACTTTATTTTATCTGTGTTTGTATCATTAGGATCAAACAATTTCTCAAGGTTTATTAACCCCTTTGGAAGACTGTTGGACATTAACTATATGATTTGATCACCATATGCTTCTTCAATTTTAGGCTATAATTGGTCTATGAAATCTCTTGACTATTGTATAAAAAATATGATCTATTGATCACTCTCAAAGACCTACTAATTATCCTCATTATCAGGTATAGTGGGTTAAATGATTACCTTGACAACTCCCTTATTAGTTATCATATCTTTGGTTAGATCAAACTGAGATCTAATTTGAGTCATTCTATATGCTTCAAAATTTTGAGTCCTTTAGATGACTTCAATGTTGAAAGCATCAAAACTTTCTATCAAGTTCCAAATTCTATGGTGATAAGACCTCATCTTTGGGTTATTTACTACATAATTTTCTCTAATCTATTTGACCACCAACTCTAAGTCTCTTAGGACTCTTAGATTCTTAATCCCTTCATTATGAGAGAGAATTAGGACATGCACTGGAGATTCATACTCTACTTAATTGTTAGTGTAACCAAATTTAAAATGTAATGCCTTAAAGATATTTTTTTCCTTTGGGTAAGTGAGGCATATACCTACCCTTGAGCCTTTCTTGCTTCTTACTCCATCAAAATTTAGATTCCATATTAAAGAACTTTCTATGGGGCTTTCCTTTTTAGTGATTTCACATTCCATTATGTCATGGATTTCGAGATTCTCATCATAGATGATATAAGTTCCTAAACTGGTAGAATCAAAGTTTCTAAAAGGATATTCCAATGTCAAAGATGATAAATAGTTCTTACCTTCATGTTCACAAACTTCTTATATTAATTCCTCTATACAACTTATTTATTCTCTTGTGATCATTGCATAGGAGGCTTTGAACCTTGATTTCATTTGGTATATAATGTGTTCCTTTCATAAGGGTTCTAATAACACTTTCATCTTAGAACCATACTTGGTTCTTAAAATCAAATGTGACCAATCAGGGACATATATCCTTAAATATTTGATGTAAAGTCTCTAGATAAGCATAATATAAATATAGGAGGGATGTCTATAATACTATATCTTGAAATACAATTATGTTTAAACAAGAATATAATTGTAATGGAAGCCCTCTAATGACCCCAAAGGTCTGTACCAACTTTCCATTGAGTTGTATGACTCCTTTAGTCAATGGATCATGTTTGATCTTTAAGGCATTAGTTATTAACTTAGGCATGACTGTAGTGCTTACACCTGAGTCTATCATAGAGTTGTGAAACAAATTTTTACCCACTATAAGAGTCATATATAAGGGGCTAGGTTTAGGATTCCTTACCTCCTTTTTAGCACTCATTAAGATTTCTAGTTATTGTGGCTAAGGTATTGCCAATTGCTCTTTGCCTTTATTTAATGTAGCTCCCTTTATGGTATTAGAATTTAGGTCATTATGATCCTTTAGTGATTCTTGAAATATATCCTTTTGATCAAGTATGTCCAACATATGCCATAAAAAAATATTATTAGGGGATTTCTTTAGCTATTCCACCATATTGATTGGTCAAAGTGGCTATGCCTTGACATACTATAGACAACTTGTACTTTCAACTATCATGTTAGAGATCCCTTCTTTATGAGTGGTTATTGGAACTTATTTATTTGTTGTGGGGACTTGAAAAACTAGGTTTAATGACACCTTTCTTGATTTAGTGTTGATAATAGGGAGAACCTTAGTAGACTCAACCATCTTCCTTTTTAGTTGTGTGAAATAATCATACTGAACCACTTTTTTAAAGGTAGATGTTTCATTAATGAACACAAATTCCTCATATTCAATTAATGATAACAAATCATGTTCAAAGGCAATTTATCCTTCCTTTTCTAGTGACATGTCTTACATCTAAGCCACCATGGCTACATTCTGAACTCTAGGTAATTGGTATGGTCTTGATGAGGTCACTTTTTGGCTTCCCATTCTTCTTTGTTCAGCTACTCTTTATTGTAGATTTCCCATAGGGTAATCTCTTGGAATGTGAGAGTCACTATAAATAAAGTCACCTAATCTGATATACAAGTTTTCCAATATGTTGGTTAAATGCAATAATTCTATTAATGTATGGGGTGAGCTATTTTTTAGTTAATTATATAGCGTTTCTCAATCATGTATAAAAACTTAGATCATTAGATATGATTTCTTTAATATTTATTATGCACTACTTTTGCTACAGGATCTATGGTTCTTGATTATTGAATATTAGTCTTGGGTCAAATTTAATAGGAGGACATGGAGGCTAAGGACTAGATCTCTTCTTGAGCTTGGTGGAACAATCTAAAATGGTGGGGGTATGAGAGAAATCTAGTTAGCCAAATTATGAAGAAGCTAATCTTTGAGTCCCTTGGTACTGATTTGGCTAATAGGGGAGTCTATTCCCTTGGAAATCCTGATAAGGAGGTCATTGGTGTGAAGCTTGGTTCTTCTTAAGATCGATAATTTCATTAGAGAAGGTTTTAAGGATGTTCCAGAAATCATTCATCTTTGATGAGGTAGAAGACGTAGGTGTGACTAGTGTTTATTGAGATGAAGGAAAGGTATATATAGAATTATTGTCTTGGTAATTACTAAGAATCCCTTCTTGAGCTGGGAGGAATAATTCAAGGAACATAGGCATAGGAGGCCTTGGGGGTAATTTCCCAACATCTATCAAATTATTCTCTACTCTTATAATGAGTTCATAAGCATCGAGAATAGTCTACCCTCATAGTGACTAAATCATGACTAATATATCAAAATTAAAATCTTTGAGATAGAAAATGATTACCATACTGACATGTAATCCATCCAAGATTAGGATTCTTTGCCATGTCTTGTAAAATCTAGTATTGAAATCAGTCATTGCTTCTTGGGGGGCTCTCTTAATATTGATTAATTATTGTAGGAGTGATTATCTATCTCCATTTTCATTAAATTTATCATAAATTTGGTTCCAAATTGGTCCTAGTTTATAATATAAATTGGTGCTAAAGATCTATACCAGTCAAGAGATATTCCTTTTAAAGAGGTAGTGAGTAATCTCAAGGCTACATTTTATTATGTAATAAAGTGGAAAGTACATACAATAGAAACATCTTGAAGATGCTCCATTGGAGTCTTGAATTCCTCTCTAGTGAATTTAGATAATGCTTTTATAGAATTAGTTGGAATGGAATCCCATATATCAGGTGGTATTGGTAGGATAAGTGGAATTCCATCATTACAATTGACAAAGTTTTTAAGTGGCACTTAAATACCCATTTGACCTCTGAAAGTAACTTGCTAAGTTAGTTTTATCCTTGAATTAGTCACCAAAGGTGTTACTAAGAGTCTTGGGTTTATTTAATATTGAGATCTTGTAATCATCCCATGATTCTCCCTCTTTGAAGGATGCCTACTCATACACTTCTAAATAAAATTAGGTCTTATCCCACCAGGTGTGCCAAAAAATTATTGATGCTTAATTTTGCAACTAATCACCAAAGTCATGGGAAGTTTCAAATATGTGGGAATTGACCCTTGAAAAAACCTCCAAATTTTAAAGAAGTTGGATCTTCTCTTGGGGTTTTGTGTAAAGGGAGAGAAAATAATGCATAAAATGATTATTTAAGCTACTAAGGTGATACACCAAGATTGGATTCCTTTACTAAACAACACTGTGAAGAGTACTAATAGAGTTTACTAAAAGATTAAGGAGCGTAAAAGCATGATAAATAATTACAACAAAGACTATAGACTAACCAAAGGCTTATAATAGAATAATTAACTTGAATCATCATCTATTTCTAACAACATAGTATTAGTTTCAATAGTTTTTCTTGAAAAGATTATAGATTATGCAACATGGTTAATAATCTCAGTAATTATGTGAAGTTTTCAAAAGGATTATATCAAAAAATGAGAAGCAATATTGAAAGTGGACTATTATTACATATAACACCACTCTCTCTTTATATATGAACAAAGTACATATGGAAAAATGACCAGAATACAATCTTCAAACTCTTAAGAAAGATAATTGTTAAGGTAGTCCAATGCTTCCAAAAACTAGCTTCTAAAAATTTATATATGATCTTGATGAATCCTTTACTTTTCCATTTTATAGCTACTTATAGCCCCAAAAAATATAGACTATTAGTCTCTGCCACTTGTTTGGGTTTTAACCATTTGTCCACAATTTTTGGATCTAATAAAATGCATGCCATTGGACCCAAACCACTTGGGGATTTTTTTGTTAATTATGCTAACTATCCCTCTCATTCTGTTTCAATTATTAATCCTTATTTGTCTTTAACATGTATTCTCCCCAAACATGGATATTTGGAAGCTTCTATGTCCTTTTAGAGTTGTTGAGACTCTTTCCCACTCTTTACTTAGCTTTTAGTTTTAATAGCTCTTAGAGGTTCCACACCATCGAATCCATAGATCCCAACCACACCATTGAGCCTTTTCCTATTGTCTGCAAGCTACATGTAGAATCCTTTCATAAGTTAGGAGGTATTTGATATTTTACTTGGCTCTAAAGAGTATAGTGGCAATACGTGGATACCCTCCATGTGCTTCATACTCTCTTGATGCCTCTTGACTTGAAATAAAACACCATTTATCCACGTGTCACTCTCACCTCAATAGAGGCTTTTAAAATCTCTTTTTTCTTTGAGGGAACACTAAGGTGATAAGTGGCATTCATCCATGTTAATTTGAATCTCAAAACCTTTTTGTAAGCTTTATCAAAAAAGGGACTCCATAAAGCTTAGTGCCTACCATTAGACTCACTTTTAGGACCTTTAATTTTATAAAAAGGACCACCATTATGCCACGTGTCCATTGTGTGCAAGCTAAAGGCTTCTTTTTATTCCTTTGAGATAGAAACAATGTCGAAGCAACATGTGGATACCCTCTGCATGTAACATTATGCTTAAGTTATTTTGGCCCCAAAACATAGAATGTTGTTATGGTACTTATCAAAAAGAAAATTAGAGTCCTGAGAAAAAACAAAATTTTGTAGAAAATAATTCTACATTACTCTAATTAGCCTACAAGCTATCAATAAGCCTACAACTCTCTAAATATATCTAGTGGGCCCTATAGTCCTAAGGCCCAAAAATAACATTTGATAAAATTGGGGTGGGTTTGAGTAACCCCTATATTTATCTACATTATCTAACTCTGTGTGACACTTAAAAACATCTTTAGGTGAATCTGACCAATCCTAGGGCTTGATTTACACTTAACTCATAAATAAAAATAAATTTTTAAATTAAGTCAAATTTAAGGAAGGAGATAAAATAAATATCATATTTTCCCCATTTTACCTCAAAAGTGGCCTAAAATTCCCAAATAATCCCCTTGAGGATGGAGCACTCCATCTTAATCATTAGAGCAATTCAACCTTAACTATCAGATCTCATCAAAAGTGAAGAAGCCCTAGAAATCCTTATGAAAGTAAATAAAGGTTTCAATTAATAAATTAATCCATAAATTATTATTTTGGAATTGAGTGATGAGGTGTTGGAAGATGACTTATCCATAGTCATCCCTCTTCTCCTTCTTCAGCCTTGAATGACTACCATTAATGGATTCCTCAAGATTTAGATTATTTTTTCAATTATTTATGTTTAAAATATAATTTGATACATGTATACATGGTTTTATTATATAGGTAACCATATTTACATAATGGTTATAGGAGGTCTCAATCTCCTATAGTTTCCAAAATGGTCTTGGGATCTTCAAGCTTCACAACTATTATTGACCACCACAAGGGAAAAATTCATAGTTTTTTAGTTTCAAATTTTAATTTTATCTTAGATAGAAGGGGAATACAAAAAAAACATGAGTCACCTTTTGGTTCAACCCATTCTTGGGCTCCCATAATCCCATGATAGTGAATAAGGCCCAAACAAGCCTCCCTAGGACAAAACCAACACAAGGTGGAAACTATGAAATTTTGGGTCCTAAAAATAATTCCATATGGAAGGGGATTAAAAAATTATGGGGGTGCCTTTGGGGTTTCCCTACCTTAAATCCACTAGGTATTTGAAATATTATTTGTAAAAGAGGTATACTACATTACAAGGAGGTCTAAGGCATACCTAAGAAAAAAAGGCCAACTAAAAAAAATTCAATTCTATGTATAAAAAATAACTTCATGTAGAAGAGCATGAATGATGGAGAGGGTTCCATTTTTGGTTCATCCCACCTCTGGGCCACTAGGTCACCATGAAATAAGGAATAAAATCATGTATATTAGTTACAAAGGTTATGATTTTCAAAAATATAACACACAGGTTTAAAATTTATAGAAAGATTGGTTTAATTTGTAATAATATAGTTTTTTTTATACTTTAAATAATTGTTGGTAGTTATTATAACTAACCATCATGGATATAAACCAATAACTAGTATCTTGAAAACTTATCAAATTTAATAGCTATGCCACACATGGTATCCCCAACTATTCATAAGACAGTTGTGCTAAACACATGACTTACTAGCCACATTACCCTTGTCAACCCCCTTAGGGCTCTTTCCACCTATTACATCATCACATGGGTGACTTCTGAATAAACCAAAGGACAATCCCTATGTTAAAGGGTACAATGTCCTCCAAAAGGGCTTATGTAAGAAAGAAACTACCCTAAATACTTACACATTTTAAAAATTCATAGATAGAGCACTGCATAACAAGATAATTATGAAACCAATAGAGTTAGGATTATAAAATCCATAATTTCATGCTAAAATTATTTAAAACCTTCCAATTCACCATTTTCATGATAATTAAATATACAAAGTGAAGATGATTTATAAAGGATATATAATGAGATTTAGAGTGAAAACTTTGAAAATTCACATAACTTAAAATGTATATCCTAAAAAAATACCATAAATTGTACAAATTTCATTATTAACCCTATTTTATAGAACAACAAATTTTGAGAAAAAATGGAATACTTTGAATTGCATAAAAATTATAAACATGCTTATAGCCCTTCTTATCTATAAATAAACCTTTACACTATGAAAGTTTTGGAAATAAATAATCATTATTTATTGATAACTATAAAAGTATAGAAAAAAATATATTCAAAATAATGTCTATGATATTATTTTAAACATTATAATTCATTTATTTTTCATTCAGGTATTATTAGATGAAAATGAAAACATTGGAGTCTTTATTAATTACATCTAAAATCCATTCTCTTTTTATTTTACATAAATTACAATAAATATACAATAATTGGAATTCAATTTAGAGGAGATACATTTTTGTTTCTTCATTTACAGATCAATGTCCATAAATTTAAAAAAGGTCTTCATTGAACTCTTTAGCAACCATGAGGCCAACTAAAGGAGGGGCTCGCCTCTTATCCTTTTTACATAATAAAGTGGCTGCCATAAGAAACCTCAAGCCTAATAATCCTAGATTTGGGTATCAAGACATCATGGTATAGGGTAGACAATTTGATACAAATGAGGGTTATATGGTAACAAGACTAGGAAAATGCATCTAGGAGGCTAAGTTAAACTATACAAAGGGGTATTCCCTTCCCAAAAAAATATCATACAATTAAATGAAAACATAATTTAAAAGGATAAAATAACACAATCTATCCATATAATTTTCCAACAAAAATAATCTTTCCAAATGAGAATAACAACATGGGGAATAATCACCTAATTATTCTACCATGTCTTGGCCATGGGAGGGTATAAACACCTAAACCCACGCCAAATCATAAGAGGTCATCAAGAGGCCCAAAAAATATTATGGAGAATATAAATACATCATTATGCATTGATAATTTAGTACACTTGCCATTACTAATATGTATAAGGACCTAAGGAACTATAGTTCCACTAGCCAAATAATAAGGATAAAAAAACACACATAAGGCAAGGAAATTACACACTCATTTGGATAGCTTAACAGTGTCAAATTTAGATATTAAATGTATTTTACAAACATATAATAATATTGGGAGGGATTTTACATATCTAAGGATCAAGTGGGTAGAAAAACCAACATAATAACCATAGGCACAACCGTGGCTAGAAATAGTAAAAAAAGGGTAGGCCAAGTGGCCCTACACCTCATGCAAATGAGGGAAATCATAGGAAGGAAGAAAGATTACAAATTTTATAAAAATTTAAATGGAATCATACCTTATATCATTCTTTTATCCATTCAAATACATGTATAAATAGCTTAGGCAATCCTTAAGTTCCTCATTTAAAATATTCCTCAAGCTCCTTGTCCTCTTTCTCCTTCTTCTCCACTTCCTATTTTATAAATTTAAAATGAGAAAAACTCCCCTTAATTAAGGCTTACCTTATTCATGTATGATCAAATCCCTCCTCTAAAAACCAATGGGAAGGTGACATGCGTCATTTCCCATCCTTTGGCTTATGATAAAAAATTCTCCCCTCCATAACTCCACTTACAAGTCCATATGAACAAAAAATAAAGTCCATACCTCATAAATGGACTTGTTGACCTCTTTCTACCCTAAAAAAGGAACCATTTTTATGTCATAAGAACCTAAACTCAGCTTAGTCACACCTCATGCTTCTTGAAGTGTTAATGTAGTTCTAATGAAGGATCATAAGTCATCATGCCAATGCAATAGTTTCAAATGATGAGAAATGTCAAGGTATGTTATGATAGTTGTCTTCTACACCCTCTTGAGCTTGTATCAAATGTTTTCCTTATCATTGGTCATGTATAACGATCCATAACACGCCTTAGGATGCTCCCGATAGTCTAAATTTAATCATATGGAATATGACCAAATCTTGTAACTTATACCTTTAAGAGACTACAGAATATGGTAAGATCAGAGGGGTTAAAGATGTTATATGAAGCATGAGGTAACGTTATTTAGGTCCTTAACATGTTTTAAGGTCCTTTGATTGATATTAAGGTTGCCTCTTTTGAACCTTCACTTGATATCACATTTTTTCCTTAAAAAGGGGTGTTTGATAGTATAATGATGTTAGTTTGACCTCAAACACCACTAACACCATATATCATGCCCTCAAAGGCCTTCATGAATTCCAAAATTCCATGATCAAACTATTTCATATGATAAGGGTGTCTTTTCATAATTTAAAGGCTTTTATTTGCCACTAAAGGGGAAGACACATGGGAAACAATTTCTCTTCATATTTACCATCCATGGTTCATGGTTTTAAATGCATTTTGAACCTTATTTTCCATCCTCATACCCATCAATAATGATTCAATGTTTGAAAACATGAAAAATGTAGGAAACTAATGTTTTGTAGGAGATTTCAACCAAGTACATATTTGTATGGTATAGATATGGTTAGAGAGAGTCAAGGGTATATATAAGAGAATGAGTATATACAATTAATCCCATATGATATATAAAAAAAACATTAAGAACTTAAAGTTGTCAGATTAGCCTTCTAAATCCACACAGGGTCAAAAATTGAATGGTTTCAATGTATTGTTGGCTTATTTGATGAAATCAATGACTAAACATGTCTTCTACATGTCCTCATGATCCTTACATTTCATTCTCCCCCATATCTGACATGTGTGATCCTATGGGAGTAAAAAACATCCAAGTTATAATAGGGTGTAGACTACAGGCCATGTTTCCTTAATGAGGAAGTGCATTCAATGCACATGTCTAAGAATGAAAAATGTTTTGAAGTTTAGTGATGGTTTCTTTAAGTTTTTAAAATATTATTTCCTCAATTGGAGTAGTCATATGGACCTTTAGTTATCCTAAAATGATGCCTCTAAATGAGTATGATTGGTAGTTGATCTTTAGTATAGACATGGGTTGAGTGTTGCATGGTAATGGTTATTAGATGTCATCAAAATACTATGGAATGAGTAAGAGTGTTGTATTAATTTATAGAAGTCCTTTTATCAAAATAACCTAACTTCATTATGGACCACATAGGTAATAAACTATCAACTATCCCTCAATGCCTTCACATACTTGTTTAGTAGAGTTTAAGATTTATTAGCAAAAGTTAAGGTTTTTGGAAAATCCTAGGTTTCCATTTCTCACTTCATATCTTTGATTGATGAAATAAAAATGTTTTTCCCTATTGAGTATGTGAGTAGGGGTTCCTAGTGTCTTCATATGTCATCTAGAGTTTGAATCAATATTCCATTTTAACCTTTCAAGGAACCTCTATTATTTGATGGATTCATTAATCAAATTCACTTTATAATAATCTCTGAGGTCCAAGTCAAAGATATATAAACCATGTGACTACCACCTATAATTTTGAAACCTCATACCCAAGCTTAAGGAATGTGATCAAGTTTAAATTTTGTATATAACCATTCAAATCCACTAATCCTATGAGAAAAGGGCATATCTAGGTGTAATTCATGTTGATAAATTATAATGACTACTTATAGGAAGTTAGCTTAGAACCAAGCTTCAAAAGATTTCAAAACCATCATATACAACTGAATATTAGGAATGTAAAGAAGAGCCATATATTATGGAGATTTATTTATCAAAGGGATGTATTTTAAATTTAAGAAGTCCACTGGGGTCTCAAGAATAATAGTTGAATCATTCTTCTATCTTAGGAGCCTACTTAAAGACCCTTGATAGTCAACATATCTAGACCACTACCTATAAGACCATAGGAAATCTATCCCTAGCCTTGAATATTCACATAATGGGATAAATCAAACCAAGATGGTGGTTATAGCATAGAAATAATGTTTCCAAGGATAATGAGTTTGAAGGGATGACCAAGTAAATTGACTCAGGCATGTATAATGATCTAGGTTTACTTAGTCACTTTGAAATTCATAATTAAGGTGAATGGAAATATCAATAAATATTTAAAGGGGAACCCAAGGGTGATGATGTCACATATACCCCTTAATATCTCACATGATGAAGTGAATAATCAAGAGAGATGCTTGGTCTAGGTTAGACACCTAGCATACACAGGCTAAGTATGTGGTTGTGTAGATAAGTGTTGTTGGTAAAGAAAGGGGAGTATAAAACTCAAAATTTGTGATTAAATATTAATAATATTTCACTTGATCCATAATACTATCACTATAGAGAGATAAAATAAACTACTCAAGCATTAAAACATATCTAATTCAAGCATTAAGGCTAGTTAATGGCATTCAGGGCAAAGCTAAGAGGAAGAAGACCTAAGATGGTACTTAAGGTAGTTGAGAGTATATGTATAATAAATACATAATATATATAAGGGTGTTTCAGTAACATTTAGGCTAAAAATATACCTATAGGTGAGTTAAGGTTCCAAATCTCAATCTAAGACACAAGGCCTAAAAACACCCTTAGTTCTCAAGACCCCACCTCCACCTCAATAGTAGATCCAAAACCCTAAAGCAAACTCAAATACATGAGATGGTGTGAGATGTGTATATATATCCTAAAAGAGATATTGGATTAAAGGAATATAAATAAATAGTCCAATCTAGTCTCAACACCCTCCCAAGCTCTATTATCCTACGTAGCCATATCGAGCTACCAACGTAGGCACTCATATCTCACATGGAATGAACACTCTAACCCATTTCTCTTAGGGGGAGTTTGGGAACCATATGAAATCAAGATAAATGGAGTAACTAGTGAGATTTAAGATCCCAACTCTATGAAAAATCATTAAGACTATCAACCCACATAGAAATATTATAAAGATATTGAAGGCCACCAATTTTTACTCATATCTCACCATAAAATCTACATGGGACCAAGATATATTAAAAATATTTAAAGGGGTATATGATATAGATATCCATGGAAAAAGGTTTTGGATTGGGGGCCTTTACTCTATGAACCATCATTAAGAAGGTAGACCTCCCAAACCCTCTCTAAACCCTGATTAAGACCCGATGATTGAGTTACACCATAAAACACCTCCAAATGAATAATTTTCCTTATAAAATAGTCTTAATGGTCTCCCAATTTTACCTAAGAACCCAAATGGTCTACTATTTGGCATGTGTAGGGTGTGTAGAGTACAGATTAGACCTAAAAAGAGTTATTCCAAGCTTGTGTACAAGAATGTGGAAGAGGTATACACACCTTATATGATTTTTAGGAGGGATAAGGATCCATAAGTCTTAAAAATATGATTATTGACCACATATAATGGTTTATATGTCAAATTATGACTTGAAAACATGTCTAGGTGCTCAGTTAGTGGACCATGCATTCATAAAAAAGAGGCAAGTGGCTCACTCAAGCCAACACAAGTCATCTAGGGTCCCTAAGGGATGTAATTCATATAAAAAAGGGTGGATAAGTGATCCATAACTCCATTTTTAATTCAAATCTAAGAAAACTCTAACTTTAAGCCTGTTGGTCTAACACTTATCTCAAGGCAATATTACTTAAAGGCTAGAACAAAGGACCAAAATGAGTTAAACAACACCTTAGACCATCATAGAAATGTTTTTTAAGGAGTTTATAATGTGTGATAAATATTGGTTTGTATAGGAGAGGTCATATTTTGTCACTTTGGCCTAAAAATGCTTTGAGACTACACATAATAGGCATCTAAAGAACCATCCAAATAACGAACAGTCAAGAAACTAGGCTAATTATCTGATATGCCTACTTAATCAACAAAAGAAGATGTTCATGGGAATATAATGATACCATGGTCTAAATTAATGATCATAAAACTTATGTAATGGCCTCATGAAGTGAGTAGACCCATTTACTATCCACCATGAAGGCTAGGGTAGTTTTCTAAGTCATGTTGACATGCAAGAAGGAGGTGGATACTAAATTTTTCATGGAGGAGGTCCAATTGAACCCCTTAAATTATTTATAACTACCATAAGGAGAGGTAATTTACTAGGATTTGTATACACATGTTTTTTACTAGGTCAACCTTGGCCAAAAATAGATTTCATTACCTAAAAATGCTCATTGAATACCACCAACTATGAAGGCAATGCATGAGAGAACATAGAGGGATATTTATAAATATTGATTAAATTAATGATGGACATTATTACCTCTTCATACCATTAAAATTCTATATTTTCTTCTCATTCTTTCTCATTCTTTTATATATTCAGGATCTAAGGCCATTGTAATCCATCCCTTGGTTAGGTATGAGGAAACTCTACCTAAATTGTATCTTGTAAGCCTCTTTGAATAAATATATAGGAATTGTTTTTAGGTTTAATTAATATAATTAATATTTATATGTTTTTTTATTTGTATAAGTTTTAAGTTCCATTTTACTTTACAAGTCTGTTCCCTTACCTAGTTTCTAGAATTCCATCCTATGTAGGTCATGTGATGTGCCAAAGTTTTGGTAACTGTGTTAAAGACTAATTTGGTGTATAACTCCTTAAACATACCTCTTATACCTTAAATTAAAGATTCATACATTAAAAATATCCTTCACATGAAGTAATTATGTTTAGGTTCTCATTGGGAAACTTATTTTAGTCATTAGTTCTTACTTGGTTCACACAGTGGTGATTGAAGATCAATATTGATGTATCACCTCATTAGCTTAAGTTTCTTTTATGCATTTATCTATCTCTTTTCATCCCAAAAAAATAGTAAGTCTTAGGAAGTGATCTCAAATTGATGTACTAGGGTAGCTATCCTCATAAACTAGAGGTTTGATCCTTCTTATAGGTCACCCACAACCTTTAGACCAATCCCATATTACCCCCAACTTGGATAGGTCTGAACAGCATCCTCTTAGGGTGTAGTTTGGAGTGGTAATAGTTATGGAACACCTAATGGGATTAACATTTAAGTTATTTTGAGAATGCACTTATAGACTTGGGTGACATCAGAGAGCTTCATGTAATTCAATGGTAGAGTTGTAGTCAAGTTTCATGCCAAAATTGGTCACAAAGTCTTTATCAAAAGGTAAGGACATTGAGTTTGTTGAGTTGTTTTTCGAATTTGATAGGAGAAAGAGATAACCTAGGTATAATCCGAATCCTACACCCCCTAATTTTCCTAATTATACTTAACCAACCAATGCAACAAACCCTACACCTCTTATGGATAGGCCTAGACATCAATACTTTGTGCCCTTCAATGATGGAAACCCCTTAAATCTGAACTAATTAGATGACATGCCTTATCCTACCCTCAATATCCTTCCCTATTTCATAGGAGAAAACTCAACCATCCATGTGGAACATATTATAGACATATCTAATTTATGCTCAATTCATAATGTGACCCAAGAGAATATGGTTATGAGGCTACTGGCCACTTCCTTGAAGGGTAAGGCACTTTAATGGTATAGAGTCTTAACACCTACTTCTATCACACCTGCCCTGAATTCGGGGAACACCTTTGAAATCACTTTGAGGATATGAGTGACCATTTGTCTTTAGTATTGAAACTCACCATAATTAAAAGGGATCCCCAAGAGTGTGTGGTAAATTTCAATTATATGTTTCAAAAAACATGGGATATGATCCCCATGGTAGTCAAGCTCACTCCTAACTATGCCTTATTATACTTCTTAAGATCCCTCAATTCTAATGTGGAAGTCATGATACAACCCATGGGAGGGAAAACTCTACTATATCCCTATGAGGTGGCCATAAAGGTAAAAAATGTCTAATACAAGTAGGCAAGCTTACCCCAAGACCCATCATGCCTTTTTTACTAGAGATATAACCCCATATACCTACCATTTCTCCATCACCAACATCAACCAATCATGATCAATCAAATGTTAATCAAGTAGACATATTGGGAAATATTGATTGACAGTCAAATGTAAGGCATAACATAATAAGATAATAGCCTTGTAGATTTAACAAGTTCCACCTTATATGCATTACTAAGCACCATATCAAGTCCCATATTAGACCTATCAAAATAATAGACCTCTATATCAGCCTAACTGATAGGTTTAAGGGCAGATCACTAAATCAAGACCTTATAATAGTTACAACTCCAAATTTTTAGCCTATACAAGGGTTAAAATAAGGGTAGTTAGTGATGATTTAGGACTTGGAAGGGAAACCCCTCCACTATCCCAACCACCTCAAGAGGCTACTAGTCAAGGTGCAGTTCCTAAGACTCCACAAACTCACAAAATTCAAGATGAAAGAGGGTAAAATCATAGAGGTTCATTCATACCTCAATTCACATAAATGACAAGTGGTATTATTTCTCCTAATTTTTATTCAAGAACTAATATCTCTCATATTAGCATTTTTGATAAGATGAAAAAGACACATATCATAATTCCCGTGTGGGATACCTTACTCATTCTAGGGAAAAATGATCTACTCCAATAATATCTATCCAAACTCCATGTTTTGGATAAGTAGGTATAAAATGTGGGTAAAATCCTAACTAATACCAATTAACCTCATGATTCTCAAGCACCCAAGGTAATTAAACCCCCTTCTCTATATCTCTATGTCATTATAGGTGGTTCTTTATTACATAACTATATGATAGATAGTGGTGTTAGTACTTATATCATGCTTAAGTCCATAGTAGATAAATTGGGAATAAAGTATGAACTTAATGCCAAAGGGGTCTTATAATTATATGGGTCTCCTACTAAGACTATTGGTATACTTAAGGATCTAAAAATCATCTTGACTTCTTGTCTTAATTGCACTATATACCAAGACCTAGTAGTAGTTGACCTTCCTCCTTACTTTGCCTTATTCTTGTCTAGGAATTTCACTACCAATATAGGGGGAGATATCTCTTTTAACTGGTATTATATCTTATTTAGGATTATGTATGGAATAAAGGTTACCATAAGGTCAAAACCTATCTTTAGGTTCCATTTAAAGCCTTATATGCCCAACTTGTATAATGTCAATTGTAATATCATATATGAAGATGAGCACCCCAATGACCAAGAGCCCATTAAACCACTTAAAGGAATATTGGATTTAATCCTTGAATAATGGACAATAGATAGTCATGAATATGATCCATACAATAGAATTGAAGAGGTAGGTTTGGGACTATATTTTATGCATGAATAAGGGGCTATCATATCAACTCTCACTAGCCCAAGCCAAGATCATGAAGGGGTATGTAATTTGTTATCTAATGGCTCTAGATATAAGAATGGAAGTGAGTTAGGTGTCATGCTTGTCTCTCCTTATAAATAAAGGTAATTTTATGTCCTAAGGTTTCAATTTAGTTGCACTTGCAACATAGTAGAGTATGGAGCCCTTATCTATGGGATACAATGGGCAATAAAGAGAAGCATCAAGATCCTACAAGCCATGAGAGATAATGAGTTAGTAGTGCCTCATGTAAGAAAAAAAAATGTAATCAATAATCCATTCTTAAAGGCATACAAACATAGGGTTTGGGATCTCTTGGATTACTTTGAGGCCTTTGACATTCGCTCTATTCCTAGAGAGGCTAATCAATATGTAGACTAGTAAGCCATAAGATAAAAATATGATATTATAATTTGGGTAAAAAAAATCAAGGATAAGTCTCAAATCAAGGTTTCATGTATACCTCTAGTCCTTGATAATGAGGTGAGCTAGCAGGTGTTTGAAAATGATAAACAAAAATCATGCTTCTTATAATAGAAGGTAAAATTTTGCTCAAGGAACCAAGGTAGATTGTAACAATAGTATGGGGACCTTATTGTCCAATTCAGGATAAAAAATTTACTTAAGGGATTTTTAACCTTGGAAAATATATTCAATGAAGATAGTCAAATAAGGAAAGACAAGGTTAATATATCCATAAAGGATGAACACTATGAGAAGGTCATCATTTTAAAATATAGGTTGCCTAAACTAGGAAAGGTAAAAACCAAAGAGTATAAGATATAATTATGTCAAAAGTTTATAGACATGATTTGAATGAGTTTGACCCTAGTTTGGCTGAGCATACCATAGAATTGGAAGAAAGTGTTAAGCCTATGAGACAAAAACAAAGACTAGTTAATCCCAAGATTGAGATTCTCATGAAGAGAGAGTTGACCAAGCTCATTGAATCCAAAATCAACTTTCTCATCAAACACTCTTCATGGGTGGAAAATATTATGCCTATGAGGAAGAGGAATGGGGGTATAAGGTTATGTGTAAACTTTAGATATCTCAACAAGGTGTTATTAAGATATAATTACCCTTACTATGCATGTATTAGATTCTTCAAAGGGTTGCAAGTTCATAAAGATTCTTCTTGATTGATAGATACTCAAGGTACAATCAAGTGTTAGTGAGGGAGGAGGATCAACACAAAACCACCTTCACAACTGAGTGGGGAACTTATGCATACAAGAAGATACCCCTTGGATTATCCAATGTAGGATCCACCTTCTAAAAGGAAATGGATGTATACTTCTAAGCACTCATCAATGAAATGGTTCTCATCTACTTTGATGACATCACAATTGTTGACACTTGGATTTTCACCGTTGAGGAGATGCTCAACTCTCCTCATCCAAGTGGCATGATGGAGTCATCTCTCTTGCTATGGGTGATAATTTTGTTGAGATAAATCTCTAGATAAGGGGCTAGCTCCCCTTATTACACCTTTAAATCTCTCTCTAATCTATTAATTCATGTATGAAAAGGGTTCAAAAAAATAACTAAGAAAATAAAAATGTGATGCACCAATGTTTATATCCTCTTATTTGACTAAGAATACTCTACTTAAAGACAAACACAACTTTTATCACATAAAACTCATAACTCTTTGTGTGTTGTCACTCCAGTGTTTCACATGTTAGATTCAAGAAGGGATTTAACATTTAGGAGAGAAATAGATGATTCCAATAAGGAATACAATCATATATTGCTTCCAAAATGTCTACACACTTAGAAAATAATAGTAACAAGGACCTATAATGACACTCTTTTTGCACATTGGTAGACCATCAAGAGTATGAGATAGAAAAGACAACCTTTCACTAGACTCGACCAACAAGATTCAAGTCATCACTCAATAGTACAACATGTGAGTGGTAAAATAACTTGTATTATTTCTTCAAGAGTATTTTGAGTACAAATATAGCTAGACTTTTCCCAATAACCAATGGAGGCTACTCAAATGAGCCAAGAGAATGCATATTTATAGCTTTGAAAGGTGGAGTGAGTAAAGGAAGTCTAAGAGTCACTTGGATATGTGTCATCTTGAGAGAAATAGTTACATTTGTATGTAGGAGAGAGGTGGATGAGTTATGCCTTTTCACCAAATGAATAAATTATAAATGAATAAGTTATAACTAAAATAAATGCCTCAGTTAAAATTGAATCAACTATAGTTGAATAAGTTATAACTAAACCAAATGCCTTAGTTACAATTATCATTTGTTACTTTTATACTCACCTTCAAGTTCTTTTCGAGCCTTTTGACACCAATGGCTATTTTCTATAGTTTAAAGTTGACATTTTGTGGGCCATCATCCTTTGGGTATTTTCTTTAGACTTTTGTTTCCCTTGGACTTCTTGTCTTCTTTCCCTTGATTGATTTGTTTTGACACTTTCATCTTTTAGAGTTTTTATCTCAACATTTTTCTTGAAAGAATTCTTTCAGCTCTTTGCATCAGGTCTTTTCCTTCAATATTTTTACTTTTGACCATTTTTGTAGACAATTTTCTTGATCAAATTCCTTTAAGACTTTTTTATTTGGCATTTTCTCTCAAGATAATTCATTCGACTTTTCCACATTGATTTATATGGGATATTGAATGACCTTTCAGCTTTTGAAAAATGGATCATTTGGTTGTTTGAAATGTTTCTTCAAGTTTCTTTGAAGTGGACCTTTAGGACTCTGAAATGACCATTCGTTAATTTGAAAAAGACCCCTTCAAAAAAGTTGCCAGTGTCCCTTAGGCTTTTGGAAAAGACCCCTTCGAAAAAGTTGTAAATGCCTTTTGAAAAAACTAAACTGCCCTTTAGAAAAGTTATTTTAGACAAAATGTCTAAAATAATTTCTTCAAAAAAGTTGAAAATTGCCCTTCAAAAAATCTTAAAAAGACCCCTTCAGAAAATTTACAAGTGTCCCTTCGGCTTTTGGAAAATACCCCTTTGAAAATGTTGCAAGTGCCTTTTAGTAAAACTAAAGTACCCTTCAACAAAGTTGTTTTAGACAAAAAGCCCAAAATAATTCCTTCAAAAAAGTTGAAAATTGCCCTTCAAAAAACTTGCAAGTGCCTTTCAAAAAATTTATTTTGAATAAAATGTCTAAAATAATTCCTTCAAAAAAACTAAAAATTTCCCTTTAGAAAATTTATCTCAGACAAATTATCCAAAATAATTTGGTGCTTGGCCAAATGAAAAGTTTGAAAGAAATAACACTTAGTCAAAAACAAAAGGCTTGAAAGGATTACTATGCAAAGGCTTGGAAAAATATCAAAACCAAACTTCCCAAAAGAATTAGACTTGTACATTTGTTATGGGCTTTGCCAAAGAACACTTCTTCTAAAGAAAATCTACATACTAGTTAAGCCAACGGTATAGACATAGGTAGCTAAGCTTTCAAATAGGGGTGCTCAATTTAGCCTGAAGGGCTTAAATTTTGTCAACAAATTGGTGACTCACAAGGGTAGTATACCTATTAATACTAACCAGACTAGTAGCCAAATTAATTCATTGGGCATGGAGTCATCTAAGGACACTCAAATATCGAATAATTAGCCATGACTCAAAACCTTGAACAACACACTAGATTGGAAGGAAATCCCATGAAACAAGACACAACACACAATAAGAATAAAATAAACCATATACAAAGCAAAGAAAAACACAATACAACTCACACATGTGCATAAGAACTTAAGAAACACAAGGAAAGCAAGAAAGAATGTACAAAGGAAAAGGAGAACCTCAGTAATAATGCTTTAGATATATCCCATTGACTGAGATATGAAGATCCTCTCCATCCAAATTTGAAAGTTGGAAAGCATTGTGTTATTTGCGCTATGTGATCACATATGGGCCACTCCACAAATCATAAAACTTTGTGTGTCTTCTAGGCTTGGCCCTATATTCATCCCATTTTAGGATAATTTCTCCTTCTTTAAATCTCCTTGGCATGGATTTCTTGTCAAAATAATTCTTTGTTCTCTCTTGGTGAGTTGTCATGGTGTACATAGCTTGATTTATTGTATCTTCAAACTCCATAAACTCACATAACCTAACCTCCATGCTATCATTCTCCATCAATTTCAACTCATAGGTAAGATCTAAAGTTGGTAACTCAAGTGAGATAGGAAGTCAAGATTTCCTTCCATAGACAAGTGTATAGGGTGAATTCCCAATTTCTCTCTTTGGGGTGATCTTATTAGCCCAAAGGGTTGTCTTCAACTTGGTGTCCCAAGTCATTTTATTTTCCTCCATTGTCCTCTTAATGATCTTGATCAAGTTATTATTTGTGGACTTATCTAGTCCATTCCATTTGGGGTAATAGTTGGAGGAGGTAATAAGATAGATGCCATGCTTCAAAGCCCATTCACTTGTTCTTCCTCCTAGGAAGGCTAAGGCATTATCTAAGATTATGGTTGAAGGAGATCCAAACCTTATTACTATACCTTCATATAAATCAAGAAATGAACTTTCATTAGCCTCTTTAAGAGCTAAATCCTCCACGCATCTTTTAAAATAATCAATGGCTATCAACACCCACTTATGACCAACACTAGAAGGTAGATTGATTAGGCCTATAAAATCCAAACCCCATTGCATGAAGGGTTGTTCATGGATGAAGAGGCAAGGTATCTAGATTTTGTTTGCCATCAAAGAGAGCACACTTTTGGCATTTCCTTACCCAAGTGTCAGTATCTTTAAAAAATCTAGGCCAAAAGTAACCAACCCTCATCATCTTAGTAGCTATGGTTCTTGGAGCTAAGTGACCACCAAATGGTCTATCATGGAATTCAGATAATACTTTTTCAATCTGATTTAAATCATTACACTCAACAACACACCTAAAAAGACCTTCCTAAATATCACTCTATCAACAAGTACATAAGGAATGGATTACAACCTAAAGTACCTTCTCTTATCCCTATCAAGACCTTGTGGACACTCACTAATTTTAAAGAAATGGATCATGTCTTATGTCCAACTTCTCATAGATGAATGTGTAGCTAATACAGATTCATCATGAAGTACCAAAACAACTTCTTTTTTCTCTTTCAAGTCTGAAATGAGATGCTCACATAGTCCTTTTCCTTTCACTAACTTGGTAGTTTTGATCTCCACATCATATTTCATTACCCTTATGATCCATCCTCCCCTCTTTTCATTCAAATGTGTGTTCAATAGAAAATATTTCACACTAGGTTGTGGCACAAAAATATGAATCTTTTTTTTAGACAACATATGCCTAAACTTATTTAAACTCCTTATGACTGAAAGCACTTGTTTCTCAACATATGTGTAACTTATCTCATAGCCTTATAAATCTTGACTAAAGAAGGAAATAGGCTATTCAAATTTTTCTTCATTAGCTTGAATAGGCATGGAAAAGATTACCTTTTCATTCCCAAAGTATACATGTTGAAATTTTGGAGAAGTTTGGACTTGCAAGGGTAGGAGCTTGGGTAATGGCTTGCTTGATCTCCTCAAAACTTTATTTCCTCCTTCTTGTCCAAGTGAACACCTTATCCTTCCTTAACATGGAGGTTAAGGTTTTGACCAGGTTAGCAAAATCAAGAATAAACTGCCTAATGAAATTGATCTTACCAAATAAGAATTGTATACCTTTCTTATGTTTAGTCAAAGACAATGCCAAGATGACACTTACCCTTTTGGGATCAATAGATAGACCTTTCTTAGAAATAATTTGGCCTAATATTTTACCTTCATTAATAGAAAAAACACACTTATTTGGGTTTAGAGAGATTCCAAACTCTCTACACCTCTCAAAAATCTGCCTTAGGTGGTTAAAATGGTCATTTGCATCCTTAGAGGAAATTGTCACATCATCAAGATATAATAATACAATGTCATTGATTAATCCTTGAAAATCCATATCCATTGCACATTAAAAAGTAGCTCCAACATTAGACAACCCAAAATGATTTTCCTATAAGCATATCTACTCCATTTATTAGTAAAGGCTATCTTATATTGGTCACTTTTCTTTACCAGAATCTGATTATACCCATAATACCCATCAAGGAGAGAAAGCCTTTCACTACCAGCCATAACTTGCAAGATTTGTTCCATGGAATAGAGTGGGTAATGATCCTTCAAAGACACTCTATTTAAGTCCCTAAAATCAACACCAACCTTATCTCTCCATTATTTTTCTTAATAGGAAATAGGTTTGCCAACCAAGATGAATGCTTAATGGGAAAGATGATTTTGGACTCAATTAGTTTGGTGAGTTATTTCCTCTTGAGAGGCTCAATCTTGGGATTTATTGGCCTTTTAATCTATTTAATAGGATTATAATTCTCATCTAACTCTATAGTATTCTGAGATAGATTTAGATCAAAACCTTTTAAATCACTATACTCCCATGTAAAGACATCAAAAAATTCCTTGCATAACTCAATGAAAGCATGCTTCTCTTCGATAGTACATACCTTCCCAAGTGCAAGAAAATTATCTTTAAAAATATAAACCTTCTCATCATTTTACTTCTTGGTAGATATGGTTACCTTCTCTTTATTTAATTGGTCATCATCATTGAATATGCTCTCAAGAGTGACTGGGCCTTTAGGAAGATTGTTAGACTTCAATTGCACAATCTACTCTCCATATTGTTGTTGTAATTTAGACTGATTCTTGTAAAAAACTCATATTATTCTTATAAAAAAAGTTCTATTTTATAGTCACTATCAGACACCTACCAATTAGTGACATTATCCAGTATGGAGCGCCTTACAATCACTTTTACATGAGGTTCATTCTTGTCCACTTTTATCCCTTTTGGAACATCAAATTGAGCTCCAATTGCTACCAACATATTATAATTATTGTTACATTCTCTTGAGATGGTATTTATGTTGAAGGTTTTGAAATATTCCACAAAATCCCACGTTTTATTCTTATAGGACTTAAGCAAAGATTTTTTTTGTCAAATTCTAACCTCTAACCTGATTGACAATAAGTTCACTATCACCAAACACTTGTAATTATTTGACACCTCCTTTCCTATCCCATTCAAGTCCATTAATAAGGGATTAATATTTTGATACATTACATGTACAAGATAACTAGAATCTAAAAGTTGAAAAATACCTTTCCTTTGAGGGTGAAACTATCATTGCTCCACGACTAGCCCCAATCTTGCTTCTAGACCCATAAAAGAAAAGTTTCAAAAATACATTCACATCCTCACTTGAATTCATTAAATTAGGAATTAAAGAGTCCTTCTCATGAATTTAAAATACTCCAAGACTATATTTTTCAATAAACTTGTAAGGATCATACTCATAGTTATCATCTCCCCACTCATGTAGGAATAAATCAGAAACTCCCTCAAGGGAAGATGATAGAGATTGGTAAATATGAAGTTCCTCTTCATCAATGATAGCATAATTAAAATTTTCCACCTTAGTTTATTAAGATTCCAAGTGATATATATGAATAGGTTCTGATTTAATCTTCAATTTAGTGCCATACTTTGTCCTAAACACTATGTAGGACCAATTGGCTACCAAATATCCACCTATCTTAGATGTGAAGTCTCTTGATAAGAAATGAGAAAAATAGGGAGGTAAATCAACCACAACCACATAATGAGGAATTGAAAAAATAGGACAAGAATAAAGGATCAAATTCAAACCTTTAACTACCCCCAAAGTCTTAGCTGGTGATCCATGCAATTACAAAACTCCTTTAGTCATTGGCTCATACTTGAGGCCTAACTTATTTGATATACATTTGGGCATAGATAATGTTCTTCCTCCACTATATATGATACAATTATGAACCAAAAAATCACCAATGATTAGAGATAGATAAAAAGGATGAGTCTTCTTATCTTTCTTCACTTGACCATCTATAGATTGAGTTCCATTGACCAAAACCACATTGTCATTTCTAGATGGGCCAGCTTAATTACCCAACCCATGTAAATACTTTTGGATTATATATTTATACCTTAGTAATGTTAGATAATCCCATAATTATATTTTCATATGAATCTTCTTCATCTGGTCCACCACATTTATGGAAGGATTACTCACCTTGGAGTTATCTTTATGAACATTGGCACCTTGTGATGTAGCTTTTAGGGGTAGAGTTACAACAACTAGCCTAAAATTTGGAATCCTCTAGTTTTATTGAAATTTAGAAGATGTATTATACCTAATTAGCATAGGAGATGATGAAAGAGTCATAATAGGTCTTTGATTATCTCCTTAAGCTTCATCAACAATCCTCCTTTTGAAGCTAGTATTAGAGGCAACACTAGTATTTTGATTGCTTGTATTCCCCACATAATTAATGGCACAAAACTCACCATATAAATTATTTATGAGGTTATAATAAATTTTAGGTTGTCTATTTTACACCCCAACTTTCATGGATCCCACAAAATTTGAAGCTTGGAAAGATTGGCTGCCTTGCATTACCATGACTTGATTGTGTATTTCATTTGCATAAGTCACTTGCTCTTGACCATGTTCAAAAGATGGATAGTTGGGTTGTTCTTGGACCAAGATATTTTGAGTGGGGAAAATGGATTTGGATGATGAGGGATCATTAGTATTATAAATTTTATAAGGCTTGACATGGGTGATTTGGCCTTGTCCTTATGCATTTTTTTGGAAAGGAGGTCTACTTGTTTGCCCAAACTAATTGTATGTTTGATATGGCCTATAATCTTGAGCTTTTTGCCTCTTAAGGGAAACTAAATAATTTTTAACACTTTGAAACAAGATTTTAAATTCATGTATTTCATTTAAAGGATAAATGACAATCCTTTCTTGATTAGGCAAAGGGGCTAAAGTGGGCAATGCATCTTGACTAGGAGAATGAAAATTAGGGAATAGTGCCATTGGATGCTTAGGATCTATCTTTCATATTTATAAAAGACAATTCATAGCATTAATGGTTATTTCATAGGAATTAGGAAATTTTTTTCCACCCATATATTGAATCATCATGGTAATGTCACTATTCAATGCTTTTAGGTAGTACAAAAATACATAGTTTGGAGTAGGTCTCACAAGAGCTGGGATCCTATCCCATGTTTTTTGAAATCTAGTATTAAAATCCTACATAAACTCATGTGGTTCCCTCTGATTATGGTAAATTTCTCAACTAGATATAGATGATCACTCTTTTCCCCAAACCTATTAGTCAATATATCCCCCAACTCATCCCATGAGATAGCAAAATTTATAGTTAGAGTCCCATACCAATCTAAAAAAATTCCTTTGAAAGACAAGACTAACAACCTAATAGCTACATTTTCTTGGGTGATGTTTTAAATATTAAAAAAGTTTTATATATTCCTAATGTGCTCAATGGAATTAATAGGACCATCCTCACTAAAATATGGGACAATTTTGAAGGATACTCCTATAATTTGATGATATTAGGCAAGATGCAAGGGAGATGCCCTAGTGAAAGGTACAAAAGGTTGTCTTCTAGCCATCTTAGAATAATCACTATGGATATTAGGAATAAAATGTAACAAAAATTTATAATATTTTTAAAAAAATCTCTTTTGTAAGGTTGAGTGTTTACAAACCTAAACCTTTTGGTGGAATATGGAGGCAGTTGCACAAACTCAAAAGGTGTCTTTTTAACAACAGATCTAGTTGTCACCTTTGGCATGAAAAAAAAGAATGATCATCAACCAAAGACTTGAATTATTCAATGAATTCATCATGTAATTAATGTATATGTTTATTTCATCTTTAACTATACCAAGATTAGCACCAACTTTGAATAATATTGTAAGACTTGGAAGTCCCACTGGGCATGCCAAAAATTATTGACATTAGATTCACACCCTTGAAGAGATGCTCATATTTCCTCATCCAAGTGTAATAATGGATTCATTTGTATTTCCATGGGTGAAAATTTTATTGAGATGAATCTCTAGATAAGGGGCTAGCTCCCCTTGATACACCTTTAAATCTCTCTCTAATCTATCAATTTGTATATGAAAAGGGTTCAAGAAAAAAATTAAGAAAATAAAAAGGTGATGAACTAATGTTTATCTCCTCTTATTTGACTAAGAATACACTACTTATATACCAACATAGATTTTCTCACATAAAACTCACAAATCCTTGTGTGTTATCACATTAGTGTTTCACATGTTAGATTCAAGAAGGCATTCAACATTTAGAAGAGCAATGGATGATTCCAAGAAGGAATAAAGTCATAGACTAGTTCTAAAATGTCTACACACTTAGAAAATAATACTAACAAGGACTTGTAATGACACTCTTTTTTCACATTGGTAGACCATCAAGAGTATGAGCTAGAAAAAACAATCTTTCACTAGATTAGACCAACAAGATTCAAGTCATCACTCAATAGTATAACATGTGAATGGAAAAATAACTTGTATTATTTCTTCAAGAATTTTTTAAGTACAAATTTGGCCAAAGTTTTCCCAATAACCAGTGAAGGTTTCTCAAATGAGCCAAGAGAATGCATATTTATAGCTTTGAGAGGTGGAACGAGTAAAAGAAGTCAAAAGGTCACTTGGACATGTGTCATCTTGAGAGAAACAATTACATTTTCATGTTGGAGAGAGGTGGGTAAGCTATGCCATGTCACCAAACAAATTAGTTACAACTAAACTAAATGCCTCATTTACAATTAAATTAGCTATAGTTGAATAAGTTACAACTAAACCAAATGCCTAAATTATAATTTCCATCTATTACCTTTATACTCACCTTCAGGTTCCCATCGATCCTTTTGACACCAATGGCTATTTTCCATAGTTTAAAGTTGACATTTTTTAAGCCATCATCCTTCGGGTAGTCTCTTTAAACTTTTATTTCCTTTGGACTTCTTGTCTTCTTGTTTCCCTCAATTGCTTTGTTTTGGCACTTTTCTCCTTTAGAATTTTTATCTCGACACTTTTCTCAAAATAATTCATTTGGATCTTCGCATCGAGTCTTTTCTTTTAGGATTTTTACTTTTGACCATTTATGCAAACAATTTTCTCGATCAAATTCATTTAAGACTTTTTATTTTGGAATTTTCTCTTGAGAGAATTCATTTGGCTCTTTTTCCACATTAATTTTGTTGGGCTATCAAATGACCTTTTGTCTTCTGAAAAATGGACCATTTGGTTCCTTAAAATGTTTCTTTGGGTTTCTTTGAAGTGGACCTTTAGGAATCTAAAATGACCCTTTGATAATTTGAAAAAGACCCCTTCAGAAAATTTTCAAGTGTCCCTTTGGCTTTTGGAAAAGACCCCTTCATAAAAGTTGAAAATTTCCCTTCAAAAAAATTGAAAAAGACCCATTTAGAAAATTTGAAAGTGTCCCTTAAAATTTTGGAAAACACCCCTTCATAAAAGTTACAATTGCCTTTCAAAAAAATTGAAGTGCCCTTCAAAAAAGTTGTTTCAGACAAAATTTATGAAACAATTCCTTTGAAAAAGTTGAAAATTGCTCTTCAAAAAATCTAAAAAATACCCCTTCAGAAAATTTGCAAGTTCCTTTAAAAAAAAAAATTTAGACAAAATGTCTGAAATAATTCCTTCAATAAAATTGAAAATTTACCTTCAAAAAATCTTTCTTGGACAAATTGTCTGAAAGCATTTGGCACTTGGTTGAATGAAAAGTCTAAAAGAAATAACACTTAGTCAGAAACAAAAGGATCGAAAGGATTAATATACAAAGGCTTAGAAAAAGACCAAAACCAAACTTCTCAAAAGAATTAGACTTGTACATTAGTTTTGGGCTTTGTCAAAAAACACTTCTTTCAAAGAAAATCTACATACTAGTTAAGCCAAAGATATAGACTTAGGTGGCTAAGTTTTCAAAAAGGGGTGCTCAATTTGGGCCTGAGGGGCCAAAATTTGGTCAACAATAATATTATCTAAGGACCACAAAGATCATTTGACACATTTAATGATGGTGTTTAATAGGTCAAGGTAGTATGGGGTCTATTTAAATCATAAAAAGTGTATTTTATAGTCCATGAGGGTAGAATTCGAGGGCATGTTATGTCAAAATAAGGCCTCTCTATTGATCCTAAAAGGATAAATGCAATACTTTCCTTGTCACTACCCAAACATAAGAAAGGATTGAAGAGTTTCTTGGGCAAAACCAACTTTATAAGGTTCATACCCATATTTTTAGAATTTATAAGGACTCTAACCCACATGCTCAAGAAAAACAAAGAGGTTTCATGGACTAAGGAAGGGAAAAAAATATTTGAAGCCATCAAGCATGCCATTGTCCAAGCTCACACCCTCCTCAAACCTAATTTTTAAGAGAATTTTTCTTATATGCCTTCTCTACAAATGACACTATATAGACCATGTTTATGCAACAAACACTAAGGGGCGTGAGTATCCCATAGCCTTCTTTAGCCAAGTGTTATAGGTGTATGAGGAGAGGTATAATTTTATTGAAAAATATGTACTTGTAGTCATGAGGGTGATGAGAGTTATATATATCTCATTATATCTCATATTAATTATCCATAAGTATTGCCTGTTGGTTATATATTTCATTACATTTAATAATTAAGGTCTCATCTAAATAATAAATGAGTGTACTTATCTTTTGTTTTTATGTGATACATAGTTTATTATCTATATTTTTATTTGTGTCTAACTTGGATGAAATGAGTATAGTTTTGTAAACAGAGATACATCTCTATAGCAATATTATTTTGAGAATTCATCAAAAGTTTTGGTAACACCTTTTTGACAATAGTTTTGAAGACTCGACATAGAACACAGTGAGATAAGAAGATCCTTAGTTGAGCTCTGAATATGTTCTACTGAATCTTTGAAGGTCCACCTAGGTAGCTCTGAAAATGCTCTGAAGACCTGTCTAGATGTGTTTTGAATATGCCTAGCTGCACTCTGAAGATGCCCATTTGTAATTTGTAGACTAATATAGTAACTCTAAATATATATATATATATATATAGTTTTTCCTTCTTTATATATCTTCTTTTAGACATCACTATTCATAGTAATAGTCCAAAAGCAATCCAGATATAAATGTATTTCTATTTTGTAAATTTGGACATAATATTTTCATATATATGCTAGTTATAGTTAGTTTATTTTTCATTGAATTAGTTCCAATGCCTCCCTATAAATGTGGGATTTGATTCCTAGATCTTCTATTTTGAATAAGTAGATTTGATTATTTATATCACTAGTTTTTATATTTTAAGAATAGTCATTGAGGCGTGATTTAAGTACATGTCTCCTCATTCTAGGGTAATTAGAGAATAGAGAACATAATAGAGAGAATAAACATTCAACTATAATTTTTTAGAATTTGTAACATTTGTATATGTTCCTTTTGATAATGAAGTATTAATAAAGTTCAACATTCCATTCCATTACTGAATAAAAGCTGATCTTGTTCTAAGGAAGTAGTAAGAGCCCACTTCTCTCTTAAGATTAGGATAATTGGTATTTCTAGTTTTTAGTTTAAAAGTTTATTTCTTTTAATACATATATATTTTATTTTACTACAAATGTGATTTACATTTCAAAATCAAAGCATAATTTCCCTTTCAAAGAAAAGTGTGATTTCACTTTTAACGTAAAGTGTGTTTCTTTTAATACAAGTGTGTTTTCATTAAAAGTAAATTTTGTTTCAATTCAATGCAAGTGAGTTTCCTTTATGCAAAGTGTGTCTTTCAATTATCATAAAAATAAAGTTAATAATAGAGTTTGTTGAGTCAAATCCATATTCATAATTTTTTAGGAAGTAGTCTAGGTGACAATAGGCAATCAACATTCTCACATTCTAAAATACAATACTATCTTACATAGCTGTGCAAGTTGAGGGAGGACACTGTAGTGTCTTATGCCATATTTTTAATTTCTAGATGTTGACGGTGTCAACTAAAGAATACTTTCAACAAAGAATGCCATAAGGGATATTTAGTTAGAAAAACTTTCTAGATTTACCTTTTCTACAATATAGGTTATAGAATCTTGTTTATTTCCCTTAAGATTTAGACATCAACAATAGAGTAACACCCCTTGCCAAAAATAAAAATTAAAAATTAAAAATAAAAATGAACTATTAACTCAAATATATAACATCTCATTGCATATAGCCTTGGAAACTAGCCCTAGTAGAAAATGACACCAATCCATTTATTGGTTAAATGAAAGGTATAAAAACAAACTATCATTTTTGGTTCCATTGTCAAGGACACTCTTAATCAATAATTTTCAGTGAGATCCTATATTAGAATTATATATGGAAAGTTCAAAAACATTCATATGCCCCAAAAACACAAAAATAATTAAGGACTACTTAGATTTATGAACCGTCTAAGAGATTCTCAAGGATGGTTTATCTCAAAAGACTCCCAAATAAAATAAGAAGAAGAGAGGATTATATCCTTGCTAGAAATATCAAGAAGTGAACTAAAGGAAATTGAAATCCATATACAAAATTTTTATTATTCCTCTCCTAAAAAATATTCATCCTCAAAAATATATCTTACAAAAAAAATTCTATTCAGGTTATCTTCTCCCATAGGAAGAATTGATCTTGAGAATCCCCTTTCTAGAATAGTCAGATTTGATCCATAAGATCTACAAGAAAAAGATCTAATCACCAATGAATATTATCCTCCTAAGTCAATAGACCATATTGTAAGAACCCAAGAAGAGAACTTGGATTGGATTGATAACCAAAGTTAGGAAGAAAATATGGGATATGATCATGCACATGTAGAAAATCTTGATAGGAAGCCTCAATAAGACAAAAAAATTTCCTATCTAATAAAATTGGGTCCTAATGACATAAAATCCATGAAAAATATCTCACCATATATTTTACCTACCTTTAGAGTTAAATCCTTATAATATCGAGAGCAGTTCCTCTTTGAATTTTAGGTTTTCTTCCAAACATATGTCTATGTCACTAAAAATTAGAAGTTGAATTTATTCCCATCTACACTTAAGGATGTAGCCATGAGATGGTTCATAGGATTTAAGGGTAATTATATAAGTACTTAAAAAGGAATGTAAACTACATTTATTAACAAATATTAGGATTATTGTAGATTCAGAGAACTAAAGGAAGATGTTTTCAAGATCAAATAAAATGAAGATGAACCCTTAGAAGATTACCTTGACATGTTTATATTTGCCTATAAATAGAGTGGTTACCAACACATAGAGGAGGTCATCAAGGTATAATTTATTAAATTCCTAAATGATGATTCGCGTGATGATTTAAACGTAATGGAAAAAGGTGGCATTGAAAAGTTAAGCTTTCATCAAATTTTAGCATTATATACTAATTATTCCTGGATAAGACGCAGCATAAGGAAATCATGGTTAATAAAATCACCTAAAGTTAGATAATTAATGAAATAATTTTCTGATTTCAAAATAGATATTCTAGTAAAATTAACATCCACATTTAATGGTCTCAAAGTGAATTCCAATGCCACCAATGCTAAATAATTATCAATATATTATCTTAAATGTAGGCTTTAACATGTAGTAAAAGATTATCCTTTAGATAAAATAGAGGTATGTGGTATTTGTGACCTAGACCATGATACCAAGAATTACAATCATCTTCCTACCATGAGAAACTAGGTAAAACAAGTAGTACATGCAGTTGAGGAAGTGAACTTTATCCAAAGATAAGAAAACCAGTACTCCCAACCTCAAAATCAATTTGGTCCAAGATTTTTCCCCAATCCATGGATGATACCATGGGCTAGAAAAGTCACACCAAAAATGTGGGGACCACCACCATAACAATAACCATGGGGTAATCAATAATGGATGACACAAATGTGGGGAACACCTCAAAGTCCTTCACAACCATAGGCACAACATCAAAACTAATAACCACATTGCATACAATAGTCACCACCTCAATGACCAAATCAACAATGGTCTCATAATCAAACATATAGAAGGTTTCCTCCAAAATAGGATTTGATGCCTTCACAACCTCAACCACCATGAATTGAGAAGTAGTTTAACCAACCATAGTTATCTACCCAACTAGTGGTAAATCCTAAGAGTAGGGAAAATACTCCTATTTATGGAGATGACCAAGAAAGTAGTATTGTAAGTGGTTCAATTGAGTGTAATAATGTTTAACTCAATTTAGGAAAGGTATTTTGAGATTCAACCATTACCATAGCTAAAATTCCCAATGATGAAAATACTCATGAGTCACCTATAGTCCAAGAACCAAAGGAAGATAATGTAGACTCCACCACAACTCCAATCACACCAACCATAATTCAATACCCCCCTACTATTCCATTTACTAAGAGCCTTAAGAATAAAAATCTAGGGAGGATTCTAAATTAATGTAAGGATTAAGTGAAATGAAGATAGAAACTCCATTGTTAATAGATATTAATGATATTATTGAATTGAATCAAATCATTAAGGATTATGCATCAAATCATCAGGTAGAAATAAAAAATATCCTAAAATAATTCAATTAACTAGCAATTTTTTTATTTATTAGTAGGAAACATACTTGTTCCTAAATATAGATACCCTAGTAGTCCCGTGATGATTATGACAATTAGGAATAAGTCCATACCAAATGTGCTCATTAACCTAGGTTATTTCATTCACATAATAACTGTCAAAATAGTGGAATATTTGTCCCTCATAGGGCTTTAACATACCACTATAATTTTTCAAATGGTATATCAATCTACTATTGCACCTAAAAAAACCATAGAAAATGTTTTAGTCACCATATAATCCTCAAAATACCCTATAGATTTTATGATCCTTCAACCTAAACCCATGAAGGTAGGGTATCCAATTATTCTTGGAATACCTTGATTAGCTATAGTCTCATCACTAATTAACTATAGATTTGGTAATATGACCATTTATAATATAATTCATGCCAAAAAAAAAATCCCTTTATTTGCCTACTAGATCTTCAATGGATCTTTTGAACATATATCGCTAGATCAACCTAAACAAAATTATAATATTATGTCTTCCTTATCCATAATTACCATAAAATAATATGTTAAATAATTTTAATAATAGATAACAAAATATTTATATGAAGACAAGCTAGCTCTGAAATTTGATAGCCTATCTCTAAAGTCTGAAAGCCTAAATCTGAAGACTGATAGCTTAGCTCTGAAGACTGATAGCTTATCTCCAAAGACTAATAACTTAGATTTTAAGATGAACAATAATGAATGGAAAGGATTTATATTCACTATTAAGAACCAAAACAATGTCATAAGTATCCTAAATATGTTATCTGGTCTACAAGATATCCATCAAGCCATAGTTGATTGGGCTCAAGAGGGGTAAAATTCATTTTAAAATACTTTTCATTGTCCACTAACCAATATTCTTTCCAAAGGTGAAACCTTTTACAAGTATGTGGATAAATTTCACATGCTAATACCACATACATGTCCATTAAATGTTTTTATGAGTAATTATAAATAGGTAAATTCATTTTTCTAAGTACTAAATAAATTACAATCCATCCCAGTAAATTATTGAATATCAATAGCTAGTTAACTGACCCTTAAGAAATGAAAGTGTTTAATGTATTGGTATGACACATAAAATACTTCACTTTGGATTATAGTGATATGAAAGGAATACATCTCAATGTATGTACCCATCACATTTACACCAAAGCTATTAGACTAGTTAGATAAACCACAATGGAGAATTAACCCAACTTTGAAAAAAAATTTAAAGATAGGGATAGAAAAAATATTCAAAGTTGGTTTAATTTACCCCATATATGAAAGTTAATGGGTTTCACCTCTAGTTATTGTACCTAATGTTAGTTCCCAAAATTGCATTGGGGAAATTGGGCCACTATCACTCAAATTCCCTTATCCAAACTAAATGAGTGTCAATGTTTAGTCACTTTCCCTAATCCTTTAGAAGGTCAGAATATAAGTTTATAATTAATCATCTCCTTTATCTTACCAAGTGGGAGTGTTCTTTCACTCCTCACCAAACTCTTGAGGGGCTTAAGTATAAAAGATATTCTTAATAGCTCTAGAGTAAGTAGACTTGTTTCACATTTAGTGGTTTCAATGATTAAGTTATGAAATTATTTTTAGCCATTGGGAGAATCCTACACTCGTATCAAAAAAATGGTGCAAAGGTAAGTAAGTGATAGAGAATTCAAGCTCACATCTAGTTGGGGTGCATGGCACATTCTCAAGGGTTTTATGTTTTGGATTCCTTTCTAAATAATGTTCCAATTAGTTTTTATTGGAAACATATAGAAAATTCCTAAGGGATGAATGTTTGAGTAAATATGTTAAAGAGGATGCCATGTGCCATCTCCTTGAGGTTTTTGATTTTTGATCCTAATCCAAAGATTACCCTATTTGCCTTTTGGTAGTCAAGGTTCAAGAAGTCTCTGAGGTGCAAGCACTAGATCATGCAAGGAAGATTAAGGACACATGGTAGGATCTCAAAGATTTTAATGATTGGGCCCTTTTTTAAGATTGCCTCACTTGGAAGTCAGGCAAGGTTCAAGATGTCCCTAGAGGCCCAAGTGACTAAGGTGATAACACGTGGCTTTTTTATGCTCCATTGAAGACTCAAGATATATTACACTAATGTACTAAGGGAGGTGATAGCTGAGAAGGTGAAAAAAACCCTTATGAACTCGAAGAGGTGCTAAAAGGTAAAACTTACTTAAGTGGGTCCACGTGTTGCAAAGAAAGACACCAGCATGATTCCTTCCATTTTTAAAAAGGCTACCTGACTAATCAATGTCAGAGTTGGTAATTAGCCATTTAAATTTAAATCATTAATGTAAACCCTAATCTTAAAGTTTAAGGGATTATAACTAAGCATTTATCTTCATTTAAATTCACCCTTTGCATTTAGAGATAATAGTTGTGCATTCAAGTGACTTGTGTGCCAGAAGATACTTAAAATATAAAGACTAGTGATCATAGTAAATTCCTCAAGGATATTCTAATTTCATCTGTGTAACTCTCATAATTACTATTAATTATTACTCAAATCTCTAGTATTGTGTTCCTAAAGGGAGTTCAAGGGTGTTTGGAGAGTTATTAGCATGAAGAACTCATTATAGCTTTTGGTATTACATATAATGAGTTAGGAAGAAATGGATTCATATTCTACAATAGTGAAAATCAATATTACATACATTCTTGATGAAATTAGAGACATGGATATTCAAGGGTTAGATTTTACAGCTCTATTGAATGTTTTACAATGGCCAATTCCTCTCCCAATTATCACCAACCTCATGACAAGTTACATGGTCCCTGTGATAACATTACCTTTGGTTTCCCTGTACCCTAAGCTGGTTATTACATGTGCCCATGTTTATCACCCAGAGATTAGGACTATTGTGGATGGGATTCAAATAGTTGTATGTTTCTTCACACCTGAGGCCCTTAGTTCCATGCTTGAAATACCTCCCCAACTTGATAATATCACTCTTACAATGGAAGAGTGTCAAAAATATATAGAGACACATGATAAGATGCTATGGGACATTATGAATTCTTGATGGCATGCAAAGAAGAGGTAAAAGGTTTCTCAATTATCAAGAAACCTAAAATTAATGGCCAATTCCTCTCCCAATTATCACCAACCTCATGACAAGTTACATGGTCCTTGTGATAACATTACCTTTGGTTTCCCCTTATCTTGAGCTGGTTATTACATGTGCCCATGTTTATCACCTAGATATTAGGACTATTGTGGTTGGGAGTCAAATAGTTGTATGTTTATTCACACCTGAGGCCCTTAGTGCCATACTTGAAATACCTCCCCAACTTGATAGTATCACTCTTACCATGGAAGAGTGTCAAAAATATATAGAGACACATGATAAGATGCTATGGGACATTATGAATTCTTAATGGCATGTAAAGAAGAGGTAAAAGGTTTCTTAATTATCAAGAAACTTGAAATTAATAGAATTTAATGAGTTGCCTCAGTATATTATCACCATGGTCGCTAGGGTTTATGGAGTACCCATCATAGAAAAGTTTGAACCATGGTTATTTTTAGTCCTCATCTACATGTTGGAAGGGAAAAATAAGTTGGACTAGGCAACTATCTTGAGCAATAACTTGCACAAACAAATGATGCAATTACAAAGTGCAATCTTCTTGAAGGAAAAAGTCATGGGTACTTTTAATGTCTTTCTATTTGATATATAGCCTAGTGCACAATAGGACCTTCCTAAGTCTTACCAAGAATATTTTGGGATTAAGGATATATGATATTTACCCAGAGGTCACTTTAGAAGGGTTCAAGAGTAACTATTATAGAGTATACAATTATTTCTTCAATTCTATGATGAGCATTTTCTTCCCTTTAATAAGTTTAAATAGAATGACCAAGGTGTACTAGGGGATAATTGACAGATTCAACACCTCATATATTTAGTTTAGAATGTTCACATACATCAGGGTGAGTGGCTACTTAGGGGCCACTCACAAATTGGAAAGGTATGTGGATGATACAATTGCTATCATGAAATTATGTAGACAAATGGTGCACCCACATAAAATGATTGCAACCAAGAAAATAAATAATCCTTTTAAGTTCCAAGTGTAAATAGGATATTACACATGTCCTTCTCTATCTAAATAAAAGGGATTAGAGTAATAAATGGGCCTCTATAGGATTAAAAAAATGCCACCCAGACCTAACTATGATATAAGATGGTTGATAAACACTGTAATGTGTGTAATATTGCTCTAATTGCACTTTGAATATATGTGGTATAACTACACCACTAATGAGAAGGTAAAAAAATAGACTACATGAGACTCATTATGTAAGAAGTACTCACCTACAACATTTCCCCCATCCCCAAAGACATGGTGAAAGGCAAGATGATAGTGGCATTAGTATATATAGAAAAAAATATTGAAATGCAACCTATAACATAGGTAGATTTCACTACCAAGAAAAATGACTCCATTATATGGAGGGATTTTCCTATTATGAGGAAAACATTTAGGTGGTTAAAGGAACATGAGGTTTACCTCAGTACATATGACACCCCCACCCTCTAAGAACTTTGATAGGTTATGAAACTCATAACATTCCTACCAGCATACATGTGTGATCCTCCAGTACCATTAGTAGTGGCAAGAAGCAAGGGGAAGCAAAAGGTGAGTGATGTTGACTTCACCAAAAACATTGATTTAGTATCAATAATGGCCACCCAATCCAAAATAGGGATGTCATTTTCAAAGTTGATAAGTCTAGCAGAGAACTAGGACAAAATAATCATATCAGAGGTGCAATTAGCCAGTGCCACTCCCATATCCATTACAACTGAGGGAGCTCCCACAATGCCAATTGTTCAATCTATTACCCTATTTTCCCCACCTACATAACAACCAATAGTCGATCATTCCCAAAAGACTTACATGAAGAAGAGAGGAGTGGAATAACTGGATTAGCCAAGGCCTAAGAGAACCAAAAATGCATTGTAGCCTCTGATGGGGATCCCTAAGAAAATAAAAGAGGTAATGTTCAAAAACATTCCCCCCAAAGAAACCTCTATGAAGCCACAAAAAGATAAGTCCTCATATGCCCAGAGGTTAAGGGCTATGAGTGATGAAGAGGATTCAAATGAGGGATGGCTGATCATAGAGGTAATGAATAAACAAAGGGATTTCGCTCCTCCCCAGGTGAAGACCAGACATAAAAATCTAAGGGAAAGATCATAGACCCCATTTAAACCTTTAACCATGGGATTGTTCAAATAGTTGGGACCCTCAGGAGTGGAAGGCAAAGATGATGAAGAAGATGTTTTGGATTAATATGATCCTTTGTCCTTTCATGATGTGTTGCAAGTTGGGATTGAGGTAGCTACACAGGTTCAAGATCCCCAAGAAAAGAAAATGATCTTCTCAAACATGGAGACATTTATAGAAAATGTTATCACCTAGCCACCAAGCCAAGACAAGGCTGATGAAATTAAGAATGTACAAGAATATAAGGATGAAATTAGGAATGATATGATGCATAAATATCAATCCCCCACTAGTAATTAAAAGGTGGGAGTAAAAAATGAAGAATAAATGGATGTTACTGTGGCTATTGAAGCAACACCATAGGTTCTTCCCCCTCTACTGAAGTCAAGCTCAGTACCAGAGGGACAATTTGATATTGGGGAAGGTAAGGGATCAAGCTTGAAAATTGGTACCCCTAACCCTCTATAAATAAATAAATAAGTGGATCAATTAGATAAAACTATTAAAATAAGAGTCTCTGAAGGTACTAACTCAATTGAAGTACCCAAGGGTCTTCTCCTCCATATTAAGGTCCATGATATCGCTAACAATAAATATGTTGAAACTATGATTGGTGAGGAGTTTACCAAGCGAAAAAAGGAGGACACCATAGCTTCTTCCATCCAATTTTCTCAACCAAGTGTAGAGGACAAACTAGTTACAGAGCCTTCTACTCAGCTTGTAGATCAGGGAAGTTTGATAGACAAATTAATCTTAGAATCCCAACAAGTTAGGGTAAGTTTTGAAGTCCTAGAGTAGATAGACCTAGGAAAAAGGGAGTGAGGAGTTGATGAAAAGGATATCAATTCAAAAATTAATGAGGAGGATGAGTAGATTATGTTAGGATCTTATCTTGCTCTAGTGGTACTTCCCTTAACTAATATGTTGGTGACACCACCATTTAGTACATCAAATCCAACATTAAGATCCATGACTCTAATGGGATTCTAGACCATAGCCATTATTTGGATTAAAGAATAAGTTAAGGATAAATGTGACCTCATGAGAAAAATGGGGGATATATATGTAATGAATATCACTCAAGTGTACAAGGATAAGCCCCCTAATATAGCTAAAATTCACTCACTAACCAATTTTAATGAGACAAGGGAAATACCATAGGAAATAGTTATTCTTCCACTAGGAGCTATAAAGAGGAATGCTCCCCTTAAGAGCTATGCAGTGTATAAATATGATCTAAGGGAGCCATCAAGGAATGAGATAAAACACAACTCAAAAGTCTTGGCAAGCATGGTGGTACACCTAATGGATAAAGATAAATTTTTAATAGAGGAGCTAAAGGTGCAAAACTAGTACTCGTAAAAGCTACTAAGTGATCCTAAGGCAATAAACCCAACTACAAGCAAGACCTTAGATGATCCTATAATTTCCTTAGGTGTGCTTGATTTTGGCCATGGTAAGGACTTAAAAACTAGTGGTTGGGCCATAGAAGATTGGAAAAAGGATTTGACCACTTAAGCCAAAGAAATAATCCACTCGGCACTAGAATGTCTAGATGACATACTAGATAAACAATGAGAATGTGATTCTTAGATGTTCATTTACAATGTAGACATCAAGAATTGGGAGAAACTCAGGCTAAAGTTGGATGAGATTTTTAATATGGGTGTTGACACTTTAATAGAAACAAAATATCATCTCCTTGGATGATTGCAAGTAGACCAAATAATATATGGTAGTGATTAAGCATTGGTTGGTGGTACTTAAGGAGGGTGTTTTTGATTTAAAGGGAGAAAATTAGTCTCTCTCAAATGTAGAGGAGATTGAAGTGGCCCTGAGGTAGATGGTGAACATTAATGGTGCATGTGAAATGATAGAGGAGGCATTATATATTGCCATAAAAATACTCATTGATGTACCTCATAGAGCCTTTAATATCTAGAAGATTAGAGAGCTGGTGTTACTTGAAAAATCCTATGACCAATTAAAAGCATTAGTTAAGAAAAAGTAGGTAATGCTCCAAAAGTTCATGAGTTGGATTAAGGAATACAACACCAGATTTAAATTCCAATTAGGCCTAAACCAAAATATTATTTCCACCATAATTGAAGGGTATAATACATACAAAAATAGGTTGGCAAAGGACTTCATCAACATTGATTTTGTAACACGATCAAATATTTCTACTTTTTCTGAGTTGGTGTTATGCCGTTCCTCCCTTATTTCTTTTATATTTCCTCTTTTCTCATTTTTCATTGGGAAACCATTGTACCTTGCCCATTAGTGGCACACCCATTTCAAAGTTGTTTTGTTTGAGAAAGTGACATCTTTGTTTGTTGTCAAAGTGGACAAAGGTTTGTTTTGTCCTTTGTAGGAATGATCTCCACATATATAACTAAAAATATTCTATCATAGTGGAGAATCAAGTTTGTCATCATCACACAAGCATGAGCATAATCTGAGGAATCATATTTTTTACACCACTAAATAGATTCTAGGTCCACAAAAGAATTTTTCAGTTGAAGCATCTTCAAGAATATGTTAGGCATAGCTAGAATTATATTAGTAAAGGGGGTATGTACCTTTAAAAGGGTTGGTTAAAATTTTGAATTTGAAGCTATAGCTTAGAGATTCCTCCCCATGTTATTTTTTGGTGCCAAATTAACTTCTATTACAAAATCATTGGCAAGCTCTGAGAACATTCAAGATGTTTCCCTTGTTATAAAATTGTTTCACATAGTGCACTGTTATATACCTTTAAAAACATATTGTATTCATTTTTGATTTAGTTTTTAAATGAAATCTATCATGGTTTATCATCCCTTCTTGTTGTTGAAGTACAATGTTTTATCTTTCATGTTTGGTAGATTGGTTATCTGATGTATTCTTCTTTATGGTAGTCATCTAAGGTTTGCAATTAGAATATAAAATCCTTTCAAGTTTGAGATTTGAAAATAGAGCATTGATAGCCTTTTTAAGGTTAGTTCCAGGCTCATGAATTCATCTAGAGGGAGTTATTAAAGGGTGATTTGTAGTATTGCTTATAAGATTTTGAGAACCATTTTTACATGATTTTATTTTTACCAATTTTTAAACTAAACAACATTTGTTAATGAAAATAGTATAGCTATCTTGTGAACTACTCCATGATCACTTACTAGACATATAAATATTTATCTATCATTCAAACAAATATGGTTTCACTCTATTTTAAACTTAAAAATAACACACTATTTATATATCATAAGTTTTATTTGATTTATAGACACATGAGATCTTGTGTACTTGAAATGTGCTTGTAGTTTGTGCTCAAAATCCTAGCACTACATCTTTTTTATTTGACCCCTATTTTCAAATATTTTAAAAAATAGAAATTATAGTCATCTCATCATCTATCTTTAATAGCTTGTGTATGACATAAAGCATTTATGCATTTTGTGTGACAACCTTCCATGGGTAAAGTACATAAGCTTGGTTATGCTTTGGTCATACTTCCATTTTTTTACCTATGATCCTCATGAAGATTGAAGTGTTAAACTCCTTCTTGTGAGTAATCTACCTTAGTAGGTTCTCTCACCTTAGTTCAGGTAGAGCCAAAACTAGTAGGGAATTAGCCAAACCCTCTGTAGGTATCTCCTAGTCATTTCCTTCATTCAGTCTTCTTTTTATTTTAAAACCTTCCATGGCCATAATGACATATTTAGTGGTTTCTCATTTAAGTTTACCATTATTCTCAATAATGCAAGGTTGAATGTTAGGGGTGTAAAACTAGGAACCAACACCTAAGAAAAATGGAAAATGGAGAGTCTACGTAGATCATAGAGAACTAAATAAAGCCACTATGAGAGATTACTTTCCTTTGTGTTTTATTGATCAAATTTTGGATAATATTTGATCACTATAGGTGAAGATGAAAATGTCAAGGATTCTTTTCCAGATGAACATTAGTTTACTATATCTACATACTTCCCACTATTTATAGACATGGAAAATTACATAGAAACAAGGAAGTTTACTCATTATTTTACTTCTAAAGAGAGAAAATGTTTGATTAGAAATAGTTCCCATTTCAAATGGTTTAAAGGCATGTTATTTAAAAATGGACCTAATCATGTACTTCATAGGTGTTAGAGAAGATGAAGTATTTAACATCATAAGAGCATGCCATAGTTAAAATAGAGGAGGACATTATAGAACAAAGATGTCCATTCATAATATTCTTAGTGAAAGTTATTATGGGAAATCTCTTTATAAGACTGTAAAGAGGTTTGTACGGTAATGTGATCCTTACCAAAGGATGTGTTAACATACTCTATCCTCAGCAATGTCTCTCCATCCTCAAATATTTTTAGATCCATTTGAGAAATAGGGTTTGGAATTTTTTAGACCAATTAACCCACCATCTCAAAGAAAAGATTATTTATTAGTATGTACTAATTATGTTACTAAGTGGCATGAAGTATAGGTACTCACATTTTTTAGGGAAAAAATGGTTGTTAATTTACTATATCATAGAATCATGTTAAGATTTGGAGATCTTATATATATATTATTTCTAATCAAGGGACTCAATTAATGTCTAACATGATCAAGTATTTTACATAATTATATAAAATCAATCACTAAAATTCTCATCATATCACCCCCAAGTTAATGGGAAAGTGGAGGTCACCAACCAAGAGATTGAAAACATTCTGACCAAAATAGTGAATAGTAGTAGGAAAGATTGGGTAGATAGAGTACTTGAAATAGTTTTGGCATATAATACATGGAAGAATATCACAATATTCTCTCCATATGATCTTGTTTTTAGAAAGAAACCTTTTTTTCCAATAGAATTTGAATCGTAGACACTAAAGACAACAACTAATATGGGAGTTAATCTTTGTGAAGCATATACGGAAAGAATCATGAAATTGAATGGGATGGATGAACTAAGAAAGGATATTTTCACTAAAATCAACATGATCTAGCAGAAATAAAATTAGTGTCATGATACTCATATCAACTAGAAATAATTTCAAGAAGGTGATTGGATGCTCTTATTTGATTCCAAATTCTATCATGTTAAAGGCAAGCTCAAGACAAGATGGTTGAGGCCATACTTGATCAAAACTATCTACAACAATGGATCTATCCAACTTTAACAAATTTATGGTGACCAAAGGAAACTTTTGGTCAATGGTCATAAACTTAAATTATATAGGAGACCTCTTAGTAGGGAGAAATTTATTGAATAAAATTAAGACCAATTTGACCTTATGGAAGAACTTGGTTCTTCCACTAAGGTTGAATGATATTTTTAGTAGACATACAATAAGGGGGAGTGTTGAAAATTAGAAAATAGAGGTTCTCCCCCCTTCAAAAATTCAAAAAATATAAAAATGAAAAATAAAAGAAAAAGCATAAATTTTTTTAAAAAAACTACTAAAAAGTGAAAACCAAAAATGACACTTTTTAGATGATTTTTTTGCAATAAACATGAACTATTGTCTTGTTAGATAACTTACATTCTCAAAAAAAATTATCCTTGTAGGACACATGGAAAATTTAGGAGATAATCATGGATCCTTATAGTATAGGTACATTTTTAATTCATTCTTAACAGGTTAGACATTTTATATTTTATGTTCTACATATATGACCATTAGGTGAACAACACTTCTACATATGGATTAGTTCCTTTGATGCCACATGGATATGACTGAAGTTGATAACATTTCCAAAATTCAAGATTTAATATGGGGTTATTCCAAATAATTTTTAAAAATATAATTCCAAATGTATAAATAATTTAGAATATCATTTCAAGTGCCACTAAGTATGATCACTCATGCCACATCATTGATGTTGACCACAAAAAGTACTTCCTCATTAAAACTTTGCTTGCTCTGAAGTGGTTGGCCATAATTTTTGATATAATTTCATGATACCACTTCATTGATATTCATTTCCATGTCATATCCCAATTTCCTTTTCCTACTCAGTACTCTGTGTAATTTTGAGCTCAATTTTTCCATTATGGAAATAAGTTTTTGAGAATATTGTGAATAACTAGTAATATGGGAGGTAAGAAGAAAAATGAATTGGAGTCGGTAGAAATTATATTTCAAGATGAATCTTATAGGGTTATTTTTGAAAAAAAATGATGGCTAAATTTCTTAAAGATATTTAAGGGTTTTCAAAAGAACATTATTAAAAAAAATTAGAAAATTTTGATGAAGATCATTCTGTATTCTGGGGTGAACATATTCCTACTAATTTATCTATTATCAATGAACTTTTAGGGGTTCCTAAAGAAGGTGTGGTTGTTACTCAAAAATTGAGTTTTGTTGATATAATTCAAATGTTCATTGATGGAAATTAACCCTATCTTAGGTTGGCCAAAACTCTACAAGGCATGGCCAAAGGAAGCATTCGAGATAGTCTTCCACCTCCATGGCATAATGTGGCATATTGGGTCATGAAATACCTCAATTATGATGGTTAATTAATTGTGGTTGGTGGTGAAACTATGAAAATTATCATTTATTTAAAGAAAGGAGATACCAAACCTGAGTGTCAGGTAAACCTGCCCCCTTTTATTCACTGTGTTATCCATCATGTAGCTCAAAAATTAAAAAGGGACACTGGGTCAATTAAACATCATGGTTTAACTCATCTAATTAATCAACACCATTTCCTAAAGAAACCAAAGGTTGATAAATCTTAGGCTTCATTCTTGTGAAATTCACTCAAAATTTTGGGTAATAAATCACAATGTCCTATTTATCCTCTCATGACAACAAGAATAGAGGAAGGCCCATCTTCAATGTCTATAGCTTTGAATATGTTGCGATAGAGGTCAAAAAATAAAATGAGGGTTTCATCATAAATTAATACTCCATTAATAAAACCCTAAAAAATTCATCAATTGATTATATAAAAGGAATAAGAAATTGAGGTAAAAGTAGCTAAAATTTTGTGAAGTTTAAGTTTTCCCACAAAAGTTATAAACATTGAATAGATAGTTGAAGAAACACAAAACCCTACACATGATATTACAATTGAATAAGAAAGACTCTTACTTTCCATAGTTTACAAGGGTAAATCTCCACTCATAGAGGAAGTTTTATCTTCTCCTCAGCATGTTCATAAAGACAAAGATTTGTACCATGCTATGAGCCTGTCACAACATGAATAAACTATTTGGTAACAATAAACAGAGTTAAATTTTCTTAGATTGACTTTGCAAGGTAAATACCAAATCATTTCTAATCTAGGAAGATGATATGAAGATTATATTACCTAAATTAAATCCTAGGAAGTGATTATAACATTAGAATCCATAATCAATTATTCTCACAACCTCATGAACTTAGCACTTTAAAAAATGCCTTTGCTAGTAAGGATACTCAGATTGATAATCTACAAAAATATATTTCTAGTAAGGATGCTTAGATTGATACTTTAAAATACTCTATTACTAGTAAGAATGTATTTCTTAGTAAATGAAACACTCATATACAAGATCTAACAAATCAAAATTATGAGTTGCAAATTGCCATATAGGCTATGTAGAGTGAAACAAGGGAGATAGTTATATAGACAGAAGGACCTACAAGAGCTATTCCTTATTTTACTCTTTCCCCTAATGAAATTATTTTATTTAGGAGGAAAGTTCAAAATAATATTCATAAGTTGGAAGAAGAAAATGACAAAATAAAAATAGAGTCTCAACAATAGTTGTAGGAAGTTCAAACTTCTATTTAGACTATTTATGTAATTACTAAGAAATTATTATCTTATAAAAAACCTTCTTTTTTGTATGTTTTATTTCTTCACGAATAGTTTTATAAGTGTTAAATGCAATTTATTTCTCTTATTTTTCCCCATGTTATTGAAGATGAACACATGTTCATGAATGTCTTTCTTAAAATCGCTATAGAAAGACAAGATTAAATTTGTGAGTTTTATCTTTGTAACATGTTATTAGCACACCAGTATAGATTTTTGGTTAATTTTTTTATGGGAGAAACACAATTTTGTGATTTTTTGTCCAATGTGAGAAATCAAACTACTTAGGAACAAACACATAATCAATTCTTAGAACTATAGAATATTATAGTCTTGTGTATGAGACCTCATTTTCCATAATCTTGCAAAATTATTAATCCCTTATAGCCTTTGTATCATATGTACATGAAAAGCAAGTATCATGAGTTGTTAAGAGAAAATGTATTAACCTTCCAAGCTTTTGTCAACCAATATTCCTCTAGATCTATCAATGCAAGTATGGCTAGATGTGAGACTTTGCCTATTGCCTTAAAATATATGGAAGTAATGAGTCCCACTACTATTAGTTGGAGTCTTTGAAGAGCTAGGGTAATTTTTTAGATTATCACTCAGCTTCTAGAAGAAGGAGGGTCACATGTCTAGATTGGCATGAGATTTAGGAAACATATTCTTATTTGTCCCATGTCTCCTTCATAGAATTGGAATAATTAGGAAAAAGTAGAATTTAAATCATGGTTACACACTATGGTAAGAGATTTGGGGTTTTTTCCTAAAAATTATTGTGGTTGGGGACATTAATTTCAAATTTATGATCTCAATTAGTCATTGGAATTTGGACTTATAGATAAAAGAATTTTTCTCCCCTGGCTTACAAGAGGACTTGAAAAAGGTAAAGTGTGTGGGAAAATGATGAGAATTATATATAACTTATTATATCTCATATAAACTGTCTATAAGTTTGCCTCTTGGTTATATATTTATTTACATTTAATAGTTAAGGTCTCATCTAAGTAGGAAACAAGTGAAATTCTATTTTTTTTGTATGTGATACATTTTTAATTCTCTATTTTTTTATTTGTGTCTAAATTATATGAAATGAGTAAAATTTTGTATACAAATATATATCTCTATAGAAGGATTATTTTGATAAGTCGTCAACAATTTTGACAACACATTTTTTACAATAGTTCTGAAGACTCAACATAAAACATAGTGAGATATAAAGATCCTTAGTTGAGATCCAAAGATCTATATCTCTAAAGATGTTACATCAAAGCTCAAAATATCCACCTAGGTAGCTCTAAAGATGGTCCAAAGTCTTGTCCAGATGTGCTTTGAATATTTTTAGTTTCACTCTGAAGATGCCCAGTTGTACTCTATAAATTAATATAATAACTCCAAAGATATATATTGTATATATATAGATTTTCCTTCTTTAGATATATTATTTTAAACATTAATATTCATATTAATAGTTTAAAAATGATCTATATATAAATCTATTCCTTTTTTGTGAATCCAAACATAATCTTTTCAGATATATGTTAGTTATACTCAGTATATTGTTAGTTGAATCAGTTACAATGCCTCCCTATAAGAATGGGATCTATTTCATAGATATTTTGTTTTGAATAAGTGGATTTGGTTAGTTAGATCACCAAATTTTATATTTTAAGAATAGTCATTGAGATGTGCTTTAAATACATGTATCCTTCTCATTCCAAGGTAATTAGAGAACAAATAACATAACGGAGAAAATAAATGTTCATGTGTAATTTTATAGAATTTTTAGCATCTGTATATATTCCTTTTGAGAATGAAGTATTAATAAAATTTATCATTACATTCCCTTACTTAGTAAAAGAGTAAGGGCCCACTTCTCTCTGAAGATTAAGATAATTTATGTTTCTAGTTTTTAGTTTAAAAGAGTATTTATTTTAATACATGTATATTTCATTTTACTACAAATGTAATTTCCCTTACAAAAGTAAAGTGTGATTTCCCTTTCAAAGCAAAGTGTGATTTCAATTTTAATGTAAAGTGTGATTCTTTTAATACAAGTGTGTTTTCATTAAAATCAAAGTTTATTTCAATTCAATGCAAGTGAGTTTCCTTTATGCAAAGTGTGTCTTTCAATTCTCATAAGAATAAAGTTAATAGGAGAGTTTGTTGACTCATCTCCATATTTATAATTTGTTAGGAAGTAGTTTAGGTGATAATAGGTAATCAACATTCTCACATTATAAAATACAACACTATCTTATATAGTTAGGCAAGTTGAGTGAGGACACTATAGTGTCTTATGCTAGATGTTTAAGTTTTGGATGTTGATGGTGTGAATTGATGAATCCTTTCAATAAAGAATGCCATAAGGGACATTTAGTTAGCAAAAATTTCTATATTTACCTTTTTTAACATATAAAATTAGAATCTTTTTTGCTACCCTTAGGATTTAAACATAAACAATGGAGTAAACATAGACATAAAAAATGGAGTAAACACCCCCCATAATAATGAAATATTAATTCAAATATCTAACATCTCATCACTTATAGCCTTAGACACTAGCCCTGATAGAAAATGAAACCAATAAATTGATTAGTTAAACGAAAGGTATAATGACAACGTATCATATGGTTCTCAATAATTTCATACACATGGTGTCTAATAACAAAATATTTGTCATGTTGGTTCACCCTATCATCAAAGACTTCATCCTTAATAGAGACTTGAGTGAAAATAGAGTAGTTTTGGGTGACCAAATACATGGAAAATGACATATAGGTGAAGGGTTGGTTAGGGGTAGGTGACTATATGAACACCTTGAATTAAATGTGAATGAAGACATGATAGTGTTTTTATCAATACCAAGTGATTAACAAGTAACTATGCCTATATTTCCTTCCAGATGGACTCAAGATATGGTGAGATTCCTCCAAATAGAATAATGTCTTATAGGCCTAAATAGGATAAGAAGGAGGTAATTCAAACTAAAATCCATTCCTTATGTCTTTATTTATTATGTACTCTTCAAAAGAGATGTTGATGGCATGCTTTTGAATTTGTAGAAACTAGTCAAATTAACAAGCTCCTATACTAGTTTCATGATGGGCCTATAAGAGGGAAATTTATAGCTAAGACCACAACAACAAGCATCATAAGAGTAGGGTATTTTGTCCAATTTTTTAAAAGTACTCTCATTCTTGGGTTAGGAGGTGTCAAAAATGTGTTATGTTCATAGGCAAGCAAAGATTAGATGTCTTTCCTCTCAATCCTATTCAAATAGAGTAATTCTTCATGCAGTGGGGCCTAGACTTTGTAGGTATGATTCATCTCCCATATAGTGTAGAAAATAAATGGGTTTTAAATTCTACTTATTACTTTACTAGGTGGGTGGAGGCAGTTTCCCTTAAGGAGGAAAATGAAAACTCAATTTTAGAGTTCTATGATAGTGTAGTGACTAGATTTGGGGTCCCCTCCACCATCATATCAAATAATGTATTAGCCTTCAGTAGTGAAAGGGTGAGTGAGTGGGATATTAAACATGTTATATACCTTATTTATTCATATAATTACTATCCATAGGGCAATGAACTTGCAAATTCCACCAACAATAAAATTATTAGGATCATAAGAAGAATAATGGAGGACAACCAAAGGGAGTAGCATACCAAGCTAAGGACAACCTTATGGGTAGATAGGATTAATAGTAATATGTCTACTAGCCATTAACCATATCTTCTTATCTATTTCAAAATGGAAAGCTTTCCCATATCACTTGAGCTACCAACCTTGGAACTTACACACCAAATTAAACTCATGGAGAATGATGTTATAGAGGTTAAAATGAATGAATTAAGGGAGATAAAAGAGATAAGTGATGATGTTATGCATGACTTGTGGTCCAACTAATATTAGGTAAAGATATAACTTGATAAGAGATATTATTCGAAGACCTTTCAACAAGGCAAAATTATAATCAAGTAGGATGAAGATCGTGACAAGCTATCTAAGTGTTTTTATACAATTTTCGCTTTCACATTCAAAGAAGGAAATGAGAAACTAAGAAGAAATGGTCTAAGGCTTGTATGTACCTTAATGAAGTCTACGCACCATTATCCAGATGATCATGAAAACTCCTCTTTGGTTGTGGAGGATGACACCTGAAAAAGAAAGAGACTAAACGAAGGTGTTAGATGAGGAGATGGTGGGATGCCAAGCAAAAGCTTGATCCCAGAAGTACAATGAATTCCTTGAGGGATGTCAACCCACTGATTGATAAAAATAATGTCTAATAAAAGGTAGAATGATAAAAGACTAAAATGATTAAAGACTAAAAAGGAAATAAAAAGCAAATGCATACCTCATATGCAACAATCTGCTTTGCACAGTAGCTGACATCGGTGGTTCTGCCGGCGTTGGTCAAGGATGTCACCGACATCAGTTAGGCTACTGATGTTGATAGGGGAAATGACCAACATTGGTTAGGGTAGTAGTCTTTGGATGAGGTCTGATCAATTCTGGATAGGTTTCAGGGCTGTAGAATGGTCTAAAAGAGTCTAGGTCTATTTAATGCTCTATGCAGGGGTCTGGGCAGAGTTGCAGGGACAATGGATAGACTGTATGCTCGAATATGGGAAGGCCTCTCAACCTTTTTAGGAGGAAGTCAAATCTGGTTTGTGGTCTAATAATCTAAATCTGAGCAGTGATATCACTTAAAAACAATAACCAGAAAATAAATGAAAGCACAAAAGAAATGCTTACCTGTTGCCTGCTGAAGAGAGAGTAGGAGATCTGGTTGCAGATTGATTGCTGATGGTGTATTGTGGACTGGTTACAGATGTTTGATGTAGAAGACTTCCAACAAGGTCACTGAAGTAGAGTACCTATGCCTGAGAGAGAGAGAGAGAGATTTTTTTGATGGATTGGCTGAGTGAAGATTGGCTGATTGTTTTATGTTGAAAGGCAGATCCGAGAACATCTTGAAAGAAGGTCAGATAACGAATTGGAAAACTAATTGGGAAATGGATAACAGATAACAGATTAGGAAATGAATAATGGATCCTATGTTCGAGTTGAGAACATAGTTTTAAGGGTAACCGATTCTGGTAGAACCACTGACATTGGCCAAATAGTGACCGACATCAGTGGCTGTAGAATGGGGATAGAGGCTAATTTTAGCCTTCCGCCTATTCTTACACACTGCTAAGGTCAAGTTTCATGGGAAAATGGTCAAGAGGGGCTAAATAGGCATGGGAGAATAAAATGGGGGTCATAAATGGGTCATAGGGTGAGAGAGAGAAGAATTATTAGTGTAAAATAAGTGATTATTTTAAATTAATAAGACATAGGTTAGGTGTGTCAAAGTGGACAAAGGGTACCAAGGGGGAGAGAATGGGGAGAGGATGACCAAGGGAGTAGACACAATTTTAGTGTCTACATTTTCCCCTTTTTATCTTGTTGGTTATTTTGGACGAACTGCAAGACAAAAATAGGAGTTGGTTGCCCCATGTGGGATGAGGTATTCCCCTTCAAAGCAGGAGTCGAGGGAAGGGAACCTAGAATCGAGTGCTGATTTAACAGAGAGTGGATGAAAAATGGTGAGTGTGAATTCTGCAATAGTTTTGATTGTGTGCATACCACTTCACAAGATGGTCAAGTTAAATTATCATAGGTCAAGGGTTAAGGAGTGCCAAAATTGAAGTAACTGGGCCCCAGCATTTGGTCGTAGCTGATCAGGTTATTCAATCTAAGTTGTAGCTCCAATGGTTGTCATGTGCCAAGTATCCCAGGCTTAGGAAGTGCTCCTAGAAAACACAAAAATGTCACAAGTAGTGGGGATCAACGTGCTAGCAATCCTATACTTGTGAGGGTCAAAAATAGTCTACACTCAATTTTGCTAACCAGTTGTGGGGTAGCATACATGTAAAAACAACCAAGGCAAAGTCATCATGGAAGTGGTCAAGGTCAGAGGAGATAGGCATGATCCCCAAAGTGGTTGGTTGAGATGAGGCTGAGATAGATAATTGTTTGAATGAATGGGTGGATGAAAGAATGTGGCCGAGCTAACCTCAAAACACTGAGTGCTACCTACATAGCCCCTGTGTGAAGGGCCTCAGGCCTATGTAGTTCTCCCTAAAAGGGAGGAAGAGGGCCAAAGGTATGGATTGGTCTTGGTTGAGGTCAAGTCATGGTCAATAGGAGAAAAGAAGGTTTGTCCATCAGGGAGATGAACAAATGAGGGTGGTCGAGCTAACCCCAGAGGATGTCGTGTCAATTGAGTGCTGCCTACATAGCCCCGGTCTTAGGGCCTCAGACCAATGTAGTTCAAAAGAAGAGACAAAATGGGCGATGATTAGTGTGGTCATGTGATGAAATGATGAGGAGAAGATGATGTTTCAGCCTTTTCCATATTGTGTGATGGTGTATTCTACAACATTGGTCGAGTGGTCTTTCATCCCTAGCAATTTTCCATATTCGTGATGGATGTATGCTAAAAATGAATTGAGGTCTATGTATGCTTCAGCAAGTAATGGTTGATGTTGAACATAAATTGAGTGGTCTATAGTTTCCATGTGTATTGGTGTCCATAGAAACTATGTGAAATGGACTATGTCATGTTGGTAGTCTGAAAATGTTGGGTTGGTTTGGTTGAATGTGACCAAAGTGCAAAAAGGAGTGAAAGGCATATTGCTCTTTCATTGATAAGGACCAAAATGATGGCATGGATAGGGGTTGTTAGAAAAAAATCCCCGTTCATGCATTATGCCGTTGACCAGTGGTTGTGTTAGAGAGGTAATCGAATCACTTGGCGTTAAGTGAGCTCGAAATCCCTTGAGTATGTAGGGGTGATAGGTTTAATATGATATGGATGGAAGGGGGAACCCTTTTTGGTAGGAACAACTTTTCCACTTTTATAGGTGACCTCGAGAATGACTATAGACAAGTCCATGACTTTATAGGTTATCAGCCAGTTTTTTTTTTTGGTGCAGACTGATCGATGCGAGAAGTCTGCGAGGGGATGTCATTTTGCTTGGTAGTCATGTTGTGAAGCTGATCGATGCAGGAAGCTTTTGATAATAATGCTGTGTGTAGCAAGATTTAGTCATAGCCATCCTTCAAGGGAGTGGTCTATATTCTACTTTTTATGTTTTTGATATGACTTTGGCCTAGCTGTCCTTCAAGGGAGCAGTCTAGTAAATACAACAATGATGATGCAGTTGTCCTTCGAGGGAGCAGTCTACATTTAGATTTATATGACCTTTGATATTTTGACATCTTGATTTATTATTATTTTTTGAAAAAATTTTGGGTCATGGACAAGACTATAGAAGTTCAAGGTCTCCCTTTTATTAGGAAAAAGCAGTCATGCTTGACAAAAGGGTTGACTGTTGTTTGTAAAGTTGAGGGTTAAAAGGAATAGGAATGACAATGATGGGGAGTGCTCAAGGGATCGAGTTCAAGTTAAACATCAAGTGAATAATTACTTGACTAACAGTAGACTGGTCAAAGATGCAAGGCATAAAGAGGCTCAGATTCTGACAAGTCCCTGACCCATGCTTGTGATGATGTAAGGTTTAAATCAATTAGGAACAAACTTGCCCTATTTGCTTTATTCTAAATTGGTCACGTGTTGGTTGATGATGAACAAATTGGGTTGAGGTTTGGTTGAGGTCGGTTGATATTTGGTCGAGGTTGATAGAAGTTGGTCGAGGTCATGATTAAAAGGTTGGTTGACATTTGGTCGATGTTGGGTCAAAGTTTGGGGTCGATGTTGAAGGAGTTGGTTGATGTCATGATTAAAAAGGTTGGTTGACATTTGGTCGATGTTGGGTCAAAGTTTGGGGTCAATGTTGAAGGATTTGTTTGATGTCATGATTAAAAAGGTTGGTTGACATTTGGTCGAGGTATTGTCGAGGCTTGGTTGAGGCCTAGTCGAGGTTTAAGATTAAAAGAGTGATCGATATTTGGTCGAGACTGTGTTGAAAGGTTGGTTGAGGCATGGATGAAGGTTGAATTCCCCTAGTGGCTAGGAAGAATGTTTGACAAATTGGTCAAGGTCAATTAAGGCTTAGTGGTCAGATTGACTGTGTTGATGTTGTATAAGGGAATCAAAGGTGGCAAAGGGACCATAGTCTGGCATGGAAATCCTGATTTAGGTGATGAGGTTTGAGAAGCATGGGTCGGTGTTGATGATTTGTCAAAGGGGTGGTCAAGAGGATCCTTGATGAGAAGGGTATCCTTTTTTTGGTGTTGATGAATGATAGCTTTAAGAGCGCAACAGCTCTCAGTGTCATGTCCCAGAGTGTGATGATAATGGCAAAATTTAGAGTTGTCAAACCAAGATGGTCTTGATCTGAGAGTTGATGAGTGGGATGGTGAGGAGATTGAAGGTTTGTTGATAGTATGGTTGAGAAGAAAGGTGTCTTTCTCCAAGCATTGGTAAATGACAACCTTGAGGGTACAATAATGCTCAGTGTCATGCCCAGGCGTGTGATGATACGCACAAATTTGAGTGTCATCAAACCAAGGCAATTTTGGTCTAAGGGATTGATATGGTTTAAGAGGCAGGAGATTGATGTGAGAAGACTGCAATAATTGCCGTAACAGTAGGGCATAAGAACCTACTAATGGGTCTATGTGTCTTATTGTAGTGGGGGTTGATGACTTTGGTTTGAGAGGTGTAAGAGGTGTTGGTCAAACCATCTTTTTTGTTGGTAGTGTAGCCACACATGTAAATGGAATTTTGGTGGTGATAGGTGTTGGATGTTTTGGAGGAAATATATGTCTGATGGGTTGAGGGGACAATGGAGGTGACTTTCCCCTGTGAAGTATGGGAGTAGGAAGCACTCCTATTAAAGTGGATGGATGCAAGCCCAAAATTGAAGGTAATGATGAAGGTGGGGGAGGAGTCCTCCAGTGTGGTTTAGTGGCCTTTTTTGGTTTGGGTTGAGGGTCACTATTGTACGAGGTGAGGTTAGATACGGGTTTGGGTTCAGATGTGGATGGCGGTGAGTGAGATGTAGCAATCTTAGGCAAAAGACAAGAGGAAATCATGACTGGGTCTTCCTCGATCAAAATGGGTGAAGAGACTGGATCTTCTCTTGGTGGAGAAGAAATCAGAGAATGTGGCCCCTTAAGAGGGTAGAGGGCAGGAATGATTATGCCCTCTACTTGTGGTTGAGGAGTAGGCAAGGTAGGGTCCTCCATTGGTAGGAGGAAGGATGGAAGTGGGCTTAATGGCATTGGTATGGTCAAGGCGTCCCCCAATGTAAGAGAGGTCAATGGAGGACTAACAAGAGAAGAGGATTCTTCTACCTGTGAAAGAGAAATAGGGGAAGAAGGGTCTTCCACCTGTGAAGGAGGTTGGTCAGGGACAAGAGAAAAGACAGTGTCGACCGTGTGTATATTATGGTCTTGAGAGTTATTGGTCATGGTCTGAACATTGTTTTGAGTAGGAGGATGGTTTGGGAATGGTTATTTGAAGATGTCAATATGTTGGTTGGGTCAGGCGTTTGGGTTGTCTAAGATGAGATCACCCCTATCTATCATGTCTTGAATGATGTTTTTAAAGGTTTGGCAGTTGTTGATGTCATGGCCGTGGATGTGATGATAGTGATAGAAGTCAGCCTCCCTATACCATGTAGGGAGGGATTTTGAAGGGTCGAATTGAGGTGGTCAGATTGGAGGGATATTGAGGACCCCCTGCTTGACAAGTTTTTCCAAAATGGAAGCGTATGATTCTCCAAGTGGAGTGTATAAATGCTAGATGTACCGTTGTTGGAATTATTTGGTGATGCTTGGAGAGGTAGAAGGTTAAGATTGGTCGGTTGTTGTTGAAGATGGTGATCTAATGACCATAGTGTTAGCCACTCCTTTGGATTTGGAGTGGGAAGAATAAGGTCTGAAAGAAGAAGGGTCATTGGCTCGTGCATTATTATTACGCAATTTGACCTTATCTTCTTCAATGGTGTGGAGTTCAAGCTTTCAAGCCATGGTGAAAGCTTCGTCGAAAGTGCAAAATGTTTGAAACCAAAAGGTAGAAGAGATGTGCCTGGCACATGCTCGAGAAAAGAGCTTGATGAGCTTAGGTTGAGGCAAGGAGAAGGAGAGCTGGTTAATCAAGCCTCTCCAATGGGCGACAAAATTGACTATTGATTCATCATCAAATTACCTGATGGAGTAGAGGTCTGTGATTGAGACTTGTTTGGTGATATTGATAGAAAAATGGTCGAGAAATAATTGGGTGAGTTGAGTGAATTAAAAGATAGAATGTCTGGTAAGAGAGCTATACCAGTCAAGGGTGGGGCTAGAAAGCGACATGGGGAACGTGCATAACAATAACATATCATCATGGGCTATAAGATAACAAGCATGTCTAAATGCTCGTAGATGTTGTTACGGGTCTTCCTTACTCTATAAATAAGAAAACTTAGGAAGATCCCACTGGTTGGGGTATGGTCAGATAGGGACAAAGGGATGAATGGGTTCATTGCAAATTTGGTCATATGAGAGGACATTGCTCAAACCAGAAATAGAGGTCTTGAGACTAGACATTTTATCCATCAGCATTTTGATGAGATCAACTGATGGATTGGTAGATGGGGAACCCCCTAGGTTGTAGGGTGCTTGAAAGGTGCTAGAAGGGGCATATGACGTAGCCGGTTGTGCTTGTAGGGGTGCAACGTACTGATAACTAGTCATTGGGATAGAAGTGGAGGCCAAGGGTGGTTGCATCATGAAGTTAGAAGGCATAAGTTGACTAGATACTACCAAAGGTGGTTGCATGGTGGCATTGGAAAAAGGGGAGGTAGACACTCCTGCATTTATGGGCATAAGAGTGTGTGGAGTCGAGACAATCAAGTTCAGGTATGATGTAGAACTTGGTTGAATTGCATGTGGTTGAGGGGGTAATGAAACCCCAATGGAGGTTGGTCTAAAAATAGATAGGGAGGTCAAACTTTGTGTATTGGCCATGGTCAGGTTAATGGTTGAGGCAATAGTCTGGGTCATAAAAGGCTGGGTAGCGGATGGTGTTGATGTCATCACCGCTTCATCCAAAAGGTCTCATGTTTGGTTTCTTGCGAGATAGTTTTAGAGGGCTTTGACATTGAGGTCCAAGAATCTTCTGAAATCTTGGTCCCCTTCAGGGACAATGGGGGTTTGAGTTGGGGTCGGTCGAGTAGGAGTTCTTTCGGTCTCCAAGTGGAACTCCATTATAGGACTGGTTATGGATGGGGAAGGTGGAAGCAGTTGATGTCTCACGTGGTCAAGAAGAGCCTTGGTTTGACTACGTGTCAAAACCATTCAAGGCAAGAAAGAATGTTCTCACAAGCTCAAACAAGCAGATAAGAATAGAAAATATGAAGAACACAAGCAGACCCTAAACATTAAATCCCAAGAATCAACTTTTAGAATCTTGTTGGCTTATGCCTTAAAGTGATGTTTGGGAAGGTTGGCTGTCAGAATGGGTCCTAAAAGAGGTATTCTATGGATGGTTTCAGGTTTGTTTAGGCACTCAAGAGTCTCTGTTAGGTTCCGTACATGGCCTAGTGCTAAGGAGCAAGCTCCCCTAACTTCATGAGCCCAGTGATAAGCTGGTCTCGCTTAGCCAAAATATACTTTCCCTAGAGATTATCCTCTACTAGAGAATAGAGTGGGATTTCCCCTTGGTAGTGAAGTCTAAGTGGGATTGCCGAGAAAGGTAAGGTATCCACTAGGTGATGAAATCCCAGTCGGGCCTTGTCTCAGGTGAGTTTTGATGTTTGATTTGTGTAAGTGATTTGGTTGTGTAACATAAAGTGGACTACGATTAATTCATGATGCATTTTGTTAATTACTAGATGTGGACTAAGTATGCAATAAAGAAGAAATGAAATGCAGTGTGTTTTAAGCCCAAGTCAAAATGTTAGTTCGTATGAAGACAAATGGAGAAAGGGTTGAAGAGTATGACTTTTGACTAGTCTATGATGCAAGAAAAGAAAGAAGAGTTCTTTTTAATCCTGCTTATGATGTCTTTTGGAAGAGATAGAAGGAAGAGGTGAAAAGGAGAAACCTAATGCACCCTATATGAACAGAAAGAAAAGAACCCAAGGAAGATCCTAGGGTCCCACCGAGCGTGCCAGAATGTTTCTATATGATTTTTGCTTTCACATTCAAAGAAGGAAATGAGAAACTAAGAAGAAATGGTCTAAGGCTTGTATGTACCTGGATGAAGTCTACGCACCATTATCCAAATGATCATGAGAAATCCTCTTTGGTTGTGGAGGATGACACCTGAAAAAGAAAGAGACTAAAAGAAGGCGTTAGATGAGGAGATGGTGGGCTGCCAAGCAAAAGCTTGATCCTAGAAGTACAATGACTTCCTTGAGGGATGTCAACCCACTGATTGATAAAAATAATGTCTGATAAAAGGCAAAATGATAAAAGACTAAAATGATTAAAGACTGACAAGGAAATAAAAAGTAAATGCATACCTGATATGTAGCAATCTGCTTTGCACAGTAGCTGACATCGGTGGTTCTACCGGCGTCGGTCAAGGATGTCACCGACATTGGTTAGGCTATCGATGTCAGTAGGGGAAATGACTAGTGTCGGTTGGGGTAGTAGTTTTTGGATGAGGTCCGGTCAAGTCTGGATAGGTTTCAAGGCTGTAGAATGGTCTAAAAGAGTCTAGGTCTATTTAATGGTCTGTGTAGGGGTCTAGGCAGAGTTGCAGGGACAATGGATAGACTGTATGCTCGGATATGGGAAGGCCTCTCAGGCTTTTTGAGAAGAAGTCAAATCTAGTATGTGGTCTGATAATCTAAATCTGAGTGGTGATATCACTTAAAAACAATAACAAAAAAACAAATGAAAGCACAAAAGAAATGCTTACCTGTTTCCTACCGAAGAGAGAGTAGGAGACATGGTTGCAGATTGATTGTTGATGGTGTATTACAGATTGGTTGTAGATGTTTGATGTAGAAGACTTCTAGCAAGGTCACTAAAGTAGAGTACCTATGCTTGAGAGAGAGAGAGAGATTTTTTTGATGGATTGGCTGAGTGAAGATTGGCTGATTGTTCTAAGTTGAAAGGTGGATCTATGAACATCTTGAAAGAAAGTCAGATAATAGATTGGAAAACTGATTGGGAAATAGATAATGGATAACAGATTGGGAAATGAATAACGGATCCTACGTTCAGGTTGAGAACGCAATTTTAAGGGTAACCGACATTGGCAGAACCGCCGACATCGACTGAATAGTGATCGACATCGGCGACTGCAGAAAGGGGACAGAGGCTAATTTTAGCCTTCTACCTATTCTTACACACTGCCAGGGTCAAGGTTTGTGGGAAAATGGTCGAGAGGGGCTAAATAGGCATGGGAGAATAAAATGGGGGTCATAAATGGGTCATAGGGTGAGAGAGAGAAGAATTATTAATGTAAAATAAGTGATTATTTTAAATTAATAAGACATAGGTTAGGTGTGTCGAAGTGGATGAAGGGTACCAAGGGGGAGAGAATGGGGAGAGGATGACCAAGGGAGTAGACATGATTTCGGTGTCTACACTAAGCATTCAAAGTTTGATATTCCTTAGAGTAGACCATATATTATTACCAACTATAAAGAGAATAATGCCTTATAATTTTCCCAGATGAGTGGTGAGTAAATCCCTATCCTTATCAATGGGGTGTTATTAAATTATTGTTACTAGGAGTCACAAGATCATCTTTATACATAGTAGTTAGGTTTCCTTCTTCCAAGTGTTGTAGTACATGATTTTCTAGTTGCTTGTCTAATTACTTTCTATTGTGTATCTTTGTTATGTTTCATTATGTCTTATTGTGTGTATTTTATATATTTTTATATTCCATAAGATATACAATATACTTTATCATGAGGTGATACTTCAGTCATGGAATTTTCATCTAGGCATGAGTGATATGCAAGAGATCCTAGGTCCTCTTGATCAGGAGGCAGGTCAAGCCTTTAGAGTCACTAGTAATGTTGACCTATTTATTCCATTAAGACTAAAAATTATTAAACATACATCATAATAATATAAACTAACCTTAGTCACCCCTCATTCTTCTTAAAGTGTCAAGGAAGTTCCAAAGAAGGATCATAGGTCATCATGCCAAGGCAATAATTTCAAATGATGAGAAATATAAAGATATGCTATGATAGTTGTCTTGTACACCCTGTTGAGCTTATTTAAAATAATCTACTTGTTATTAGTCATGAATAGGGATCCATAATATTCCTTAGGGTGCTCCTAATAATCTAAATTTAATCATATAGATGATGATAAAATTTTGTAGCTTATACCCTATCATAAATCCATTTATTATGATAAGAGCCTGTAGAATATGGTATATCAGAGGGTTTAAAGGTGTTATATTAAGCATGTGGTAACATTATTTAGGTTATTATCATTTTTTAAGGTCCTTTTATTTATATTAAGGTTGCCTCTTTTGAACCTTTGATTGAGATCACATTTTTTGCCTTAAAAGGGGGTGTTTGACCTTAGAATAATGCTAGTTTCAACTCAAACACCATTATGACCATAAATCATGCTCTAAATGGCCTCCATGAATTCCATAATTATATGATCAAAATATTTCATATGTTAAGGGTGTATTTTCACAAGTTAAAGGCTTTTATTTATCATTGTTTCCATAGGTTGTAGATTATAAGCCGCATTTTATTGATGGGGAATATAATTCAATGTACATGTCTGATAATAAATAGTGTTTTGAGGTTTAATTATGGTTTTTTGAAGTTGTTCAGATCTTATAGCCTCAATCGTAGTGGTCATATGGACCTTCAATTTTCCTTAAATTCTACCTCTAAATGAGTATGACTGGTAGTTGATCTTTAATACAGAGATGGGTTGTGTGTTGCATGGTAATGATTATTAAAGGTCATTAGAATAATGTGGAATGAGAAAGAGTGTTGTATCCATGTATAATATTCCATCTATCATTAAATATAGACTTCATTATGTCCCTCATAGGTAAAAAACTATAAACTAGACCTCTAATGCCTTTAGAGACTTGTTTAGCAGAGTTTAAGATTCATTAGAAAAAGTTAGGGTTTTCGTAGAATCCTAAGTTTCCATTTCTCACTCCATATGTCTAATTGATGAACTTAAAATATTCTACCCTATTGAGTATGTGAGTATGGGTGCCTAGGGTATTCATAGGTCATCTTGAGTTTGAATCAATAACCCATTTTAATCTTTCAAGGAACCTCTACTATTTGATGGATTTATTAAGCAAAATCACTTCATAATAATGTTTGAGTTTGAAGTCAAAGATCCATAAACTGTATGACTACCACTTATGGGTTTGAACCCTTATACCTAATATTAAGGGATGAAATAAATGACAAATGTTATATATAACCATACACATCCATTAATCTTATGTGAAAAGGGAATATCAAAGTATAAGTCCTATTGAGAAAGTATAATGGCCACCTACAAGAAGCTAGCTCAGAACCAACCTTCAAAAGATTTTAAAACCATCATATACAATTATATATAATGAATGAAAAGAAGATTCATATATTTTAGAGATGGATATCTCAAAGGGATGTGTTTTAGATTCAAATAAGGCCACTAAGGTCTCAAGCATAATAATAGATGCACTCTTCTAGCTCAGGATCCTACTTAAATACCCTTGACAGTCAACATACCTATAAAACCATAAGTAGTCTATCCCTAACCTTAAAAATGAAATGGTATGTGGACATAAGGGGATAAATCAAAAAAATATTGTGGTTAGAGCATATAAATCATATTTTAAAGGATAATGAGTTTGAAGGAATGATCGAGTAAACTGACTCAAGCATGTACAATGATAATAGTTCACTTAGTCACTTTAGAGTGCATAACTGAGGTGAATGATAATATCAATGAATATGTAAAGGGGAAAATTAGGGTGATTATGTAACCTATATCCCTCAATACCTCCTGTGATGATGTAACTAAGTAATAGAGCTACCTAGTCTAGGTTAGACACCTAGGACACATAGGTTCAGTATGTGACTATGAAGATAGGTGTTATTGGCAGAGAAAGGGAGTCCAAACCTTAAAAGTTGTGATCAAATATTAATAATATGTCACATGAAACCTAATATTATCACTATATAGAGAAAAAATAAACTAACTAATCCTTCAAACATAGATAACTCAAGCATTCAAGTTGGTCAATGACATTTAGGATAGACCTAAGAGGAAGAAGACCTAGGATGGTACTTAGGGTAGCTAAGAGTATATTTAGAAGGAAAGCATAAGATATATAGTAGTTAAGTAGTAAAATTAAGGATAAAAATACACCTACAAGTTATTTGAGGTCCCAAAGCTCAGTCTAAGCCATAAGGTCTAAAAACACCCTTAAGTTTTAAGACCCCACCTCGACCTCAGTAGTAGATCCAAAACTCTAAAGTAGACTCAAAGCCATGAGATGGTGTGTGATGTGGATATAGATAATAAAGGAGGTATTGAAGTATATGAATATAAATAAATAGTCTAATATGGTCTTAAAATCCTCTTGAGCTCCACTATATTAAGAAAACATGTTGATCTACCAACTCAGGCACTCATATCTCACATGGCATGAGCACTCAGACCCAATGATATTAAAGGGAGTTAGGGAACCTTATTAACCCAATATACATGAAAGAGAGAGTGAGATTAAGGATCTTAACTCTATGAAAAATCATTAATATTGTCAACCCACCCAAAAATCTTATAATGATATCAAAGGCCACCAAGTTTCACTCATATCTCATCATACAGGCTGTATGGGATTAATATCTATTAAGGAGATTTAAAGGGGTTTATGGGATATATATATATATATATATATATATATATATATATAAATGGAAAGAGGTATTATATTGGGAGATTATATTCTATGAACCATCATTAAGATGGTAGACCTCCCAAACCTTCTCTAAACCTTGATTAAGACTTGATGATTGAATTACACCCTTAAAACCTTCAAAATGAAGAAATTGGACTATGAAATAGTCTTAGCAGTCTCCCCAAGTCACCTAAGCATTCAAATGGTGTATTTTTTGGAATTTTCAAGGTGTGTAGATTATGGATCAAATGTAAAAGAGTTATTGTAAGACTACATAAGCATGTACAATGATAATAGTTCACTTAGTCACTTTAGAGTGCATAACTGAGGTGAATGATAATATCAATGAATATGTAAAGGGGAAAATTAGGGTGATTATGTAACCTATATCCCTCAATACCTCTTGTGATGATGTAACTAAGTAATAGAGCTACCTAGTCTAGGTTAGACACCTAGGACACATAGGTTCAGTATGTGACTATGAAGATAGGTGTTATTGGCAGAGAAAGGGAGTCCAAACCTTAAAAGTTGTGATCAAATATTAATAATATGTCACATGAAACCTAATATTATCACTATATAGAGAAAAAATAAACTAACTAATCCTTCAAACATAGATAACTCAAGCATTCAAGTTGGTCAATGACATTTAGGATAGACCTAAGAGGAAGAAGACCTAGGATGGTACTTAGGGTAGCTAAGAGTATATTTAGAAGGAAAGCATAAGATATATAGTAGTTAAGTAGTAAAATTAAGGATAAAAATACACCTACAAGTTATTTGAGGTCCCAAAGCTCAGTCTAAGCCATAAGGTCTAAAAACACCCTTAAGTTTTAAGACCCCACCTCGACCTCAGTAGTAGATCCAAAACTCTAAAGTAGACTCAAAGCCATGAGATGGTGTGTGATGTGGATATAGATAATAAAGGAGGTATTGAAGTATATGAATATAAATAAATAGTCTAATATGGTCTTAAAATCCTCTTGAGCTCCACTATATTAAGAAAACATGTTGATCTACCAACTCAGGCACTCATATCTCACATGGCATGAGCACTCAGACCCAATGATATTAAAGGGAGTTAGGGAACCTTATTAACCCAATATACATGAAAGAGAGAGTGAGATTAAGGATCTTAACTCTATGAAAAATCATTAATATTGTCAACCCACCCAAAAATCTTATAATGATATCAAAGGCCACCAAGTTTCACTCATATCTCATCATACAGGCTGTATGGGATTAATATCTATTAAGGAGATTTAAAGGGGTTTATGGGATATATATATATATATATATATATATATATATATATATATATATATATATATATATATATATATATATAAATGGAAAGAGGTATTATATTGGGAGATTATATTCTATGAACCATCATTAAGATGGTAGACCTCCCAAACCTTCTCTAAACCTTGATTAAGACTTGATGATTGAATTACACCCTTAAAACCTTCAAAATGAAGAAATTGGACTATGAAATAGTCTTAGCAGTCTCCCCAAGTCACCTAAGCATTCAAATGGTGTATTTTTTGGAATTTTCAAGGTGTGTAGATTATGGATCAAATGTAAAAGAGTTATTGTAAGACTACATAAGAATGTAGATGAGGTATTCACACCCTATATGCTTATAAAGAGGGATAAGGATCCATAGGTCTCAAGAATTGCTTAGTGACCACCATAAGGGTTTTTATGTCCAATAATCACTTGCATACATGTCTAAATGCTTAGTTAGAGGTATATGCATTTATAAAAAAGAGTTAAGTGGCTAACTCAGGCCAACACAAGTGATATAGGGGAGATAAGGGATGGATTTAATATTATAATGGGTGGATAAGTTCTCCAAAACTCCATTTTTAAGTCAAAATTTAAAAAAGTTTTCCTTTATGCCTATTGGTTTAACACTTCTGCCAAAGCAATATTACTTTAAGACTTGAATAGAGGACATAAGGGAGTTAAACAACACCTAAAACCATCATAGAGATGTTTTTTTAAGGAGTTTAAATTGTGTGATAAATAGTAGTTTGCAAAGGAGAGGTCAACTTTTGTCACTTTGGCCTAGAAATGCTTTGAGACTACATAAAACACACAATTCTCACCTGAGGAGCAACTTGATGAGTTTATAACTATATAAAATAGTTACATGGGGATCTAAGTAATTTAGGAGAGTTGAGGGGATTTTTATATAATATATTAGTGGCATTGGTCATAGGTTTATGGCTTAACCTTTATGAACCATTATTAAGAACCCAAATCCACTTAAACCTCCCTAAAACCCTAATAGTGACTTGATGGAGATGATATTGAAGGATTAACATCCAAATACATTGATATTTCCTATTAAACACTATAATATCATAGTAAACTTACAGGACATCCCATTCATGGAATTAGTCCATATGGACACTTTTATGGACCCATCTAAAACACTCATTTTACATGGTTTAATGATATTTACAAGGTGAAGATATTAATAAAATGTTTAAAATAATTTAATAGGGTACTATGAGGTATTTTTTACCTTATAAAATCATGAAAAACTCACAATTCTTCTTGGACATACTCATACAAGTCTATGATAAATAAGTAGTCTAAATGTGCCAATTGGAAGTAACCTGGTCACCTAAGTAAGGTGAAGCTAAAGGTGTGAAATTATTGGGAGGAATAGATAATGGTTTGGTATGTTTTTTTAGACTTAAATTAGGCTCACTTAATCATATTTAAGGTTTCATTCAATATTCATAGGCATCCAAGCAGTGAATAGTCAAGAGACTAGGCTAATTATCTAATAGGCCTTCTTAATCAATAAAAGAAGATGCTTAGGGATGTAAAAGGATACCATGGAGTAAATTAATGATCAAAAAACTTTTATAAATGCCTCATGATGTGATCACACTCATTTCCTATCCACCATGAAGGTTGAGGCAAATTTTTCAAGTCATGTTGCCATGCAAAAAGGAGGTGGCTACTAAATACTTCATGGAGGAGGACTAATTGAACCCATTCAATGATTTGTAAATACCATAAGGAGAGGTAATTTACTAGGATTTGAATACACATTCTCTATATGAGGTCAAACTTGGCTAAATATATAATTTAATTCCTACAAATGCTCATTAAAGACCACCAACCATGAAGGCAATGCATGAGAGAGCATGGCTGGTTACTTTAACTATTGGTTGAATGAATGATGGACATTATGACCTATTCATACCATTTCCATGATAATTATATTCTCATTATTGTTCATTAATCTATGTATTTAGGCTCTAATTCCATTTTAATCTATCCCTCAGTTGGGTATGAGGAAACTATGCCTAAATTATATGTTGTAAGATGTTGATCCACCTAAATGTATCAATAGGTTCATATAGTGTTTAAGAAACACTTTTCATTTTTGTATCTAAATAATCCATTACATGAGTTTTTATTTATGATAATATTATTATCCTAGGTGGAATAGAGGTAGAACAAGTTGATTGTTTAACAAATTTATATTAGTTGGTGGTTGGGAGCTACCATGGATTAATAGTTAATCTTTGATTTTGGAGATAAACTATGCTAATCTGAGTGAATTGTGCTCAAAACCTAAGTCTAAACCTAAATTAAGATGAATATTCATAATTAAACTAATACAAAGTGAATTGATACAAAAAGAGTAAAAATAAGGGTAGGGTAAAAAAGAGAGGTGTTGTTTATCTTTATTTCAAACATTATGACAAAGTTTCAATTTAATCTAAACATTCATTTAATGAATATGAAATGTGAATTATCATAAGTTCATATCCTATCACACATTAGGCAAACATATAAATAAGGTATGAAAAGACACAAATAAGAACTAAGTTTACTTTAATAATTTCACCCCTACAAACAAATAACATTAGCTCAGATGCAAGAGGAGTAAAGAAAGTAAAATAAACCCAATAAATTTAAACTAATCTATAATTTTCACAAATTAACAACTCTACATGTTCATAGCATCTCCTATTTTCTCCTTAGATTAAAATAGTAGGCCCATGATCTTATTTTTATCAGCCCCTATCTTTCCTTGGCTTTGGTTCCTTATTGCATTAATTGAGAAGATCTATTCTTGAACTCCTCATCAATGATAAGTCCCAAAGGAATAAGGGAGGTGGGATCTTTGATTAATATATCCAATATGTGTAGCATCTTATCTTCCTACTATTTTATATCCTTGGAAATGTCCTCCATCTGTTTAGACCATCTTCTCAAGGCTTTGATCTTATTCACTAATATAGCCATAGCCATGTTAAGATGGGCTAGGCTAGTTGTTCTATATGTAGGGATTTGGTTCTTGGTTAAGGATTTGATTAAATCCTTTACTTGATAATTACCAGACTTCCATTAGCCAACTTGGCCTATATCCATGGAATTTTTCTTACTTATTGCCTTTTCTTTGGTTCTGACTGACTTTAAGGAAATAAGTTAATCATGGCATCCTTAAATAACTTGAATCTATCTTCTTAGATTTCCAAGATGGTAGTCTCTTCTAAATTATTCATTTATTGCATCATGCATTTGATGATAACTTACCATTGATCAAATTGTGTTTGAGCTAGCTTTAATGGGTCCTCTTTAAAGATAGGAACATCACCAAGCCTCTATCCTTCCACTAGAGTCAAACCAGTGAATGGTTTAACTTTTTGAAAGGTGAATTCCTCTCTAACAATCATGGGCTTATTCTCTATCACTCTTTCCATGTTGGTGGTATTTAGATTAAATTTAGCCCCCACTAATAATTGAGTCACATTTCAAGTTGGGGTTTCTATCTGTGCTCCACCTGATACTCCTAGGGTAGCCATTCTTTTCTCCTCTTCTTTTTGTGGAGCCATAATCCATGGCTTAAGCTCTTCATGCACAATGACGTTGACAAACTTTGTTATTACCCCAATAAGGTGTAGAGTAGGGACTTTCTGTAATTTTCCATAGTGGTCATGATTTTTTTCAAATTTCTCATTAGTGGTTTGCACTTTGGTTCTAGATTGAATTCTTCTTGCATAGATGATAATTCAACTCTCTTAATATTAATTATGATTAATAAAGGGTTGAATGAGGGCTTTAGTGTGTGTTATGGATTTTCTAAAGGTCTTTTTAGTGCTTTATTTGTGGCATCTAGTTCAAAAAATGAGATTTATGGCATCCTTTTGGCATTTTCATGACATTTTTCTCATTACTATTTAAAAAGTAACCATTATCTTTTGAAAATTCAACCTTGATCTCACACCATTGGATTCTCTTTACTTGTATCAATGTGGTTTTTTGATCTTGATCTAAGAACTCGAATGCTATTGGTTGCTTGCTCTATTCCCCATGACTATAACAATTGTCACTTATACATTCACTCTAAGCTTTGTTGAAATGTCAACATTGATCTCACATCATTGATCTTGTTTGCATGGATCAATCATGCTCTATCAATATTGATCTACATAATTATGCCTCCTACTATGTGGACCTTTGATTAGAATGCATATGTAAGCCATATACTATTTATCATTAGAAGATGATTGAAATTTAATTCATGGTATACGGTTTTTCCACTTATTGTCTCCATGGTTATCCTAAAAACTCTTGACTTTTTAACCTTCATTATGCATCATCAGATATTGATTGACCAAATCATTGTATTCCATTGGATCTTGATCTACAAGGATGAATACTATTGGTTTTTTAGTGTTCTTTGGTGATGAGTGTGATACTTTTCACCTTCTCATTATCTCAGGGCTCTATTAAAACTTTGATTTGACACAAACCATTAGATCTCCATCACTCCGGTAAATGTGCATCATCGATTAAGGCTCTTGAATTGTTGTCTTTATATTCACCACTAGATATCAATCACCCTAATAAATATGAACCATTGATCTTGTGGATAATAAAATAATTAAGTCATAACTCAAGAAAATAAAGAACTTAACATAAAAAATTTAGACTATGGTTTTATTTCATGTTAATAAACAAGGGTAAGACCCTAGGATAAACATTTTAAGATAAGTTTTAAACATGATAAGAGGGACCCCATGAATAATAAAAGAGTTGTAATAAAGTCTTAGGATAAGGCTTTTAGCTAAAGTATAAAATGTAACAAAAGGACCTAGTGGTTAGTTAGACCATGTGGAAATAAAAGGGACCAAGGGGGGCTCAGGACATAAAGGGACCAACATAAAAAATTTAGAAAAAGGTTTGGTGAAGTTAATAAACATGGCTAAACCTTGGGATAAAAATTAAAATAAGTACATGGCATGATTAATCATTCTCACATAAATTGTTCCCACCCAATTTTAATTTTATTCAAAATAACTTGAGCTAAGGTAATTTGAATGAGGGTTTCAAGATGCTTTTAGTTTTATTTTCAACAGACCAAAGGCTAGTAAAAGTCTAAATTGATATAAAAATCATGAAACCTAGGAATCACCCATTCCAAATGGACTCTAGTGGAGCTGTAACTTGAAACATAAAGATCTAATGTTAGCAAATTTAGGCAAGATTAAATCAAAATTATGAACAAATATGCCAACCAAATTAGGTGTGAATGATATTTAAATGAAAATAACATGCAAACCTATTAATGATGCTTTGAACAAGTGAATTTTCAATTTTAAGGTAAAAATTTGAATAATTTAAAAAAAGGGTCCCCACTTGTAAAAAATGGGGGTATGTTGACCTCAACAAATGGTGACTTCTAGGGAAACATAGTAGTATGTTAGAATTTAGAGACTCTAGTTTAGAATAATAACTAGGCTACTTTTTCCACTTAACTGGGTACCACTATTAAGATTAGCTTATTGTTAGAACAAATCTTGCACATGAAAAATTAGGATCAAACATCAAGACATAGCCATGATGTGTGTGCTTTAATTCCACTTACTGATTGCCAAGGATTTATAGAAAAACATCTAGATTCATGACTTTAACTATTAACAATGACTTATAGTATATTTAGATGTTCATTAAGAATCATTATTTAGTTTAGGGAAGGCTTGGGCATTGCTCTGCTACTAGCTAGGTGTCTATAGACCTGATACAAATACCTTTAGATCCACTCAAGGCCTTGCTCCATTGATATCCAAGCATCTATAGCCTTGGTGGAGATTACCAAAATCACCGCTACTCAGAAATATTTTTGAATTTTGTAATAAGCTCTTATTTTTTGTATTTTTAGATATTTTGAATTTATAGCAAAGGTTGGGAACCATATTAGCTAGGTTTTAGTATTTAATCACATGTTTGATCTTTAGACAATCATCCTTGGCTATAAAATTTGTCCCAGGCAATTAATATTTTTTAAGTGCAAACATGGCTTTATTCTAATAATTCAATATTTCATCCTATATGTGTAATCCTTTTTAGAACCAAAATTAGATCAAAACAAGGTTTATAATCTTAAGGAATAATTAACCTATTTATTAGTCTTTACTAGTTTCTCTAAACTACAACTTTAGGCTCATATTTCAATAATCCATGATCAATCAATGCTGAGGGGCCATACCTATATTCTTAAATTGTGAGGTTTTTTGAGTAATCATATGAATATTTTTCTAAGGAATATATTGAATAAGACTTATTTAAATCAAGGAGAAAAGTAAATAAAGGGAAACACACCAAAAAAAATCACACAAATAGAAAGCAAAGGAAATAAGCAAATAAATATATACATGCACTATGTACAAGCAAAGGACAAAAAGGAAATAAACAAGAAATAAACTAATCTAATCCCTACCTACACTAACTCTAACTAGTTTTATATTTTACTCCATGAATAATCTAGGTGGGAAATTAGAGAAATAGTGCTTGGGGTATTGCCCATTGGTTGGAAATGTAAGCTTTGCTCCTTGTAAGTCTTTTAGTTTGAAGGTGTTATCTCCCAGGGTTTCAACAATCTGATATGGGCTAATCCACAAGGGTGTGAACTTCTCATGTTTTCCTTTTGGTTCTAAGGCCTTATCTTAAAAGAACTAAATCTCCTTTTTTAAACACCTTTATATTTGAATGCTTATCAAACCACCTCTTGACTATGGTTTGGTGTTTGTTGAAATTGGTAAAAAATTCTTCTGTTGCATCCTCAATTTGTATTATGTCCAAAAACCTTGAAGATGTAAATTCTTGATCCTCATCCATGTACTCTTGCATGAACCTTTAGGTTGGAAGCTTGAGTGTTATGGGAAATATAGGTTCTTGACCATATATCAATAAGAATGGTGATGCCTTGAGGGCTTGTTTGACTCTTGTTCTATTTGACCAAAGGGCATACTTGAGTATATTATGCCATGTTCTTGGTTTATCATCTACAAAATTCTTTATGGCTTTCATCAATTTTTTATTTGTTAATTATGACACTCCATTACCTTAAGGATAATGGCTGGATGAGAACTTAAGGACAATGTTGTTGTCATATACCCACTCAGTCATCTCAATGGATACAAATTCATATCCATTATCATAGAATAGAGATGCAGGTGTTCCAAACCTTGTGCATATGTTATATTCAAAAAAATTGATCACATCTTCAGTGTTGCACTACTTGGTTGCTACTACTTTAGTCCATCTAGTACATTAGTCAATAATAGTTAGAACATACTTGTGACCATCAGAGGAATTAGGGTTAATGACCCCCAACAAATCATGTCCCCATTAGGAAAAGGGTTTATCAATCACTACTAGATTTAATGGCATGAATGACTTAGGCCCTTTAGTGTTTAATATTTGAAATGAGTGGTATTATCTCACATGATTGTGAGCATCTTTGAAGATAGTGGGCCAATGGTAACTAGCCCTAAGGATCTTATGGTTTGTTGTCCTTTTGGATGGATGTCCACTTCATAGTTTTTCATGAAAAGTGCTCAATATCTTAGTCACCTCTTCTTTGAAAACACACCTTAGGTAAATGAATTCAAAGTTATTCCTATACATCACTCCATCTTTGATTAAAAAATGAGCTTCTTTGATCCTTAAATCTGTCTTTTGCTCTCTACTTAACCCTGCATGACAATAGACATTGATTATCAAATGAATAATAGGATCATACCAATCATTGGGTTAATTTTTTTGTTGTTGTACCTACATGACACTCAGTTTAGGATTAGTATTGGAAATCAACTAAATTAAATCTTAGAATTTTACCAAATTTAAATTTTTCATCTCTAGATTATATTCTTGTAGGACATACATCCACTTACCTCTCTTTTCTCCAAGTTCACATTGACTAAGCATGAGACTAGTGGTAGGGTCTGATAGTATTGTATGTACCTTATTTCTAAGGATATAATGCCTAAATTTCTTCATTGCCTTGACTAGAGCACATGATTGGTTGCCAATAAGAGAATAATTAAATTTATCATTTTAAAAATTAGTACTCATGAAAGCAACACGATGATCACATCCATCTATCTTTGAATTTAGGACAAATACAATTGTATGGTTAGAAGAAAAAGAGTAGAGATATAAGTTTTTATTAAAGTCTGGACTTATCAGCACAAGGGATTATCTAATTGCTTCTTTAATTTACTTGAAGGCCTTCTTGGTCTCTTCATCCCAATTGATCTTAGCATCTTTATTGAACATGTAATTCAATGGTCTCACTATTTATATAAAAATAGAAATAAACTTCCTCACAAAGTTGATATTACCAAAGATGACTTTAGTTCCTTCCTTTTATGAGGGGGTTTTATCTTTGATATTGCATTTAATATATCTAGTTATATAGATATCCCCTCTTTAGTTATAACATGTCTCAACAAATATTTGGATCTCTTAGTTTCAATGCTTGTGCATGATATACCAATGTTCACTAGTTGAGGTTAACCTTGGGAACCTATGTCCATCACATTGTAATCCTTCCCATCTGCTTTGGGAATCTTGACAATCTCTGCTAGTTTGTCTAAATCAAATAGTCTCTCTAAGGCTATCATCCCTTCGGGGATCTTATTTTCACTCAACTAAATGACCTTATCATAAATTTTTCCTTCAACTTTATCATCATCAATGGTATTTTCATTGGCTTCATCAATGATGTGAGCCTCAAATACTCTTGAGCTAGTCATGAAGTCTATAATCTTTTGATCATCACTGAACACTTGAAAATGGTTGACATTATCTATTACTGAGGCACATGGTACTAATTCAATAGTAAGGATTTATAACTTGGAACCTTTACTAGGTATAAAGTTGGATGGATCTGAATTAAGTTCATTAGCAACCTTATTTCCTTCCCTATGAATTGACATAATGTTGAAAGCATCAAATATTTAATTAATTCCCATAATCTAAACTTATATTTCTTAAGATAGGATAACTTGCATTGATATCTAATTTTGACCTGATTAACCACTAGTTTAGAATCACCAAAAACTAATAGCTCTTTGGCCTCATGTTTGATTACAAATTTTAATCTAGGAATAACTGCTTCATACTCAACCAAATTATTGGTATAGGAGAACTAAAGTTTGTCAAAGTCATTATATTCTTTCCCAATTGGATTGATTAATACCACTCCTACTCTAGACCTTTATTTACATCTAACACCATCAAAATACAACTTCCATAATCCAGGCATAGCTTGAGAAGTTTTGGAGTTACATACCTTTATGGTGTCTAGAGTGTAAACACCTAGATCTGAGTTAACCGTGCTAACCCTCTCATTGGTTTAATTATACTCAATAATAATATGCTTCATTTTGGGATCCCTTTCTATCTTGATCTAATTTGGAACCCCTTTCTAGGGTAACCATATATGTGAACAATCAGTAGACATGTAACCATTTAGAGATCTAGTCTAGTCTCTATTTAGTAACATTCCATATGTCAAGAATATCTACCACTTGGATGTAAATGAACTATTATATTCTTGGTTAATAATTAATCTACATGTGAACATTCAATAATTCACCACTCACTTTGACTCTTATTTTATCTAATTAAGTCACAACCCTATCATATTTAATTAGAGTCAAACCTAATTTTTCATAATGATGTTTGTTGATGCACCTGAATATACCAATTAATTATGTAAATTCTTACCAAAGATCTTGATTATGATCAGGAGAGGTGGAATGTCTACTTTATTTTTGTGTTTTACAATGTTAACTTGTGTAACCTTTTGAGACTTATCAGGCTTCTTAGACAAAGATTCCAACAATAGATCCCTTTTTTATGTAATCTGAGTCAACTCATGTAAGGTGATGTTAGATTTTATATTTTTCATATCCTCTACTATATTATATCCAGTCCTATTAGAAGAATTAGGTGTATCAACATTAGGTTTAGAGGTACTTCCCTTAGGAGGCTCTAGATTTTTATCTGATGTAGTATTAGGAGTATCAAAGTTATTTGGTGGAGTTGAGGTAGTCAAATGTTGTTTCTATTTTGTATTCCTTAGAGGGTGAATTTTATTTAGATATTTCTAAAAACATGAATCTCTTCAAGGATATCTTCAGGCTCATTCTCCTCTTGAAATGGGAATTCAAATGTTTCTGACATGAGAGTTAGGTTAGAAGATTTAGATGACCTTGAATAACTTGAGGTACCTAAACCATTTTATTTAGTAGGTATAATTTCTAAAGTATCTAAATATTCTTTAAAATGTTCAAAAAATTTCAAAACTCTAGATAGTCTAATTCACCATGCTTTAAAGTACAATGAACTCTACAATAGTCTAGTAAAGCAACATCACTATGATTTATATTAGGTACACTATTATTATCAGATGACTCCAATTTATAACTATTGTTTCTGTTATTTTGAAATATATTTGAAAGATTATTAAATATTTGGAAAGAGAAGTTATTGTTAGAGCTTTCCCTAGTATGGCCAACTTGATTTTACAGTCAAATGAAATCAATGCTTAGATTTTGAACCATCTTTAAAATAAAATCATTCTTATTATGGGGTGCCTAAAGATAATAAACTTGAGTATTTATAATTGAAACAAGAATAAAATCTCTTTGGTCTTGTGGAGGAGATCCACTGGTAGAGTTATTCAAGAATACAAGGTTTTGCCAGGAAGTGCATGATTTAAAAGAAATTGGTTCAAGATTAGACGTTGATTTAAGGTAGGCATATTTTGACTGGAATTGGGAAAGACATTAATATTAGGTAGATTTGGATTATTATTGGGAATACTATATGTCATTTTTCCTTGTGGTTCCATTTGGTCATTAATGATCATAGTTTCATCATAAGCTAAGGCTAATGTATTAATAACCTAAGTAGATATTTTGAGAAACACAAAAGTCATGGGATCTAAGGCAACTTTATATATATTTAAGGCTAAAGCCTCATCAAGTCTATAAGGAGCGATGGTTATGATAAACATTTTTTATAATCTAGCATTGAAGGCTCTTATGGGATCATTTGAGTCTCTTTTGACCTTGGTAAACTATTGGTACATGACACATGGACTAATGATTTTTCCAAACTAGTCAATGAAGTAATTATTAAAATCATTATAGCTAGCTATTTAGTGTTCAAGAAGGTTATGGAACCATTCATATGCAACATTTTTGAAACTAAATAGAAGTAATCTGCATGCCACATCTTCATGAATAACATTCAAAAATCTTAAAGCAAATTTGAAGGATTTAATGTGTTCTTCAACAGTTATAACACCATTGGGACTAAAAGTATGAAAATACTTTTCAAGATTATGAGTAAGGTCATGTAACACACTTGTCACATTGATTGAAGAACCAAATAGCAGATCCATACCTTGATAGGGATTTAATACAGGACCACCCTGAATTAGTGAAATTGGTTGAGACTTTGAAAGTCTACACTTACCTTTATCTCACCTAGCTCTCCTATGCATTTATAATGAAATAAGGGGATCATTATCTTTGGTAATTATAAATTGATATATTTTAACCCTATTTAAAATACAATATGTAAATCTTATCTTTACAAATAATGGTGACCAAAATTACACATTAAATAAATTTCACATAAATATGTATAAAGAATGGCAAATGACATCAATATTTAAATAAATTATCTCAAAGATGTGTCTAAACATGTAAATATGAATGATATTTACACATTTCAAGCTCAAATAAACTCAAATTTGTAGATATTCGATCAATTTTTGAACAAAATAGCTATTATTGACTTCAACACCTTGGATTCGTAGATCTTAAGCTATATTTACCACAATTACTCATGAATCTTCAAAGAATATATATATATATATATATATATATATATATATATATATATATATATGTCTAAATAAGCATAAAGATTGGTCTAAAACCATTAATATCAGTTATATTTACACAAATATGTAAAAATAAACATAAATATACAAAGAATACATCAACCTTTGAAAATAATTCAACAAAATTAGCAAAGATGTTGCAAATTTTCAAATATCTAACTAAGGCCCTCCTTCTAGTGTTAGTTTTTCCTCTATTGATGCACCTAAATGTATTAGTAGTTTTATATAGTGTTTAAGAAAAACTTTTCATTTATAGATCTAAAGAATCTATTACATGAGTTGCTGGTTGTGATAATCCTATTATCCTTGGTGGAATAGAGGTAGAAAAAGTTGACTATTTCATAAATTTATATTAGTTGGTGGTTGGAAGCCACTATGGCTTAATATTTGATCTTTGATTTTGGAGATAACCTATGTTAATCTAAGTGAGTTATTCTCAAAACCAAAGTCTAAAGCTAAATTAAGATGAATATTCAAATTAAACTAATCTAAGGTGAATTGATAAAAAAAGAGTAAAAGGAAGGGTAGGACAAAAAAGAGAGGTGTTGTTGATCTTTATTTCAAACATTATGAAAAAGTTCCAATTTCATTTTAGCATTCATTTAACCAATATGTAACATGAATTAGTATAAGCTCAAATCCTATCACACATTAGGCAAACATCTAAGGAAGGTATGAAAATATGCAAATATGATCTAGGTTCACTTTAAGAATTTCACCCTTACAAACAAATAACATTAGCTTAGATGCAAGAGGAGTAAATAAAGAAAAATAAACCCAAGCAATTTTAACTAATCTAGCATTAACACAAATTATGAACTCTGAATTTAAAGATGCACATCCATAATTCAAAAGAACTATTCAAATATGAAGATAAGATCAAGCAAATGAGAAAGAAACCATGATAGTAATTCACATAAGCAAATGTGGAAAAAATTTGTAGAACTCATTTCTTATATTAGTTTGATCAAAAGTTAAAAATATTTTGGCTCCAAAAAAAATCTCCTTTTACAATTGGTAATACCTCTTTATATAGATAATTCATGAGGTATGATAGTTAGTAATGAAAAATTACATTTATACATGTGTATAGGACAATTGTCCTTTCTATTACATTCTAGAACAAATGACCTTTTATAATATACTGACCTATAATAAATGTATTTTACAAGTTGTACATGCCTTTATAAAAAGAATATTCCATTTCAAAAATATATAATTCTAGTTGCAAAAGAATATTCCTAATCTAACTAACTTTGGGACCCTGGTGATGTTGTAACCTTCTGACTTCCTTGTAGGATCTTCATTCTATAATGTTGTTCATTGATTAGATGGAGTTCAATAATGTATCTCATGAATAACACTCTTTTTTGATCTATAAGGTTATTGAGGCCCTTTTTAGCTCTTTCTAAGGCCTACTTGATGCTCCTAACATATCTTATTTTCTCCTCAGATGAAAATAATAGGCCCATGATCTTCTTATTATCAATGCATATCTTTCCTTGGACTTGGTTCCTTACTTTCTACATTAATTAACAATTTATATGCTTAAACTCCTCATTAGTGATATAGCCCAAAATACTAAGTGAGGTGGGCTCTTTGATTAAACTATCTAATATGTGTAGCATCTTATCCTCCTTTTGTTTAAGGTCTTTAGAAATGCTTTCCATCTATTTGGACCAATTTCTTAGTGATTTTATCTTATTCACTAATATATCCATATATATGTTTAGATGGGATAGGATGGATATTTTGAATTTAGGGATTTGGTTCTTGGTTAAGGCATTGATCAAATCCATTACTTGATAACTAACAGCCTATCATTAACCAACTTGTCCTATAGAAATATAATTTTGCTTACTTATTTCCTCTTGTTTGGTTCTAACTAACTTTAAATAATTAAATAAGTCAATTATTGTGTCCTCAAATATCTTGAATCTATATTATTAGATTAACAAGATGGAAATCTCTTATAAAAATTGAATAATTCAATGATGGTGTCCTCAAATAGCTTGAATCTATCTTCTTGGATTAACAAGATGGAAATATCTTCTAAATTCTTCTATTATTTCATCATGCCTTTGATGATAGCCTACCATTTATTAGATTGTGCTTGAGCCAGCCTTAATGGGTCCTCTTTAAAGATAGGAACCTCACCAGGCCTATGTCCTTCCATTAGAGTCAAACCAATGAATGGTTCCACTTTTTGAAAGGTAAATTCCTCTCCAAATAATCATGTCCTTCTTTTATATCACTATTTCCAATATGGTGGTCTCTATATTAAATTTGAACCCCACTTTTGGAGCTAGGGTTTCTATTTATTCTCTACTTAATGATCCTAGGGAAGCCATTCTTTTCTCCTATTCCTTTTGTAGAGCCACAATCCATGGCTTAATATTTTCATGCACAATGATTTTGATAGACTTTGTTATTACCCAAAGATGGTGTAGATTTGGGACTTTTTGTAATTTTCCATAGTGGTCATGAATTTTTTCAAATTACTCACTAGTGGTTTGCACTTTAGTTATGGATTAAATTCTTCTTGCATAGATGATAATTCAACTCTCTTAGGTTTGATTGTGATCAATACAAGGTTAAATTAGGGATTTAGTGTGTGTTATGGTGAAGGTCTTCTTAGTTATTTAATGGTGGTAGATAGTTCAAAAAATGAGATTTATGGCATCCATATGGTGTTTTCATGACATTTTACTCATTAATATTAAAAAAATGACCGTTATCTTTTGAAAATTCTACCTTGATCTCACACCATTAGATTCTCTTTATTTTTATCAATGTGATTCATTGATCTCAATCTAAGAACTCAAATGCTATTGGCTACTTGATACATTCCTCGTGGTTATAACACTTGTCACTTTCACATTCACTCTGAGTTTTTTTGAAATGTCAACATTGATATCACATGTTGATCTCATTTAAATAAATCAATTTCACTTTGTCAATCTTGATCTACTTAATTATGCCTCCTACTCCATGGACCATTTATCATAATGTGTATTCAAGACACATACCATTAATATTTGGAAGATGTTTGAACTTTAATTCATGGTACATAGTTGTGCCACTTGTCATCTCCATAATTATCCTCAGGACTCTTGACTTTTGATCCTTCATTACACATTGTAAAATCTTGATTGGCTAGATCAATGTGATCTATTGGATCTTGATCTGCATGGTCAAACACTATTTTTTGTTGAGTGTTTTTTGGCCACAAGTATGAAACTTTTCATCTTCTTGATGTATCAGGGCTCCATTGAAACTTTGACTTGGCATGTACCGTTAGATATCCATCACCTAAGTAAATGTGTGTCATCAATTAAGGATATTGAATTTTTGAATTATATGCACCATTAGATCTCACTCCCTTAATAAAACATGGAGTGTTAATCTTATAGATAATCAAATAATTAAGTTACAACTCAAGAAAATAAATAACTTTACATATAAAATTTAGACTATGGTTTTATTTCATGTTAATAAACATGGGTACAACCTTAGGATAAAAATTTTAAGCTAAGTTTTAAACATGAGAATTGGGACCCTAAAAATAATAAAAGAGATGGCATAAAGTCTTAGGACAAGTTTTTTAGCTAAAGTCTAAAACATAACAAAAAGACCCAATGATTAGTTAAACCATGTGGAAATAAAAGGAACTAAGGGGGCTCAAGATATAAAGGGACAAAACATAAAAAATTTAGACTAAGGGTTGGTCATGTTAATAAACATGACTAAACCTTGGTATAAAAAATGAACTAAGTTCATGGCATTATTAACATTCTCGCATTAATTGTTCTTACCAAATTTGAATTTGTTTCAAAAAAACTTGAGCTAGGGTAATTTGAATGAGGGTTTCAAGATACTTTTAGTTTGATTTTTAACAGACCAAAGGCTATTAAAAGTCTAAATTTATATAAAAATCATGAAACCCATGCATCACCCATTCCAAATGGACTCCATTGGAACTGTAACCTAAAACATAAAGATCTAATGTTAGCAACTTTAGGCAATATTAAATCATAATTATGAATAAATATGCCAACCAAATTATGTGTGAATGAAATTAAAATGAAAATAACATACTAATGATGCTCTGATTAAGTGATTTTTCAATTTTAAGGTACAAATTTGTATAATTTAAAATAAGGGCCCCCATTTTTTTAGAAATGGGGGTATGTTGACCTTTACACAAGCCTCTTTGAATCAATAAAGGACTATTTTCATGTTTCCTTTCTATAATTAGTGTGTTTATGTTTGTTTATTTATAGAAGTGTTAAGTTTCATTCTCCTTTATTGGTCCTTTCCCTCACCTAGTTTCTATAATTACATCCTATGCAGGTCATGTGATGTGCCAAAGTGTTGGTAGTTGTGTTGAAGAGTAATTTAGTTGATAGTGTCTTGAACATACCTGTTATACATTAAATTTATGTTATATACATTCACCATAGACTTCACGTGAAGTAATTATGTGTAGGATCTCATTAGGAAACTTATTTTAGTCATTAGTTCTTACTTGGTTCACAAAGTGATGATTAAAGATTAGTTAGAGTGGATAGATAAATATTAGTGCATCACTTCATTAGGTTAGGTTCATTTTATGCATTTATATATCTCTTTTCACCTCTAAAAAATAATATGCATTAGTAAGTGAGCTCAAATTGATGCACCAGGGGAGCTAACCCCTAAACAATAAGTTTGGTCATTCTTATAGGTCACCCATAACCTTTGGACCAATCCCATGTTACCCCAAACTTGGAGAGATATAAATAACCTCCTCTTAGGGTGTAGTTTGGAGTGTTAACATGACTAACTATCCCAAGCCATAAATGGCACATGGGCTACCTATAAAATCCCCCAAGGATCCTTAAAAATATCTTCTACCTTCTTATTGGTCCAAGGGAAAACATATGAACCCAAAATATCTAAGACCTTTTTATCACTCATTATAAATTTGTCTCTCTCAATAAATCTATGTTTTGAGTCAAATGGGGCCATTTAAGTAACTTAAAAATACCTTAAGAATGAAATACAACTTTTAAATATAATTATTAAGGTTAATAATGAATGGTATGAATAATGTCCAAGTGGGAAATAGTGATAAATAGTGAGGACATCTATTCTTACAACTTGGTCAACAAAAAGGTACATGGAATGGTTTGGATCATGGTAAGGTTAATTATAAGTGTCACCAATCTACCCATGATGTGCTCATGCTTGATGTAGTCCTAGTTCCCTTGTTGGCATCCATTGTCACTTTCACAACATTGCACACATAAAATGCTCCACCTTAGAAGTTGAAGATGCAAAATATATGCAATACAAGGGATCTCAATCCAAATAACAAGCACATAGAATATCCAAAGAATCACATATCAATGGTGATAAACTAATACAAAACATCTAAATATAAAAATACTCAAATATGTTCATAATAATAATATCTCTAGTGGTACAAAATCAATACTCATCAATATGGACAAGCAACATAGAATAAATAAAATGACATCACAATGAATATAATCATAATCTAATATAGAATATAAATATTCTAGCATAAGAAAAACATAACATCTCATAGCATATAAAATCTCTATCTCAGTCATAGGGACTCAATAACATATTGTAACATATATAATTTTAATCTTAGTCACAAAGACTCAATAACATCTTGAGTCTCAACAATATATAATGAATGTATCAATAGGATGTGTGTGCAACACCAAACTATTTATAATAATCATTGTGTATATAGGGGTCTCACATGATTAACATAAATAAAAATTAGTCTAGAGTTAAAATGATACTAGATTTCATGAGAGCATGGAAAAATGTTGTTACCCATGATAACATAAGTGGTTTATTCTTAAGTTATGTAATATAATTTTGATTAGTGTGAGTAGTTACATAATATAAAAATAAGTAAATATATAAATCTCAAAATAATTTTTTATCCATAAAAGAGAATTAAGTTTCCAAATAATAATGTAAGATGAAACTAGGATAGAAGAAGATAATCTAAAAAAAATTAATATTGATGAAGATCTAGGCTAGAGAGAGGTGTTGTATTCTATGAAGGCTTAAGTTTGTAAACTTTATAAGTAACCTTTATAAATAATAATGAAAAACATTGGCACAAAGGAAGTTCCAACTATTACACCAATTTGTAACTATTAGATGAAAAATATATTTTAGAGGCTATATAACTATTGAAATATAATGAATATGTATTTCCACAAAATTTAGTGAGATCAACATGTTTTTCAATCCAATATATTAATCCTAATTGAACCTATGAGGTTAGATGCATTGAGTAATATCAATAAAAATTGGGGGAGTTAATTCTTCTCATTTTAGGATTGGTGATGAGATAATCCAGGGCATGAGTTGTAGATTTGGGTCTCCATTAGATAGCCTACTTGATATAGATCTCCAAGAGATGCAATGCTACCTCCAAAGGTCTAATACCAATTTTATCACTGACTCACATAACTTATATGCTTCTATCTAAACCACTTGTAACATAATTAACTTAAAATCACTACTTATCATCACTTCAATATTTATAAAGAAATGGAAAGATAATTTGTTCACAAATAAACATTGAAAGAGAGGGTGAACAAGGTAGAAAGGAAGTCTTCTAATTAAAGGGTAAACATAAATTCTTCTAGGGACAAAATGTGCCTAGCTATATTTTCACCATTGTATACTAAATTTCATGATGGCTTAGGCCTTAGTAACACATGAAGAGAGTTTGAGGAGAAAGGGAAAATGTTTAATTATAATATTCTTTTATTGAATAAAATGAAAATAGGTATGTAGTTAATTACACATAGATCTTTTTAGGTTCACATAAAGCTAAAAGAGTATAATAAACTAGATAACTATCATAATCACATCCGAGTTAATGCATAAAATCTATAGAAAATCACAAATTATAGTCGTGTAACATTAGTGTTAATCCATCAAATCAAAAATAAAGTGGAAGACCTGAAAGGAAACTTCGTCCATTTACACAAAATTAACTTTGTATGATTCTAATAGTGTTTTTTTACATATAGTATAACATTATAATATACTAGGTATTAGTATATATAGAAGGGAGAGATGGGTCTTACCTCCAAAAGGCATGAGATCACACTCTTAGCCATCATGGTTTCAAATGGTAAAAAAAAATATGTCAGAAGATTCCTTATTAGAAAATAAATAAGATGGAATGGAATTTCATGGCCCACTAAGGATACTTTATTGATAATTTTTGTCATTTATGTCAAGGTTGATGTCATTTTACGTCACTGATGTCAAGGTACATCTGGTGAAGATGTATGGTGAGTGGTATATGAGATACAAATCATGTAACAAGAGAGAATTTAAAGGAAAACTAATGTATATGTATTTAGAGATAATTTTAAGACAAACTAATGATTCTTCTAAAGTTGATGTCAATATTTGGGTTAAGGTAAGCATGTTTTGTGCACTAATCCTTGAGTATAAGGTGCCTTGAGAAGCCTAGTCATAACAAGCATAGTAATATCATGAGAATGTGCATGATGAACATCAAGAGGTATGTGTAAAGGTATTATATTATCTAAGGATAATTAAAGCCATGTGATCAAAGTTTATAATCATCATGGAGTGTTTCAATGTTAGTTATCAAGCTTCAAGTGCTTGAGAAGCCTAGTTATGACACTGGTCATTATATGAAGAGACCTTGTGAGAAGGTATGAGCTTGGTGGCCTGGTGAGATGGATAAAAAATGAATAAGAGGATGTATGAGGTTTTTAAAGCATGAATATGAGGCAATATAACAATAATGAGAGTCTCAGACTGAGCCTAAAGGGGTAGTACCTACAGACCTAGTGTGCAACTAGACCACCTCTAGACCCTGCTTGGCCTAATAAGGCATCATGATTTATTGTGAAGATATATGAAGGATGTTTGAAATTTTTTGAGCATGTGATATGTCATGTGAGAATTTAATTGAGGTGTAGAGTGCATGAAAGAGGATTGAAGGTCATTTTCAAGGCCTAATATGGTTTGTAAGTTAATGACTAAGCAATCAAAGAGAGATGGTGAACAAATGAGGTACAACATTAAGATTTAAAGATAAAAACTAGAATTTAAGAATTTTAAATGGTGTGATATATTTTCCTAGGTGTTTTGACCAATTTTGAGGTTAAATTTTGCAAGAAAATGCATGAAAAGTGGTTGTGAGGTCTTTCGAGTGCATAGAATGAAGGGTTCACAACCTAAGAAGAAATTTCAAGTGTTCATTGGCACATGTAAAATTTTTATGATAACCTAATATATTAATGTTATATATGTATCTTATCTCAAAATTCCAAGAATTATTTTTTGGATTAAGGGGCTATGCTTTATGAATGATCGTTAAGACTAGAAGATGGTTTAAACCCTCAAAGAATGCTAATAGTGACCTAAAATGAAATAAGTTGATATAATGTGATTATAATGGATTGGTATATATATTTAAGTGATTTAAATTTTTATTAAACTCTCCCAAGAATCTCTAGGTGTGATTGGTTTGTCAAGTGAGTGAGTGGAACCTATAAGAAAGGCCTTATTTCTTAGAGATTTCATATAGCAGTCAGAGTTTACCAAGTCAAAGTTGATAATGGATGGAAAATAAAGATTGAGAATTTTATTTTCTTTCCATTATTTTTATAAATTTATAATCCTTAGGTGTTCTAAACTGGTCATACAATTTAACCAGTCACTAATAGGCCTAACGGTGTAAACAGTGAGAAATTGAGGCAAAAGTGAGAAGGTGATTAGGTATGTGATATCATAGATAGGAATGCATTAAAATGCATGGAGAAATTTTTAAATAACTTTAAGATATGTTAATTTTGGATATAAATTTTTGAGGTTAGAATATATGATGAAAATGTTGCTCATAAGTTGACCTATTTGGTTCAGATGAGACAGTGAGGTACAAGACTATGAGATTGGTCTAAAAGACCAATATAATCTTTTAAACATATTGTAATTATATTTGATAATTGTATAATGATATCATAATATCATATATATTCACAAAGAGTGTCTAAAAGTTTCTACACATGTGTTGGATGTCATTATCACAATGACCGTGCTTCAAGGTAAATTGCCAGTTCTAGGTAATAAAGTTGAAATGATGAGCTTAAGGTCCTATGCCTTGATTTGAAGTTTATAATGTAAATTATATTTATTTTTTGTACATGAATTTTATATAAATTATTTTTATAAGGCTTTAAAGTTAGTAAAAGTTATTAAAATGTTGAATCCAAAAGGGCTTGACTAGTTCAGGTTTTACTATGTGTACTGAAGACAACAAATTGGTCTGCAAGACCAATAATTGCCAATAAATACTATGATAATTTTATTATAGGCCGTTATAAGTATGTTATATTAATATATTACTGAATTTTAATTCATTAATTATGTTTTTTTATGTGTCAAAATGTCAAGTTTCCATGACTATGTTTTGAGGCTGGTTGGCAGTTTAGAGTGAGCTTCTTACAGAGAAAAATTTGAGCCTGTATACCCTGAGTTGTGAAGTATAAATCATATGGTGATGATCCTAAGTTCATATATATATATATATATATATATATATATATATATATATATATATATATATATATATATATATATATATATATGTATATATGTATATGTATATGTATATGTATATGTATATGTATATGTATATGTATATGTATATGTATATGTATATGTATATGGATATATATATATATATATATATATATATGTTATTTTTTCCATGTTTTTTTTTGAAAAATTGTGTTTATGCTTCAATTGTTGAAGACAAACTTTCTGAGTATGCACAAGCCTAATTTTGAACAATGTTAATGGTGTTATTCAAGTGGTGGTTGAAGATTAAAAAGTGGTATGAAGCCTATATTATATTATAAATGGTATATTTAAGTGGAATATGCTATGTTCCTACCATGTGAAATGTTTTAAAGTGATCCAAAGAAGGTAAAGTGTAATGTGTCCTAAATATACCTAACAGGATTAGGTGTTAGCTATCCAGATAACACCCAATAGAGGTCAAATTTTTTTAAGTCTGACCAATACCTAGACTAACATGGGAATGATCTAAGGCTATGGGGTGCCTATATCTATACCAAACCTATATGGTTTTTAATGAGAATAGTTTTTTAGATATGATAGTTTGGACCTTTCTTTCTAAGACTTAAATGATTTAGGGTGAAAAGAGTCAAGAGATTGCATAAAATGAAAACTATTATAATATGTGGTGATTCACCATGAATTTTTTAGATATAATCTTAATCTTGGACTCTTTAACACACTATTGGAATATGAAATAAGTTAATATAATGTTTACTATAGTTTATATGTAATAGTATTTCATATAGAGGTCAGTTTGATGCACTCAGGCTAGTGAAAAATGAAAATAAGGTTTGGTTGAAAACATTTACATTTGGTAGTCCATTATACCCTTGATAAATCAATGTTAAGACACACTATATGACCTAAAAATAAAGTTCCTATCACTTAGGTTGAGCTTGGAACTGTAAAGGGAAGCTAACAACCAATTTTGCATATCAAACAAACATAAAAAAACTAAATAAAAATTAACAAACAACTATAAAATGCTCTATTCATTACTATAAAAGGTAAATAATACAATTTTGATAGAGTCTAGTCATACTATCTTGTGGTATTTTCAATAATATCTCAAAGGATATATTTATAGAAGAAAAGGGGATAAATAAAGAGGGAGTTTTGGCACTCAAAGGGGAATCAAATGAGCTCCAATCCATTTGAATTGTAGTTATAAATGCCTCAAAAATTTATTCTCATTCAAACCCTTTTGATTGATCCAATTCACTCTAGTTAGTTTCACCATTACATTATTCCTTCGCCGATGCTTCTTTATGGTTGCAATGATGGGATCAAGTTATTTTGAGCTAAATTTCAACATTAATGAAGTTACCATAATTGAATCAATCTATTAGGGTTTTGTCATGGTGCTAACTAATCTTTATTTATTTATCAAGTCATGCAAGAGTAGATAAAGGAGTCACTTTCATGTAGTTGTCTCTAGAAATGAAGATGCTAAATTATACATGCCTACCTTATACTTTTCACACCATCTACCACTTGTCACTCATTATGAGGACTAGATCCTCATATCTCAAAACTAACAGAGCCATGCCATAAATGGTGGTTTTTCAAGCTATGATAATGTTTAAGGATGATAATACCTTACCATATCTCATTTATCAACCATTTCATAATCTTAATGGTACCATTTGATCCTAAAATATCCACTCTTGGTCCAATCTATTTCATGCTCAAGCTTAGTTCCATTTATACTTACTTGCCTTAGTTTAAAACTGGCCTTTTGACCTCTACCTAACTCACCTAGCCTCACCTTCATTTGATTTTACATTGAAAAATAAATCATATCATTGACCTCTTAACTCATCTCACATCGTTGGATCTAGATTATAAGGCAACATGAGCCTTTGATCTCATTAGGCCCACTTTCCTGCCAATTGAGCTTGCATCATTGGATCATCTATATGACTGAATGTTGATCATTAATCTTACTTTTTTTGGAATCCAAATGGATATTACACATGGTTTAAATTTTACATATATTCACCCATAAATTTATGTCTAAGGGAATGTCAATGATGTATATGTGATTGTTAATCTTTAGAACCCAATAGATGATTGTTGAGCTTTATTTTAACTTTTACATGAATGTTAATGAGATTCATGCACTTGTCACTGCATATTTGAATTTCAATGGTTACTTAACATGGTTTAAATTTGAAACTTTTTAATCTCCATCTATTGGAATAATTTTTCCAAAACAATTTGGATGATGTAATTATGTCTTCAAAGAAATTATTGTAGAATAATTTACTTGAAAGAATTCTACCTTATACTTTTATTTTGGGCACTTTGTCTTTGGGATATTTACAAAGACATTTCCTTTGTAATTTTTTTCAAAGGATAATTTTTGTGGAAAATATTTCCAAATAAAATGTATTTGGGACTTTTGTCTCAAAAATAATGTCCTAAAGAATTGGTTTATGTTATGGACAAAATGTCTGAGAGAATTGTCCTTAGCTTTTTCCATGAATCTTTTGGTTTAAACAAAATGTCCAAAATAATTAATGCCTTTAGGATATTTTATTAGCCACTTTCCTCAAAATAATTCATACTTAGTCTTTTTAATCAGACAAAATGTCCAAAATAAAATGTATCCTTGAGACTTAACTTGCAGATAAAATGTTTGAGAGAATGAGCCTTTAGGAATTTTGTTTTAGATAAAATGTCCAAAACAATTTCCAACACTTAGCCAAAAACCTAAGATAATTTAACTAAAATAAAACTTAGAAATTAGATTAATAAGTTTAAATAATTCTTTATTATTAACTTAGTTTTTAAATCCTATGTTTAAACTATTATCCAAAACTCTAAGGCTCGAACAAACTTCTAAGGTTTGTGAAGACCAACTTCTCAACCTTGACTACCTAGATCCCATAAAAATTTCTTGGATCCCATAATTTTTAATTTTGAGCCTAATTATAAACCATTTTATATTCTCATTCCATATATAACTTTTCTTATCTATTTAAACCAGGCAAAAACTTGGGATGTGGGCCAAAATGGCCAATAGTCTCCATAAGACCTAAAGGAGAAGATAAGGCCTAATCGAGGTAGGTCAGACCTAAAGGGACTCAAATCATGTTTTATCCATGTATATGAGATGTAATAAGATATATTTCATGTATGAAATAATATGGAAAGGGTTTTTGTCTAACTAATAAGGATATGAAAAAGAGACTTGTATACATACTAGGCAATTTTAGGCCTATTCATTTGTGTAGAGAGAAAGTGAATAGAATAACATATTGTAGAGTATAATAAGTTATTGTATACCATAATATAAGTGTATAGGATCTATGATTAATGTTTTATAAAGGTTTTATCATGGCAATCAAGGTCATATGACCTAATAAACCTAATAAGAGGACTAATTGAGTGAAGAAGACTAGAAAGCAATTTGAGAGGGATCAAAGAGAAAGAAGAGATGAAGAAGGAGATCATCATATGTTTAATGAAAAAAAAAGTTATTAAGGTGATCAAGGTTTTTGGTGGATGAGTTAGTTCTAAGTCATCTAGGGGGTTGGTTCCTCCTTGTATTTGGGTACTTGCTAAAGCCTAGTTGAATTAGTGTTTAGCTAGTTGGAGTTGGTGTTCCATGTAAAGTTAGTGCTTCACTAAAGTTGGTGTTTGTCTTATAGGAATATATTACATTTTAATATATTAGTGGGTTTTATTCCCCTTGATGGTTTCCCACATATGTGATGTGTTCTTATGTTTCATACTCTTGTGTATTGGTGTTTATGCTTGCTAGATCTATATGCTTGTTTGATGAGTTCATGATTACTTAAGTGAAGTTTAAAAGTAAGTTTTTGAATACTGATTCACCCCCTTCTCATTAATTTTTATTCCAACATTTGAAATCAGATCCTAGTATTTTGAAGTAGGTATAAAATCTTAAAGAAGATCCTAGAAGCAAGGATGTCTAGTCAACAAACTCAAGGTGGTTTATCTACCAGTAAGGCTCCATTATTAAATCGATCTAATTATGTTTTTTTTAACATCAAGATGAAGATATATTTGATGTCTTAAGGTCATGATATTTGGTAAAAAATTGTGGATGATTATATTACTCCTCCTATTCCACCAAATAATGTAACATATAATAAGGATAGTGAAAACAACTCCAAGGAAATGAATTCCATTTTTTGTGGCCTATTAGAGGTAAAGCTTGTGAAGGTAATGCACTATGTATCATCCAAATAAATATGGTAGAAATTGAAAACCATCTATGAAGGATACACCAAGGTGAAGATGGCCAAGTTTGAGACCCACCAAAGATAGTTTAAAATTCTAAAGATGAATGAAGATGAAATAATTTCATCCTACCTATTAAATGTTGACAAAGTTGTCAATGTCATTAGAGGATTAGGAGAAGAGGTGAAAGAATCTATATTTATTTAAAAAGTGTTGAGATCAATAACTCCTAAGTTTAAATCTAAGGTATCTACAATATAATAGATTTAAGATTTTTACAAGCTTGAAATCGATGGGATTCATGGCATTTTGACTGCCTATGAGATGAGAACCAATGAAGGAATAACTCCCAAGAAGGAAACAACTTTCAAAGTTGAGAATAAGTCAAAGTACAACAAGGCCAAGGATGAGGAATGTTTATATGTTGATTATGATCAACTGATATCCATGTTTACAAGGAAGTTGAGGTTTGGATTTATTAAGTATAAGGGTAAGTTTACTTTCAAATGTTTCAATTGTGGTAAGATTGGTCACTTTGCATCCAAGTGTCCTAATAAGGATAATACTGAGCATAATGAATAACATGATGAACAAAATGGAGATGATAGGAAGGTCTATAATATTAAAGAGAAAAAGAGATATTTAAAGAAGAATGAAGGTAGGAAATGGTCATTTAAAAATAAAAAAGGTTTCTATACCAAATAAGATAACTCATTTGATGTAAGTGATACAAGCACATCTGATAGTGATGATGGGAGTGATGAACCTGAACATGACAATAAGGAAACCTTGTTCATGGGCATAAAATAAAACAGTAAGGTTTTATCAAATGGGAAAGGCCTTATGTTTGATGTAGAATTAAATTAAGAGTAATCTAAAGTGAATCTTGAGGTAGAATTGGTGATTTCCCTAGAGGAGTTGAAGTTCCAAAGAATAAAGAATCATAAACTAAGATCATTAATTAAGGACTATAAGGAGCATATTGGCTTATTTGAAGAGATATTGAGTAACACGTCAAAGGAGTATGATGAGATCATAAATTATATTGAATAACAAATGGATATAGTCAATACATACCTAAAAGCTAAAGGGGAAGAATGCACCAAGTATAAAACTGAAGTGGAATTATTAAAATTTGAGTTGAAAGAGGAAGAATGCACCAAGTATAAAAGCTAAAGAGGAAGAATGCACCAAGTATAAAACTAAGAAACCTCTACATGAGAACCTAATATATTCATGGTATATGGGGAAGGGTCCTAGATAAAAATTATAGTCATTAGTTTTTGGATTAAGGGGCTATGCTTTATGAGTGATCTTTAAGATTAGAAGATGGTTTAAACCCTCAAAGAACCCTACTAGTGGCCCAATATGAAATAATTTTCCCTAAAGTGATCATAATTTAATGGTATGTATAGTTAATTTATTTGAGGTTGTATTAAACTATACCAGCCATCTCCAAGTGTGATTGGTTTATTAGGTGAGTGAGTAGAACCTATAATAAAGGCCTTATTTCTTAGAGATTTATTGTACTAGTTAGATTTGACCAAGTCAAAGTTGATAAATAGATAGAATAAAAAGATTTATACTTTTATTTTATGTCCATTATGGTTTATTATTAGGTTATATGCCTCAAGTGTGATAAAGTAGTCATACAAGTTGACCAATCACTAATAGGCCTAATGGTGCAAATAATGAGAAACTTAAGCATAAGTGAGAAGGTGATTAGGGATGTGCTATAATGGATTAAGGATGAATTTAAATGAATTTATAAATTTATAAATAATTTTAATATATTTTAATTTTGGATATAATTTTTTTAGGTTGGTAGATATGATGAAAATGTTGCTCATAAGTTGACTTATCTGGTTCAGATGAGACTATGAGGTACAAGACTATCAAATTGGTCTACAAGACCAATATTATCATTTGAATATATTTTAATTATATTTTATAATGGTATAATGATCTAATAAATTCATACATATGCATCAATAGCCTCTAAAAGTGTCTACATAGGCGTTGGAGGTCATTATCACAATGACTGTGCTTTAAGGTAAACTGACAGTTCTAGGTAATCAAGTTGCAATGATGAGTTTGAAGCTTTATGCCATGAGTTAAAGTTTATAATGCACATGATGTTAATTTTTTATACATTTATGTTATATCCATTATTTATATAAGGCTATAGATCTATTAAAATTGATTGAAATGTTGAATCCAAAAGAGGTTGACTAGTTAAGGTTTGATTATGTGTACTAAAGATAATAAATTAATCTGCAAGACAAATAATTTACAATAGAGATTATGATATATATTTTTTAGGTTTTTATAATTATTTTTTATGATAATATTAATGTAATTTAATTCATTAAGTGTTCTCTTTTAGGTTTTATAATTTAAAGTTTCCATGACTATGTTTTGAGGCTAGTTGGTAGTTCAAAGTGAACATCTTATAGAGAAGAATTTGAGCCTATATAACCTAAATTGTGAAGTATAAATCATATGTTTATGAAAATAAGGTAATTTAGATTATATATATTTTATTTTTTTCCATGGTTGTTTGTAAAAATTGTGTTTATTCTTCAGTTTTTTAAGACATACTTTATGAGTAGGTACAAGCCTAATTGTGAACAATGATAATTATGTGATTCAAGTGGTGGTTGAATCTAAATTTTTTTATAAATACTAGATGATATTAGAATGGTTATATTTAATTTTCATATGAATGTTACTACCATTTTAAATTTTTGAAAATTCTCCATGGATGGCAAAGTATAATGTGTCCTAAATAGACCTAATAGGATTAGGTCTCCATAAGACCTAAAGGTGAAGATAAGGTCTACTTGAGGTAGGTCAGACATAAAGGGACTCAAATAAAATTTTATCAATTTCTATGAGATTTAATAAGATCCATTTCATGGCTAACCTAATAGGGTAAGGGTTTTTGGCCAACTAAGAAGGATATGAACAGGAGACTTGTATAAATACTAGGTAATTTTAGGCATATTGGTGTGTGTAGAGAGAAAGTGAATATAATAACATATTTAAAACTATAATAATGTATTTTAGATGATTATAAGATTGTATATGATATATTATGAATGTTTGATATGGGTTTTATGCATGAAAATCAAGGTCATATGACCTAATCAAGTTAAGAAGAAGATTAGTTGAGTAAAGAAGCCTATAAAGCAATTTGATAGGGATAGAAGAAAAAAAGAGATGAATAAGGAGATCATCATATATTATATGATAAAAAAAAAATTATGAAGGTTATCAAGGGTTTCATGTAGATTATTTGGTGTTGATTCATCTAGAGGGTTGGTACCTCTTTGAAATTGGGTGTTTGCTAAAGCCTAGCTGAGTTGGTGCTTAGCTAGTTAGGATTGGTGATATATTTGAAATTTATGCTTCAATAAAGTTGGTGTTTATATTATATGACTATATTCCATTTTTAGATTTCAGTAGGTTTTCTTTCCCTTTAAGGTTTCCTACCTATGTGATGTGTTCTTGTGTTTCATGTTCTTGTGGATTAGTGTTTATGTTTGATAGATCTATATGCCTATTTGATTAGTTCATGATTTATTAAGTGAAATTGATAAATAAGTTTTTTAAGATTGATTCACCCCCATCTCAGTCATTTTTATTCTATAATTCTTGAGGAGAGTCCTAATGAGACCACATCCTAATGATTATGGTAAGATTTGTTGATTTACTAATTATTAATTGATGAGGTCAAACCTATAAAATTCAACATGGATAAGCACCTTTGCCAAAACTTATATGCATAATAGGTGTGGGGATCACACACCTCTTATAAATTTATGAAACTATGAAAAAATTATCTATGTGTGACATGGTACTTTACTATTTTTTGACTACTCTATGATTAAAAAAATGATAAATGTATTACCATACTACTTTAAGGGCCCATATTCATGCCTTTCATGTATATAATAAAATTGAAACAATTTTCCAAGTCATTTCTATTGGGATTTAAACACTTTTAAATTTACCATTTAATCAATAATTGTGGAGCTTGCCTTTATCTTGTGCACCAATATTGATCTAGATGCCAAGTCATATTTAAAATGATATATATGTATTTATAATTCTCATAGGATCCATCTTCATGTCTTGAATTTTCCTTGTCCCATGTTTGATTTATTCATATCTTTAAACTTAACACTTCATCACTCTTATATTGGGTTTTAACTCAACACCTTGCACCTTAGGCCCCTTGTAGTAGTGAGTAGGCAAGATGCCAGCTTACGGCATGATATTTATCTTTCACATAGTTTCTAAGCTTTGGTGTATGTTCCCCTGGGACCTTAGCCATGGTTCAATAATATTTTGACACATGAAATAATACTATTAATCTAGGGGATTGTAAGTCGTTATTATATTTTGTTATGTCTATAGGGTTTAGATGATCAAGATGCTACCACATGGATAACTCTTGATTGTTTATAGAGTCTTAGATATTTGACTATGGGAATGGTTTCTAGTCTACTTTAAAAATTATGAGTGAGAAATATCATACCATGTGGCATGATCTCACTTTTATAGAGGGTTACTTATCATCAGAATATGTATCTCTATCTGCAAGATCCAAATGAGTGCGATTTTACCATGTGGATGAACCTAACTTATTTGGATGTTTTCCTATATCAAGATTATGTGCCTATTATTATAAGTCAAAAATGATTGGGATGATACCAAAATGATGGTACTCACATATGTTTATGCTTAGATAACATTAATACTTTGGCATACTATTTTTATTCATAAATGAGTGGGATAATGTGACATGGCATGATCTCACTTATCTATATGCTTAGGACTTGACCATTTCACTATTTTACTTTGAAATAATGAGATAGAGACATGTGGTTTAACCTCATTAATTTATATTCTCTTAGGGTATTTTACTTATCCATATGTGTTGATGGAAGTGAGTAACTAGGATGAGGTCAAGTTGAAAAATCCTAGTTACTTGAGCTCTTTGGCAAAAAGGACCTAGAACCTCTCATAAGTCATGGAGAGTTAGGATGAATAGATTCATCCTAGTAATTTGAACTCAATGAATCACTAAAAGAAAATATTTAGTCAATTAAAAAATATTTTAGGATGAAGTTAGGTGTTGACATGTGTAATGATCTTGGATCTCAGGGCTTTTCAGTTCAAATTTGAACTCAAGGACTTAACCATTAGAATTTGAACTACATTACCACTCTTAAATTTTATGGTTACTCAAAGTGAAAGAGAGATGTGAGGTGATGTTATACATGATAATTTTTTTTATCAAATTGACTAATTATAAAAATTCATTCATACTTCAGGGGATATTTTTGAGTTGGACCAAGTAAGCCTTGGCAAGGTGGCCCTGGGGAGTTAAAATAGTTATAACAAGAACAAACAACCTTGGGTAAAAAATAAATTATCTTGGTTAGTCCATAAACCTAAAATATAAATTAAATGAATACCATAATACTAAAATATATAAATATTCATAAAATGTAATAAATAAACATATCCATCTCAAACCTTAGAGTCAAGTATTAATAAAATGATTAGAGTAGTTTTGAGAACACATAGATAGCTTAAAATTAGATTAGGAATTCATTTTGAATAAAAAACTTAGACATAAGATAATGACTTCTAGATTATACTTGTATTGATTCATTTCAAAACAAGATCTAAACATGAAATTTAAGCTTAAAGAGGATCCTCACTTGAAAATTAGAAAATGGGGCATGTTGGTCACAAAAAATGGTGACTACTATAGGAAAATGTTGCCACAATATTTAGAATCTAGATTGTGGGCCTCCATTACTAAAATATGAGATAATAAACTAAAGATACCTTTAGATGAACTTATAGGAAGTACTCGATTCTACTTCAATAAATAACATATTAGGCCTTGATTCCTTCAAATAGTATTTTCATGTGAAGAGTGATTTCATTGTTATTTTAAATCCACTAGGTAAGCTTATATATATATATATATATATATATATATATATATATATATATATATATATATATATATATAAGGTACTTATATCTCCTTCAGAGGTCATTTATTTATAAAATTCAAATAAGGAAAGGAGGGCATGGGTATTTCTCTACTACTAACCAATCATATATAACTTTGATAGATATGCTTTTGATCCCACTCAAGGCCTTGCTCCATTTCCAACTAGGTTGAAAAATATGGAATGGAGGTTTTTCAAATCACCCTTTCTTAGTAATAAACTTTCATTTTCATGAGATTCAAACTTCATTTCATTTGATGTTTCTTTTACTTAATCCAGTAGGGTTAGGGAATAATATAAACAATATGTAAGAATGGATTAATGAAATATTTGTAACAAGAAGGTCCTTTTATTGATTAGTTATTTAACTATGATTTATGTGTTCCTTTTAGTGGTATGATGAACTTTATTAAAAATATGTATTATATCAATTCACTTGCTTAGTTATGAACCAGTGATCCCTAATATTTTAGTGTCTCAAGATAAGTTTATTTGCTTATCACATTGTTAAATAATGGGGTTCACCTTCTTCCTTCCATTTTTGGGATAATGTTTTTAGTGCCTTATTAATTTTAAGGTGATTAAACTTAGGTTCATGGGAAACAAATTTATATTGGACTCTATCTTATCAAAACTAGCTTACTTGCTTCTCAATCTAAATCATGGGAACAAGGTAGAAATAATGTTAGGTTAGTAAGGGAAAAAAAGGGGAAAAATAGAGGAAACTCCAAAGAAATAATGAATGATAAAATAAAATAAATTAATAACAAGAAATGGAAATCATGAAAAAATATAATCAAACACATAACTAAAGCAAACTATCTAACTCTAATATGATATTTACATCATAAGCCTTTGCCTTGGGGGCTATTTTAAAATTACACTAGAAGGGATAATTGGGAAGTAATTATGCAAAAATTATCCATTAATAAGAAGTGGGAGGTCATTATTTTCAAGATATTCAAATCGAAATGTGTAATGTAATAGCATCTTGGAGCTCTGATATTGGCCAATATAATGTGGGTCAAGTTTGGAGTGTTTCCCTTTCTTCTCATGTGATTTATCCCATAACATGACTAAGTTTGATATTTGAAAGGATTTAACCTTTTAAATTTTATTTAAGCATCTCTTTAGTGTCAATGTATGTCTACTAAAGTTCTATAGAGCCTATTCCCATGCATCCTCCAATTGGAAAATATCCAATAGCCTTGATTTTGTCTTTTGAGTTTCTTCCATGTATTATTACATAAAATTATAAGTTGGAAATTTATATTTCATTTTGAAAATGTTATAAAACACATATACTATAATAAAAAGATATCTTTTTAGGGCTTCCTTATATCTAGTGTGATCATCCCAAAAACCATATTTCAATAGTGAATGCTAGTCTCTAGGATTATTTTTATACAATTCTTGATGGTGTCAATAAAGTTATTGTTGGTTGACTAAGCTAAAACATTCCCTTATGGGTAGTATTTTATTGATAAACTCAAGGTAATCCAATTTTAATAGGCACATTTAATGATCTTGGTTGACCGAAATGTAAATCCATTATTGTAGACTAGAGAATATGGGGTCATAAATAATGTTTTTATCTTTTTCTCAAAGAACTTGATAAATTCCTTAGTTGTGTTGTTCTTGGTTTCCATTGACTCTATATATCTCATGTGTTAATTTATGGTTGTAAGTATGAATTTATGGCCAACTCATGTGTTTAAGTTGATGAATCAAATGAAGTCAAGTCCACATTAATTGAAATGATGCTCTTTTATCATAGGTTATAAAATAATTATAACTTGAACTTCCTTCTTGGTGAAGGTATGATATTTATTTCACAAACACACATGGGTGTGGAAATATCTAAATATAGTGGGATAATAGTACCCAGTTCATATAATATTGTGTAAAATTATAGTCCCTAAAGGATGGCCACTGCTCAATTTCTCATGAAATCTAGTTATGACTTCATTAGTTACGTCTATGGATAGACATATGAGATAGATTCATTCATAATTATTTCCATAGAGAACTCCCTTATTCATCATTTAGTGGGATAAATTTAGTCTAAGATCTATTTTTTTATGTCTAATTGAGTCTTGGAGAAATATTTCCATAAAGGAGGTAGTGGACAATTAGATCATAGCATTCTTAATGGACTAATTTTGACTAGTACAATTGGATCACCATGATTTGTGGGTTAATTTTAGTAATCAATTGAGTAATAACTTGGAATCATAGTAGCTTGATATATTTTATCTCAAGGTCATATTCTTATACTTTTTCCATCCATTGACCTCTATGTTATCCTAACTCATTTTTTCCAAAGTTTAGCTTTATGGTTGGGTTTGGGATGATGGCATGAACCTTTTTCCTAAGTATGTAGTACCTAAATTTTTTATATCCTTGAATAAGGAGTAGGCATGATTATCTAAGGTTAAATACCTCATGTTTACATCCTTAAATTTTGTTCTCATGAAATTGATTGTGTGATTATCTTCATCCAACTTTTGGGTGATCACTATAGTTATGGTATGCTATGATGAAAAAGAATATATGTAGAAGTCCTTCATGTAGTTTAGGTTGATTAATACTAGTATCTACATGATGGATTACTTGATTTATCAGAAGCCTTCCCTAGCTATAGAAATCCCCTCCACCTTTGGTTCATGTTTTAACATTGCATTCAAATGTTTAAATTTTTTGACAATATTTGATATGAATTTACATACAAAGTTAATCTTACCAAATTATGAATTTAATACCTTTTTACCATTAGGAAAATATACATTAGAAATCACATTGGCATTATTAGGGTTGATATACACACCTTAATTCATGATTATGTGACCTAGAATATTACCTTAGGTAACATAAAATACACTTTAATTTAGGTTAAGTAAGATATACAAACTTTTGCACCTTTTGAATATATTCTAAAGATGGTGAATATGATCAGACCCACATTTAAAAAAATAGTAAAGTCATCCAAGTAAATAAAAATGCACTTACCTATCATACCTTAAAAATAAAAGTCCATATCTCTCTGAAAGTTGGATTTTGCATTAATAAGGCAAAATGGAATTCATTTGTAAGCAAAGGTAACCCACTTGGTTTAAATTTCATCTTATCTTGGTCTTCTAGGTTTACCAAAACTTGATTTTATCTTGATAATACATATAATAAGGACATTATCTAGGATCCACTTACCATCTATATTACCTCATATAAGGAAGGAAAAGGATAGTTATCTTTTCCATAATCTTAGTTGAAATTTATAAAACCCACACATAGTTAGATTTACCCATTATTTTTTATTGACCAACACTTAGTTACCTAGGTAGATATTCAAATTAAGAAGTTGATCCTAGATGAGAGGAGTTTGTCGACCTCTTTATTAATAAGTGGTTCCAAGATTGGGTTCATAGGTTATTTACTTTGTATAAAGGGTTTTTAATTTTTATTGAGTGGGATAGTATGGTTATTATCTTCAGGTTGAATACCTTAAGGTATCAATAGGCACAAATAATAATGTCCCAATACTGTAGCAATATTTTCATGGGTTGTTTAAATTTAATAAGAGTACAATTTATACCAATATGAACATCTTGAGTCTAGTTTGATGATCCAAAATTAATCATTCTATAATTTTGGTCTAAGTGTAATGGCTTCCTAGGTCTGTGTGTGGGCTTGTCAAAATCAAACACTCTATCAAGGAAAATCATCATTTCAAAACTCAATTTTCTTTCAAGTTCATAATGCCATCTTGGTCACATTATCTATTTTTAGGGTCACCCCTTTCTACTTCATCTATAACTTAGGTCTCAAATACCCCTAAGTTATTAATGAATTATAAAATATGGAAGTCATCTTCAAATATTTGTAATGTATTTGCATTTTTTGATATTGAGGGACATGGGATGAACTCTATTGAATTTTTTTGCATCCCTAAATCATATAGGGGTGTCAAGTTTGCAACAATAGTTTGTAATGAATCAACCACATAATTTTATTCTCTAGGAATAGGGATGACATTGAAAGAATTTAAATTTTATATGAAATACCACACCTTATGTTTTTACTTCCTTAACTAAGATAACTTACATTATAACTTGCTCCTGACTTGGTTCAATACTATTTTATAATCTCTAAACATTGTCAACTCTTTGACACTATGTCTTAATGTAATCTATTATCCTAATATCAAGGCATCATATTTCATTAGGTGATTAGTGTAAGGGAACTATATTTATAATTAGTTACGTCTCATTTCCTAATGAGCCAATAAGAATAATTCATTCTCTAGAACCTTGTTTAGAATGGGCCCCACCAAAATACAAGGACCATAGGCCTTATAATTCAAGAGTTTAATAATCTTGGTTCTAAATACATTTTGTAGACAAAGTATAAACACCAATGTTAGAAGATATTAAGTTCACTCTTTCATTGACTATGTTGTATTCGATGATCATGTGTTTAATATTGGGTTCATTATGAACACAGATCTGATTGGATACACCTTTATAAATTAACTATGTATGGGATAAGTCCATACATAAGAATTTGTTCAAGGTTTTGCACTAATTTATACTAACATCTCATAATCCTTAAGGAATCCACTACTTAAATATCTATAAATTATTGGACCTTAGGATTATATTTCCAATTACATATGGACATTCACGAGCTCACCCACTACCTTAACTTTAGATTTATCTAATTTGACCAATATTTTATTTGACTTAATAGGTTTTAGTCCCAAATTTTTGAAAATTCTTATAGATATAACATTCGCAGAGGCTCTTAAGTCAACTAGATAGTTATGAATATTCTTCCCAATTGGCTTAACTATAAGGAAGAAAGGTGACATCTTAACCTAATTCTTGTGTATTTTCACATTAGTGTGCATAGGATTAGGTTTGGACTAAATTGGATTGTTTGTGAGGGAATTTAAGATGAGATATCTTTGATTAGTGATTTGGGCAAGCTCATACAAAGTGATGTTTTCCTTGATCTTCTTCATATCCTCTACTATGTTATATTGAGTCTTTCTAGTGTTAGGTTGGGTATCTTAAGTTGTCTTATTTTTTTTTTTGGGTGGAGGGTCATTCCTTTCTCTTGGATCAGGAGGATTGACATGATTATTAAGATGAGTTGATATGGTAAGTGGTTGTTATTATGTCTAATTCCTTAGGGCATAATTACTCCTATAGAATTATTGGATAACCTCTACCTCATTGGTGGCATATTCTAGTTTTTTGTCTTCATGGATGAGAAACTCTAATGTTTTTAGTACCATGTTAGCTATCAAGGATCTTGGAGCATTAGAGGTGTCAATTTTATTGGTACCCTTGGGGTGGTTTTAGAAAATCTCATATTTTTGATATATTGATAGAAGATGGAAAATACACTATAAAATTCAATGTAATTTTTTTTCCATGCTTGGTTGTGTTGTACACATATCACTAGTTAAGAAAGGCCAACTCACAGATGTTGATCTCATGGAGCTTATTAGTTAAGGGATATGGTTGGTTGTTAGAGTGGTTATGGGGATGATGTACTTATGGTAAGTGAAGTTACTATTGGAACTCTCAAAACCATTATTTAAAAACTATATCTGAAGGCCCAAGAAGTCATTATTGAGCTTTTCTACCATGTTTTGTATAACATCCAACTCATTCTTGGTGTATTTTTGGGGCACACTTTAAATGTTTTGCACATCAAGGACCAATTTTTGATTATGATCTTGAGGTGGTAATTCACTATTGATTTGGATAAGAAAGCCTAGGGGATGATTAGGATAAATATGTCTCAAAGTAAGTTGGTTTGTCACTAACACAATTTGTGGCATGGGCACTTAATAGTAGATTTTGGATTTCTAGTGGCAACATACATTAAGTATTTAGTTATCTATCTACTTTTATGGAATCAACACAAGCTAGAGGTAAGTCTAACAATAAAGAATATATATTCAAGAACATAATATTATAGGGATATAATGTGTTCTTGTACACTTCAATAGATAGCTAGGTATTTAGTCTATACAACATAATAATTTAGATATACATCTTATAAAACCTAAAATTAAAATTTTCTATGTGTTCATTGGTTTCCCTTTTGATGTAGGTGAATTTTTGGTATAACACACTTGGATCGATGAATTTCCCAAAATAAGAAAGGAATGTGCTACTAAATTGTTCCTAGCTTGTAATAAATACTTCAAGAATGTTTAAGAACCAATCATACACCATGTCCATCAGAGTGAATGGGAAAATCTTGTAGGAAACATACTCATGTTTGGCATCCAAAATCTTGAGAGTAGTTTTGTATGAGGATACATGTTCCTTAGTGATACACTCCACATCCGGTGTGAATCTTGGAAGGTAACTTTTTGAGTTCTTGGGTAAATCATGGATAACTCTAGGAATGTTGACAATAGATTTAGCCAACCATGCCATAGGTATAGATATATCTAGAGGTATGTTATGGTAAAACTAAAAGGATTATCTAGTTATCAAGTTATGGCTAGGATCACTAGATCATACAAGAGCATAATTTTTTGATAGGTACAAGTAAAATAAGAACACAACACATAATAGCTTCAAGCAAACAAAATAACATATACAATAATATCACATAAGATAAATAGGAGCAAAAATACCAATCTTTCATTAACTAAAAAAGCTCACCAAGTGAGATGTACATATATGAGAGTGATGGTTACCTCATCCATAAAAGGTAGTCAAAATAAACATAGAGTAGAATATTAAATCCTCCACAAAATGTGGTCAATAGAACCAAGAATAGAGGAGTAACTCCCATACCAAGAATAGTTGGTCAAGGGAGTTACTTCCTAGTCATCTGGTGAAAATATACACTTAATAAATCTTCTCCATGAAAGTATGAAAAATATAAGTGAGATGGAAAAACCATAATAAATAAATATGTTAAAAATAAACAACCCCCACTCTAATATCCTCCATAAGCATAACTTAGGAGGGTAGTGTAAAAAAAAGGGTCCTGACAAGTAGGCTTGATGAGGTAATATACAAATAAATATCACATAAAGTATAGAAATGGATAAAACCCATAGGAAAAAAATCCCCCCCAAAAGATAGAAATAAATAAGAGGATATAAGGTCACTCCAAATATAATTATGTACTATCTCAAACCTTAAGAAGAGTGTACAAGTGAAGATACTTATTCTTCATGAAAGGTTTGGTGAATATGTCTTCTATCTAATATTTCATTTGGTAATATAGTAGATCAATGATGTACCCATGAATGATACCTCTAATGGAGTGCATGTGAATCTCTATGTGTTTGGTTTGGTAATGTTAGATCAGATTCCTAAAAATATGAATAATACTCTAGTTGTCATAGTAGATAATGGTAGGTTATTTGAACTAGTTAATGAACTCTATGAGATTCCCCTAAATCTATATGCCCTTAGTGGTAGAATTTATAATCCCCTATACTTTGCTTTAGTAGATATTAAAGCAATAACATTCTACTTCTTGCTTGACCAACCAATCAAACTTGAACCAATGGAGAAACTATAACCTAAAGTGGACTTGTGATTTGGAATATCACTAGCCTTGTTTGAGATAGTATATATAATCAAGTCAATGTCAGTGCCAAATCTATAGTGAACCCTAATATATGTGTTCTTTGAATGTAGTGAAATATCCTCTTAGTTGTTTTCTAGTGAAGATCATGGTGTTCTTGCATGAATCTGGAGACTAAGCCCACTGCATATGATATTTCAAGTTTGGTATGTGTAAAGTAGATAAGTATATCCACAAGTTAAAAGGTATAATTAACCAAAGGTGAAGTAAAAATCTACCTCAATCTTGACTCTAGATAGAAAGGGATTTGAAGTTGGATTACAATCAGCCATGTGAAACTAAACAAGTAGATCAAGAGCATACTTAGGCTTTGAAAGAGTAATGCCTAAGTCAAGCTGAGAAATCTAAATACTAAGGAAGTAATGTAAAAAGCCTAAGTATTTCATGGAAAATCTCTCCTGAAGAGCCTTTTCACCATTATAATGGATCAAGAAGAGATACCAATAATCAAAATATCATCAACATAAAGAACTAAAATCAAGAGTGAATCATCCTACCATAAGAGATAGATGTATAGATATGAATGATATCTAATGAATCCTATTGTAAGAAAGGAGTCCATCTTATTGTAAAAAATCTAAGGGGACTATTTAAGGCCATAAATGGAATTTTTAAGTTTCCAAAAAAATGAAGGATACTCAACAAATCTTGATGGCTACCTCATGTAAATATCTTCCTCAAGGTCACCATGAAGAAAGGCATTCTTAACGTCCATTTGATGAACATCCCAATTATTGGTTTCAAAAATATAAATTATGAGTTTGACAGAGTTCATTATGGTTACTAGTGAAAAGGTCTCTATACATTCAATGACATGTTCCTATGAGAAACACTTTACAACCAACCACTCTTTGAACTTATCAACAAACCCATTTATTGCATACTTGGTTTGATATATCCATTTATATTGAACCATTACTCTTCTCTTAGGAATAAGTGTCAAGTCCCAAGTGTGATTTATGATTAATGAGTTATAATCCTCATGTATGATACAATCCCACTTAAGAATACTTGATACCTCTAAAATAGTCTATAGGTCTAAGGTAAAAGAAAAGAAATCACATGGACCACTCTAAAAATTTGAACATGTCTTCCTACCATTTGAAGGATACCCAACCTATGTACCTACACTCTAAAGTGTCTACCTAGCCCAAAGAGGATCATAAGTGGATGAGTCAGGTAGAGAAATATAATCTTCCTAAGTGTGACTAGATGTGCATGAAGATGAGTCCCCATCACTACTCTTGCTATCATAAATAGAATAAGTGTCCCCAACCTATAGAATATTCTTAGGATGATCTGAATCATCTGATTCAAATACAATTGAGTCCAATGAATTGGTAGAAGTGTTTAAGTGTCATTTATGTGGGACTCTCCTTAAATTAAACACTTATCTTGATGAACAACTCATGCGTGGTTGGATGAATAAGGTGGTAAGTCAACTCCCCCCTTGGTGATGAAATTCAAGTAGGTAGGTGTTGGGTAGATAATTTTTAAAATGATTTTTAAGATTTTGTGATTTGGTAGTGCATACATAAAAGATAAAATAGTGAAACTAAGTGGCATATTAAAAACCCACCTAATTAAACTATGTTATCTATTCTAAGCATGCGAGCAAAAAAAATGAAAGTGTGAGCTAATTACTAGCATATAAGTGTTAATTATAACTTTAAAACATAATACCATGTCATTTTAGATGATAGTGTATGCAGAGATTATAAAATAGAGTTTATAGTGTCACTATTGTACTATGGAAAAAGGGTCTAAAAAAGAACCATGTTAATAATGTTGACCTAGTTTTCTAAATAGAATACAAAATACATAACTACATTGATAGGGTCGACCTAGTTGACTATACAAGGGTAGTTTTAAGGACTAAAAACTATGAAAAATAGAACTATAATGAATAACAAAAATGATAGAGAAGGATATAAAAGAACCTTGGTGGGTTGGAGGATGTAGAGGAGAATGAGATTGCTATTGAAGTACCTTGATTTATACTTGCAAATTCTACCAACTATGTCAACCTAGATTTATAGTTCCTTGTTTACTAAAAACTTGTAAAATGTACTATGTTGACAGAGTCAACCTAGTATGTTTTCTATAAGTTTGGAAATGTACAAAGTTGATTGGGTCAACCTAGTAGTCTAATCTAGATGTTTGAAAATGTACTATGTTTATATAGTCAACCTGGTAGCCTGTACTTCATGAAAAACCTGCACAAATAAAATAGAGTCTTATTGATTAAATTATGTGTTAAACTTGAACATATAAGCTATAAATATATCAACACTATCAACGCAATATCACAAATATATAAAAATAAAATGATAAAATAATAAAAAAATGTGAAATAAAACCTACAAGGGTTAGATTCATGTCAGGTTCACTAGAATGTATGCAATAAAAAATGAATCATGTCTATAAATCAATCACAACTTAGAGAAGATAGATCATATTATACACTTCTAATTTGGAACACATTATATAATTGAGAATATGACCAATATGGGGATTTTCTAGACCCAATTAGGGGATCTCTTACAATAATACACTATGCTAGGAAGGGTTTCAAATCCTCTAGTCAAGCATAATCACACAATAACCTCAATGGATTCCTATTTTTGATGTCTCACTAAAATAATAACAAGTAAATCAAATATAATCTAGTAAACACCAAATCTTGTGGCATAATATGAGGGTTATTAAACAAAATAAACATGCATAGGAGAGTCTAAATTAAGCTATGTATGAGTAAGACCCTAATACATTGAAGAAGAAGATTAATATTATTTGAATCCAATATTTATGATACTTATATATACTAAAGGAGATGAGCAAAATTAGAGAATACTTACCTGAAAGATGAACCTATTGAGACTCAATCTCTCCCTTGGCTAATGGGGATTTAAAATAGGATGTTGTGGTTTGTAAGGATCACTAAGAAAGGCCAAAACATCTAAGACTTCTCCACAAGACTAGATTCTCCAATTAGTAAACCTAAGCTAAGATTACTCAAATAGAATGGTAGAAGAGTAGCTTATAAAGAAGTGAAAGTTAATAATAACTCTTAATTGATTGTCTAAATAATGATGAAATGATTATATATATATATATATATATATATATATATATATATATATATATATATATATATATATATATATATATATATATATATATATATAGTCAGATTTAAACCTAAGACCTTTGAAAAGTTTTGACTGACAAGGTTGACACAGTTAACCTAGTAAAATTAAGGATAAAAATTCACTAGGTCATGGGCTAGGTCGGCTAAGAGCCCACCTAGACCCTAAGTGAAATTTATCCAAAACTATACAGGGTCAACCTAGTCGACCTAGTATAGTTGACTATCAAAAGGTGTTTAAGGTGAGGAAAAGAAGGATATAAAGTGGGGAAATAATGGGGGAGTGTATAAAGGAGGAGTAATAGCTTAGGGAATGGTCTTAGGAGCTAGTTGGATTGGTAATAAATGGAAATAAGGGACAACAATCCTATAAAGCACCAATGGCCTACCCACCCCTTAGGGAGTGTACTTAGAGAGATTGAGTCTCGATGGGTTCCTACATGATAGAAAGCATAAATATTTGATAAAATTTGTAAATATTATGTGTATACACATTCTATTTGAGAACTTGAGTATTTATTCAATCCTTTCATGAAATAGTTTCAACATAATGATCTTCTCAAAAATTATCTTAGTCATTTCATCAATGCTAAGCAATCCCCATCGAATCAGCTCATGCTTTTATCAAAAGATGGATATATACGACCCATAAATCTGACCATAACATTACTAATGATATTTTTTAAAAACTCTTTATCACTATTTTAACTCCTCTTAAATACAAGGTTTGGATTTTTTCTCCCCACACACTTAATGAAGCTTTTGACTAAGCTAGACATCAAGACTTTCTCATGAAGCAATTTAAAACATAATCCTAAATTTGTTAAATGATATTTTAAAAATTATACTAATGTTATCATTATTAATAATCCTCAAACCAAACCATGAGTTTCCAAAGTTGACATTACCTCATCTTCTCACATACCATTCATTGTATGAAAAATGAAAGAATTTTCACTACCATCTAAACCCTTTACTTATCCTAAAATCCTCCTAAGTGGTGTGACCCTAATCAATTTTTGTATTTCTATGTTGACATTGGTAATTCCCATGAATCTTGTAGAGGGCTTACTAATTTTTTTCCTAAATGCTTGGTGATTCCTTAAATCATGAAGCCATGATAAATCTTCATCGTCAAGATTACAAAACTTCTTCTCAAAAATGACAAGCTTCCAAAGATTCTTTTTCTAATAACCACAAATATTTTCACATAAATAATAATAAAAAAAATACCAAGGATTTTTGTTTTATTAATGCTAAATATGACCAATATTACAACAATTCTCAATATATTAACACTGTTAAGGTCAACTATCATCACAAGCTAGCTCATATAGATCCTATCATAAAAACCAAGAAATGATCTTTAGAATAAAAAATTCTCAAAGATACTACAACCTCTAATTTATATTTTAAATCCCCTAAGGAACCACCTCCTCCTTCCAAACCCCCAATAACTTTAATTCCTTCAAAATATACCTTACCTTCTAAAACTTGTACTGGTTATTCTTCTAAATCCCTTTGAAACATTCTCAAAGAACTCAATTGCATGCCTTGTAAAATTACACTTATGGATTTAGTTCATACTTCCCCTTATCATCACAATTTACTTATGAAACAATTATAATAAATTAAAAATCCATCTCCCATAGATGAAGAACCACCTTCTATTGAGCCTCAACTTACCAACATGCATATTATTAAAACCACTTGTCTTTATTCTAAGCCTTTTATTTAATTTCTTGAAGAGGACATGATTAATGATGAAATCTTCTTTCATGCTAATAATCCACCACTCTTCATTAAAATAACCATTAATACTACCCTCATCCATAATGTCCTAGTTGATGAAGGGTATAGTATTAATGTGACATCTTTAGGGCTTAACAAATAACTTGGTTATAATAAGGATCATCTCAAGCAAACCCACCTTACCTACCATGTATTTGATAAAACTAATCAAAATTTACTTAGTTTTATTTGGCTTCCCATAACCATCAGACCAATGACCTTTCAAACTAAACTTATGGTCCTTGATTTTCACCTATCTTATAACATACTCCTTGGTCACATTTGGAATCATATAATGAGGGCTATCACTTCTTCTGGTAGATAATGCATTAAATTCTTACATAATGATAAATGGTATAATCATGAGTCTGATCCCAACCCTTGGAGTATTCAACTTTCTAATCCAAAATCTCAATGTCATATTCCTACCATCCTTACCATCAATAGTCCTCCCTTACCTGAGTTCATCAACATCAATCTATATTTACAAGTCACTCTTTCTGACTTGGATGATGATGAACCTAATGATTTGAAACATACTTGAAACACTATGAAGCTTACTCCCTATATATCGAAGAGCCTTCCTCTTTATTTATTACCCCATGACCATTCTATTCCTCTCATTGATGAGATCATATATTATCCCCCTCCATGTAATGCTCACGAGCCTTATCTAATAGAAGATCCCTTCACATGAAATGATTATGGAGTGGAAAAATTATTCCAAGACCCTCTCATCATGTCTCCTCATAAATTCATTGACCTTAGAATTTCACCTTCTAAAACTCCCCCTGAATCTCAAGAATGTACCATTTCTCTAACCTATGATGATAACTACATGATGTCCTAAGCCCAATATTAAGACTTGGATGTTTAACATTATTAGAAAACCTTAGGTAAAATACATTATTTTAAATGGGATGTTCATACCATTTCCATGGATCATGACTTAGATCCCAAAGGTCATGTGCTTCCTACTAATTATCCAATTCTTGATACTCCTTGGGCGATAGAATAAATCATACCTTTTAAACCTTAATAAATTATTACATCTTCTCTACAACCCATAATTCCCATAATTACATCCAAATGTTTCCTTGTTAAAGAAACTAATGATATACTAACCCATCCACTCTATCTACTTCTCCTACTCCTAAGATTACATTAGATTCTAAGGCCATTGATGTCCATCAGATACATTCTAAAAATGATCGCCATGGTAATCAAATTCTTGATCTTGAAGTACATGTTGAGTATTATGGTCCTCTTCCCACTTTGCCTAGAGATGAATCTATTCTTTAATTACTTCATTCCCAAGAACCTTAACTTCCTCAAAAACATCACAAACTTGGGAATTTAAAAAAAAATCCCCTTGTTTCAAAAAATTCATTGCTAACATTGATCCTAAAGTTAATCCAATTTCATCTTACCTAATTCACCATACCATTTTCAAGATGGCCATGTTATGCTTATCAAATAAACTACTCACATTGAATATGGTAGTCCATCATGCCCTCAACCAATTATAGTTTCTCATGAACTCTCACCTATTGAACATGATAATTTTAGTCTATCTTTCAATAAATATAGTGACATATTCACTTGGTCTTATGATGACATGCCTAGTATTGACCTTAGCATTATGGTGCATAACATCATCACTTATTTTGATTCCAAACCTATGCATCAAAATCAATGTAAATTTCCACCCAAAGTTTTTACCTTATGTCAAAAATGCATTATCAAACTTCTTAATGCTAAATTTATCAAACTAGTGGATTATTATTAATCGTTTTCTAACATAGTCGATGTTCAATAAAAAATACTATGGTCATTTGCATTTGTATTGATTTCTATAATATTAATCTTGCTTTTCCCAAGAATAGTTTCCCTCTACCTTTAATAGATGCCATTGTTGATTCCACATTTGGTTATGAAATGTTATCTCTTATGGATGGCTTATTGGGTTATAACCAAATTCATATTACTCTTGAAGACCAACATAAGACCACTTTCAATAGAGAATGGGAAACCTATTTCTATGTTAAAATTCCCTTCAACCTCAAAAATTCTAGATCCAATTATCAATGGTAAATGAATCACATCTTTCATGATATTGTGCACAACATTATAGAAACCTATCTGGATGACCTCATTGCCAAGTATAAAAGTTGCAAGACTCATCTTTCTAATTTTGCAATCATCTTCAACCATCTTCTCAAATATGAAATTAGACTAAATCCTTACAAATGTGTCTTTAATGTCATATCTAACAAACTGTTAGGATTCTTAGTCTCTCTTCATGGCATTTATGTTTACCATGTTAAAATTAGTTCTATCATCAACATGTCCATCCCTCATTCCATTTTAGACATTTTCACCTATCTTGGTAAACTTGGGGCAATTAGAGGATTCATACCCAAAATGGCTTACCATATATACTCTGTCAATTCTCTACTTAAGAAAGGTAATGATTTAGAATGGATATATCCTTGCCAAAAGGCCTTTGAAAATATGAATAAATTATTGCTTCACCCACCTACACTTCATTCTCATTCAAATGATCGACCTTTGATCTTATCTAATTATTCCACACCTATATCAATTATGGGAATACTTACCCAATAAGATGATACTGAAAGAGAGTATGCCATCTACTACATCAACTGAGGCCTCATAAATTATGAGAAACATTACACAAAAGTTAGACATGATTCCCTTGCCATATATTTTATAGCTAAAAATATTTGACATTACATAATTTATCAAAACACTTATGTCATCATTCATTATAATCCCCTTCATCATTTCTTCTCAAAATCCTTTCTTCCTAGAGACATAATTGGCAAGTGGATGGTCCTCCTTATAGAATTTGATCTCTAAATTATTACTCAAATTGTTTTCAAAGGATAAATCATAGCCGATCAACTTCCTGCAACTCCTATACTTTCTACCAATCACCTTCAAGATAGTCTTCCCAATGATAATATTCTCTATATTAAATGTCTCATCAAGCCATATCTCTTAAATATTACTTTCAAAATTTTACTGTTGATCTTGAAGTAAGAAATATTGATGAATCCACTATCTTCCTCAATAATACTAAACCAAAAGTAGTCATCGAATAACTTCCTAAAATTAATGTCAATTTACATGAGGATAGATGGACCCTACATTTTGATGGTGTAAAATCCCTTCAAGGAGCTGGGGTAGGTTGCATTCTTATGAGTCCTCTTATAAAAATCATCCATTTAGCTTTTCACTTAATATTTGACATCACTAAAAACATGGTAGAATATGAAGATCTAATATTAGGCATGAGATCTACTCTTGATTTAAATATCTAATACCTATGTGTTGTAGGTGATTCTCAACTCATTTTATACCAAGTCAATGGTTATTACCAATGAAAAAGTGAGAATATAATTTATTATCATCAAATTTCAACTAATATCACCAAATATTTCATTTCTTTCACCATCAATCCTATCCCTCAAGATAAAAATTATATTGTTAATTTCCTTGCTTCTTTAACATCTCTTTTTCATTTACACCAAGTTCTTTCCAATCCCACTTTTCTTATCCAAATAAGAAAATATCTATATTTTATTCAACCACATGATTCAATAATTTTCCACATCGAGGTGGTCACCATTCAATAAATCCCATTGTACAAAGACATCATTCAATTTTTAGAACATCAAACTTATCCTCCCAACCTTGACTCTCATGAGAAGAAGGTAGCTTGCTTTGTTGTGTTATGTAAGATGAGGTTCCTCCTCTTCTTAAATTAGCACATGGGGGCATTTATGGTGGCCACTATAGCAAACATGCTACAACCTAAAAATGATTATGTATGGGATACTTTTGGGTCCCAATATTGAAAATGATGCAATTAAATTTGATAAAAAGTGTACTTCTTTCCAATTTGATGATGCTTTAATTCATTCACCTCTAGTCCTAATTCAAACTGTTGAAACTCCCTAGATAGTCTCCATGTGGAGATTAGATCTCATAGGCAAATTACCTCAATCTCAAGATGAGCATGTCTTTATAATCATAACCATAGAATATTTTACCAAATGGATCGAGGCTATGCCACTTATTAATTTCACCATTAATACCATATCCAAATTTATCCTTAATAAAATAATTTGTTATTTTTGTGTCCCTCATACTATCATTTTAGACAATGGTGGTAATTTCAAAAATAAAGATGTCAAATAGATCTATGTTATATTTAAAATAGATCACAAATTTTCCACACCCTATCATCCACAATGTAATAGCCAAGCTGAGGCCACCAGTAAAATTCTTAATAAAATTCTCCAAAATAATTTTTTTTAAACCCATAAATATTGGCATCTTCATCTCTATCTTGATTTGTGGGCCTATTGCACAAGCATACATACTACTACTAAGGCAACACCATTCTCTCTATTTTATGGTTGTGAGTCAGTCCTTCCACTAGAATTTGAGATTTCCCCTCTATATATATTTCCTCATGGTATCATACCTATTGAATAATTATATGAATATCACCTTCATTCTCTTGATCTCCTTGATTAACACCATCTTTATGATTTGAAACATAATCACCAATATAAGGCCCGTATTACCCAACAACATAATAAATGAGTCAAAGTTCACATGTTTAATGTTGGTGATCTTATACTTAAATTATATTAAACTCATAGTAAAGAAGGTAAATATGCCCAAAAATTATGGGGTCCCTATTTAGTCAAATATATTCTTGGTCCAAGTACCTATCACCTTCAAACCAATGAAGGTCATATTTTTAAAGAGCCCACCAATACCCAATTACTCAAGAAATACTTTGCCTAATCCTTCCCTTCTTGTCATGCTTTCTATATGATATATATCTAACACATTTTTTAGTAAATTTATATGGGTCTCACCCTTTGAAGCAACTCTCTCTTTTCAAAAACCTTAGTCCTTAATTTTGGCCTTTTTGGTTTCCCCTTTTCTCATGAGTTGCATTGTAAAACTATGGATAGGACCTAATCTTCCTCATGATGTACTTTTATCCTCTCTACTTTCTCACTTTTTACACACTTTTGGCACCCCTTAGGTTTCTCTTTGTGATTTATAGTATAAGACCATGGATAGGACCTAGCTTTACTCACAAATACCATCTTTTTCATATCCCAGTTATTTTTCCAATAATTTTTGGCACCCTCATGGGTTTCTCTTTTATGAGTTGTAGTGTAAGACCATGGCCTTTCTCATAAAATCACCATCTTGTCATTCCTTTTTCAGAAAGTGTTTTTCAAAGGTTACGAGTTCTTCATCTTTGTTTTTAACTTTATCTTTTGCTTCTTTTGATAGATTAAATTTACATAACAATCTATGTTAGCATGTTTTCCTCCATTTCCCTCATTCTTATGATAAGGAATCATACATTTATGTCATTATATCCCTTTTTTCACTTTGTCATAGTTTTTTTTTGAATTAATTCAAATTATTTCATATTTAATTCCTCATTATTTACTTTCCTTTCACTCCACATTAGATAAAACAAGGTCGAAGTCAAGATAACACTTTTATTTCACCTAGATTTATGAGATTTTTATACACCAATCTATCTACGTTCTCTCTATTAGTAACCAAGTCCCAAATATTCAAATTAAAGTCATATTTAACACCCATGTTTGGTTTTACAAATCCATATAGAGGAGGAATAATTAAAAAAATTCATCAAGAAAGTTAAAATCCCAATCATTAGAAACAAAAGGAAATGATATACAAAAGGAAAAATACAAATCTCAAAAGTCAAAATCACACCAAAATATGTTATTATAAGCACTTATCCTATCTATAATTAAAGATAAAACTCCATATTTGGCCTCACAATAGAGTTGAGTTCCATTAGGGTGTGGTAGGCTAGTAGATTGGAATATGAGGATTTAATTAACTCTATGGTGTTAATTACTATCTCTCACAAGTACCCAATTTTTATAGTACATTGATGGATCTGTAAGGGGTCTTGAGGAATGGGGAACACATTGTGGGAAGGTAGTTCAATTTTAATTTTCATACATATATCCTTCATATGATGATCTACGTAATCTATTTGTTGACCTAAGACTTGTGTGGATAAGAGAAGTTCTTCATAGTCTTTAAGGTGAATAGTATTCATGGTTTTATGAACCTGATTTGAGTGTCTTAACCTCAATAAACATTTTATCTACCTTGGTTTTTCTTTCATTCTCCCCTCTACCCATTTCATTTCACCCCTTAATAGGGATGTGTTATTTTAGATCTATTTTCCCTCTTCTTTAATTCCTTCTTCACATATTAAAAACATGCTAGCACTACTTTGTTTTAATTTTATCTATCCATAGAGAAAAATAAAATGCTTAAGCAATTATGGATTACTTTATTTACACTATGGCTCTACATTTCTATACTTGATTTGTTTTATTTTTACCATTTGTCATTGTTATACTACCCTTTTTGTAGACACCTGAGTCTATTTCTACTTTCATGTACTTTTTTCATTATTGAGTGAGGTTGGCTTGTTACTTCTCACTTACCAATGTTATTTTCCCTTTTATGCACCTTTTTACATTAATGCTTGAGTAAAAATTATTACTACTCACTCATCAATGTTATTTTACCATTTTTTTGCCCATATTTGTTTAAGTGCAGATTTTTACTACTTTTATATTGATGTTTGATTACCATCCTTTTTAACATGTATCCTTGGTTTGAATTGGTGAGTTTTCCTTTCTTAATTAAGGTTTAATTATTTGATTTTTTGGTATTTAGTAGCCTTGGCTTTTCAGTTTTTTTTTATTTACTCTAAATTTTGCCTTGGTCATTTGGTTGAGCATAACACTTATCACCCTAAATTTCCAAATTTCCATGTACGATCCATCCACATAACACTATTTATTTTGGCTTTCCTATGTTTATTTGTTTTTTCTCTTTAGTTTTATATTCTAAGGTTTGTTAAATCAGTCTCTATGCCCTCCATAATCAAAACTAAAAACATGGTAGACAACCATCTAGTGATAAAGGTAAGTCAAGGTACACATCATATTTAATTTATAGTTATTTCCCTTTCAATAATTTAATTTCAGTTATTTTATGCTTTAAAATACTGTAACTTTTTTTAGCCTTAGCATTATGTGTTACTATGTTAATGTAGTTTTTATGCACACTAGCTCATAATAAGGTAGACTCTAACATTTTAGGATCTCATTGGAGGTGGACTCCAATATATGACATGAGTTTTAGGTATATAGCTTTAACAACCAGGTGATGGAATAGTAGGCATGGCATGAAAATTGTTAAAAAGGATTATGAATAGAGGGATGGTCTCTAAAAGAAAATAAAATATAGATGACTTGGTGAATGGATGGTTGTTAATATAGAGTGGGTAGGTCTAAACAAAAATCAAAAAAGGAAGGGTAGAGAAGGAAAGAGATACTCTATGGATTTAGGAATCACCTCTTAGGTTGGTTTTTAATTGGATAAGTGATTTCAAAACCAATGTCTATTTCTATCATCTGTTGCATTCACATAATCAGACATGGTCAAGTAGTTTAGGATAATTTTGATATAAGAAACTCAAAAGCCTCAGTAAAAGGTTGAAAATTTTAGAGTAGTTGTTGGAAATTTTCACTTAGAATATTATTATATGTAATCAAAAATGTATCATGTCTATAAATTAATTTTAACTTAGAGAAGATATATCATACTTACACTTTTGATTGGGGATACATTAGATAATCAAGAACTTGACCAATATAGGGATATACTAGACCTAATTAGGGGATCTCTTATAATAATAAATAATACTAGGGAGGGTTCCAAAGCCTCCAGTCAAGCACAATCATGAAATAACCCTAACTAGGTCCTATGTTTTTCATATCTCACTAAACTAATAATAAGTAAACCAAGAAAATCTAATCTAGTGCTCACCAAATTTTATGGCACAATATGGGGTTTATAAATAATAAAAGTAAACATGAATAGGATAATCTCAATTAATATATGTATGAGTAAGACACTAATACATGCAGAAGAGAAATATTATTTTAGGCCAATAATTATGTTACTTCTATCTACTAAAAAGAGGATCATAGTTAGAGAATACTTACCTGAAAGATGAACCTGTCAACACTCAATCTATCCCTTGGAAAAAAGGGATTTTAAAGAGGTTTTTTTGGTTTGTAAGGATCACTAAGAAAGGCCAAATAATCCAATACTTCTCCACAATACTATATTCTCCAAGTAGAAACCCTAAGTTAAGACTCCTTAAGTAGAATAGTGGAAGCACAGATTATAAATAAGTGCAAGAAAATAATAACTCTTGTTCATTATTAAATAATTATGAAATGATTTTATATATATAGGCAAATTTAACCCTAATACCTTTCAAAAGTTCTAGCTAATAGGGTCATCCCAGTTGACCTAGTATAATTATGGATACAAATTCACTAAGTTATAGGCTAAGTCAGCCAAAAGCTAACCTAGACCCTAAATGAATTTTACCCAAAATAGTATAAGGTTGACCCAGTCAACCTAGTATAACAAACTATGAAAAGGGGCTTAAGGTAAGAAAAATAAGTATGGAAAGTGGTAAAAGACTGGAGGAGTACGCAAAAGAGGAGTAATATCTTAGGGAATGGTTTTTAGGAGCTGGTTGGATTGGTAATAAATGGAAATAAGGGATAATAATATTTAAAATCACCAATTATCTACCCACCCCTTTATCAATTCAACCCTTAGGGCATGCACTTATATATATTGAGTCTTGATAGGTTCCTAAAATATATAAAGCATTAGTATTTAATAAAAGTTGAAAATATTATGTGAATACACATGCCCCACTCAAATCTCATCATGTGTCATGCAAGTGAAACATGGGATGGTTATTTGAGGAAGAACATAGTAACACATAACATTGAGGCTAAAAGAATTATAATATTTTAAATTAAAAATAACTAAAATTAAATGGCATTGTTGATGCAAGTTTTATACACACCATAGTTGAATGAGGCAATTTTTAATATTTTAGGATCTCAATAGAGGTAAACTCCACTCTAGGGCACAAGTTGTAGGTATGTGGTTTATTTCAACCTATTGATGGAATATGGGTAGGGCATGCAAGTTTTTGACAAGGTTTTTGGATGGAGGTGTGGCCTTCTAAAAGATTGAATCTTTATGTGAGTTGGATGGGTGGCTAGTTTCTAATCTAAAGTGGATAAGTCTTAATAATAAACTCAAAAAAAGAGGGTAAGGTAGGGAAAAAAATAAGGCTCTATGGTTCTTAGAAACCACTTCTCTATTTAGTTTTTAAATAGACCTATGCTTTCAAAAACCTACATCTATTGCTAGCAAAAATAACACACATATAGTTAGACATGGATAGGAAGTCCAAGGAAATAAATATGTAGGAAATTCACAAGCCTCAAACAAAGGTTGATACTTTTAGGGTAGATGTTACACACCCTTAATCAAGATATTATGGCATGGATAAATGAATTATCTATGGCAGATTCTACACACACAAAAATACACCAAAGAGAGCACTAGTACACATTTAGAAATATGATTCAATTAACTTGACTAACTTAATCAATATATTCACTAATCTTTCAATAGCTATTGAATATCTAGGATCATATATCAATAAAAATAATAAATAATCTATTCACAACTATAGCACATTAAATATTATTGAAACACATAACTATGGAAATAATAAATAATTACATGAAATTAGAAATAAAATACTCAAAAAACTTAATTGATAATCAAAGTTACTTCCCTACACTATATTCCAAAATCTTATAAAAAAGAACTAAGTTGGGTCACACACACACACACACACACACACACACACACACACACACACACACACACACACACACATATAGCACATTAAATATTATTGAAACACATAACTATGGAAATAATAAATAATTACATGAAATTAGAAATAAAATACTCAAAACACTTAATTGATAATCAAAGTTACTTCCCTACACTATATTCCAAAATCTTATAGAAAAAAAACTAAGTTGGGTTACAAATATATATATATATATATATATATATATATATATATATATATATATATATATATATATATATATATATATATATATATATATATATATATATATATATATATATAGACTTGGGGAAGGGGTTGACTCATCCTCTAAGTTTATGTAAGGTGGTTACATGTGTCAGTTAGAGCATGTAGTTCTAACTATGATCTAAAACTATATAAGATAAAACTAAAAGTTAAAAATAAATAAATTTCATTTTCTAAAACTATGCAATGTGTGCATGTACACAAAATATAAAGTCAATTTTTACATTAAGCTATTTAAAATACAAGGAAAATCTAAGTACATTCACTATTATAAAATTAGACATGCATAAAATCTCAGCCTATCAAGGCTTAATTATTTGGAGTGCTGCATGCACATTGGTTAGCATAGAGGTTGAAATGGCTATTGAATATGTGGTCACATTTATAGAAGCCTACTTCTTTTTTGCTTTGTTATTCTCATAAAACTTTTGTGCCACTCCATACTACTATCATATAATGTCTAAATTTAGCAGTGGTGGATGATGAATTATTTTGGTCTATCTGAGGAGATTTGCATGCTCATTTTGGTTATTTAAAAATTAATCTTGAAGATTTCAACTTTAGTGACCTTTTTTTGAGCCTTGATTAATTCAAACTCAATTTATTCATGTGTCAAACCTTGTAATTTCTACTTAAAATCATCATCCACTTCTTGGATAAGCTTGTCAAAATTGATCCTAATGATTAACTTACTGGTGGAGTCCTTAATTAAATATGGGGATGGAAGATTCATCCCTCAGAACATCTTAGATGTAGATGCCATTGATACATACTTTGTGTTTCTTCTTCTATGTGTTATGTATGTTGTGCAAATAATTCAAAGCTAGTTTAGTCATTATTTTACTCATAGTACTTTTGAAATGGGAACTAGGGCTCTTTGTCATTGTAAAAAAGTAGGAGACTTTGAATGCAAGTTATCTTGAATGCAATGATGGATTTTCAATAGTGGTGTATCACCTATATAGACTCTTGCATTGAATAGAAGTTCATGTGGCATAAATGTGCAATGTTCACTTATATTTTATTTTCCTATATAATTCAAAGTCATTAGCTCAAGTTGGTGGGGGTATTTTGATGGGAAATATTTTTACCTTTGTTTTGGGTAAATATGGTGAGACTAGTAGTACTCTTAGTAATAAGGCACTCAGGGTCTATATTGGAAAAAATGCTTTTGGGACAATGTCCATCGACTAATTCTTTTAGTGGAATTATTTTGGATAAAAAGTCCACAACAATTTCTTAAAGAGCTATTTCATTAGGGTAAAAGTCCCAAGGCAATTATCCCAAAGGGTTATTTCAAGGGTCTAAATGGCATTGTCAATTTCCTTGAAGGTCACCTTTGATCCAAAGGATCCACTTCATAGGGAATTTTGTCAAAGACAAAAGTCATAAAGGGTCTACTTCATAAAGGTTGAAGGGTATTTTTGATTTCCATGAAGGGTACTTTTGTATGGCTAAGGGTCATTTCAAAAGTCATGAAGGGTAGTTACACAAAACCCTGAAGGGTATGTGCCTTGGGTCTGAAGGGTCTTTTTGGTGGAAAAAAGAGATGTGATAATTATCCTGAAGGGTAAGTAGAAAATATTTGAAGGTTCTACTACATGACAAAAATTTCCCAAAGGGTCTACTTCGTAAAGGTTGAAGGGCACTTTTGATTTCCCTGAAGGTTAATTTCATACAACTAAGGGTCATTTTAAAAGACCCAAAGGGTAGGTTTGATAGTGTCAAAGGGATAATCCATCAAGGGATTTATTTTGGAAAAAATGTCTACAATCCAAAATTTTGTAAGGCAAAGAGCTTGTAGGTTGAATTCCTTTAGGGGAATTGTTTCAGATAAAAATGTCCACAATAATTTCCTTGAAAAAATAAGGATTTGAAAAAATTAAGTTTGAAAGAATAAAGGCATGAAAACACCCAAAACATAATACCTGAAATGACAAATTATATAAGTGTTGAAAGAATTAGCTGTAAAATATAAACCCAAAGAATAGTCTCTATAGAATAAAAGTTAGTCTTATGAAACATAATGCCAAAAGTGAAATACCTTAGATTTTACATAATTTAAATAAACATATCAAAAAAATGGAGGCTCAATATCAAGACCAAAATCCATAAAAAGTGGGTCCCCATTTCTCCTTAAAGAAAAGGGGGTTGTTGGGTACAATAAATGGTGACTTACAGGGAGAATACTCTTGAGTATTCGAGAACCCAGAACTCTATTTTCATAATCTTTAGATCAATATTGAAGTGTGTCACTTAAAAAATAATTAAATTATAAACATGAAAGAGATTCCTAAGTTAATTCGCATAATATACTTGATTTCTAATTTCTTGGATCTATATGTGTTAAATGTGTAGTTTATTTAACCCATACTGTGATGAGTTTTTCAAAGGTTTTGATGAAACTGTAGGTTTTATTATATTATATTTTAAAGTTAATTAAATTAAGGGAAGCTCAAGCATTTATCTTCTACCATACGTACATCCATAACCCTAGTAGAGTTTAGATCAATATTGAAGTGTGTCACTTAAGAAATAATTAAATTAAAAACATGAAAGAGATTCCTAAGTTAATTCACATAACATACTTGCTTTCTAATTTCTTGGATCTATATGTGTTAAATGTGTAGTTTATTTAACCCTTACTGTGATGAGTTTTTCAAAGGTTTTGATGAAACTGTAGGTTTTATTATAGTATATTTTAAAGTTAATTAAATTAAGGGAAGATCAAGCATTTATCTTCTACCATACATACATCCATAACCCTGATAGAGATACCTTGGGCTCCTTCTTTTCTCCTTCCATTATTTTATTTTAACCATGATGTGTGGTGCATTGACCTTATTTCATCAGTGAGAATTTTAATTTAATTTTATTATTTTGAAATCATTAGTTATTTCCTATTTTTTTTGTTTCTCTTAGGTTATAAATAATGGAAAAGAGAGGAGATGAAACCCTAGCGAGATGGTATAATTATAAAAAACTTATTACTAGAACATCCTTGTCAACTAGATCTACACCTAGAATTATCACTTTACACAACTATTTAATATGATAAGTGTATTTGATCTAATAAAATAATAAAACTTTATAAATTTGTATGAAGTACCCCAAGATAAACTTCCACATGCCTGTTAAAATTATTCAATTGTGACACTATTTAGAATAATCCTTTGATTACCTTCCTTCATCCTAAAGACTCAAAAACACAAAAATACACCCCATCTATAAAATAGTCCCCAACATGTTAGGATTTTAATTTTCCTCTTTTTTAATGTCATAAACTTAATTTTTTTTGGGTTTTATCTTGGAAATAACATTAAAAACACAACTTTAAACATCAAATAAAATGAAGAAAAAATAATATAGAAAGCAGGAAACTACTATAGAAAGCACTAAAATCTAACATAAGAAAACAAAATATTGAAAGAAAAAATATTAATCTAGAAATCCCAAAAAAATAGAAAAGCATTGAAAACTAAACTAGAAATAATGGAAATCTACTCTAGTCCTATGTCTAAACTTATCTGAATCTTCTCAATTAGTAATATTTTTAGATGGAACAACTCTGAAGTAATGCTTTAGGAACTATCCATTGACTACATATGTAAGCTCATTGCCTTAGAGTTCCTTCAAATGAAATGCATTTTTTCTCATGATCTCTAAAATTTGATAGGGTTTAATCCATAGTGGGGCAATCTTATTGTGTTGTATTTTATTTTCATGGGATTTGTCCCATAGTAGCATCAAATCCAAAATCTTGAATGCTTTGAATATTGATTTTTTATCAAACCACCTATTGAATACACCCTAGTGCTTGTTAAATGTTTGCAAGGCTTTAGTCATTGAATCCACCATTTCTATTATATCAAGCAATCTTGATTTTCCTTGTCATTCAACTTTATATAGTGTTGCATGAACTGATAAGTGGGTAGCTTTATTGTGATTGTGAAAATTGGTTTACACCCATATACTATTAGTTAGGGTGAAGCTTTTAGGGCTTGCTTACATCTCATCTAGTTTACCCAAAGAGCATACTTTAGTAAATTATGCTAATCCCTAGGCTTGTCCCCTACTAATTTCTTGATTACATCAATCATATTTTTATTTGTTAACTCTACTAATCTATTTACCGGAGGGTAGTAGTTAGAGGTTGACCTAATTATGATCTAATTATCATGTTCCCATTCATTGAATTCTAGTGATATAAAATCTAGTATATTATCACAAACCAAAGAGATGGGCATGCCAAATCTAGTTGTTATGTGTTCCTCAAAAAAGCAAATCATATCTTGTCCTCTACTATTATTTGTGGCTATGGTTTCCATCCATCTAATATAGTAATTTGTATTTTTAAGTACAAATTTATGGCCTACTAAGGAATTTGGGTTAATTACACCAATTAATTCTAAACCCCATTGTGAAAATGGCCTTACTTCAACAACTAGTTATAGAGGCATTGTTGTGTGTACTTATCTCTTGGTTAATGCTTGACATTCATGACAGGTTCTAATCTGAATATGAGCATCCTTAAATATGGTTGGCTAATAGTAACCTAACATCAATATTTTATAAGTTGTGGTATTCTCAGCAAGGTGACCACTACCTATCTTTTGATGCAAGTTCTCTAAGATTTCCTTAGCTTCATTTGTAGATACACATCTAAGATAAATACCATCATAGTTCCTTCTATAAATGACTCCCTTATTTATCATGAAATCAATAGATTTGAGACTCAAATATCTCTTTCTTTTTCTATTAAGCTCTAGGGGATAATTTCCTATAATTAAATATTGGATTATATCTGTATAGCATTCACATACCTCTTTAATGGTGATTCAAGGATCATGCTCAATCCTAGGTTAAATGATGTCTTGACCTTTAACGATATTTGTAGGCTTGATATCTATGTCAAATTCTTGGATCTTGTCCATCAATATGCCTCAACATTTTCCTAACTTATTCTGGAATAGGGTGAGCTTGACAACAAGGTTAGGTATAATAGAAATGGTTTTGTTCCTCAAGATGTAATGTCAAAATTTATTCACTACTTTGATAAGAGCAAAATCTACTTGTCAATCATATAATACCTAAGCTCTACATCATTTATATTTGTGCTCATGAAGGCAATCAAATTCTTAGTTTCGTCTTTCTTTTGTGTGATAACCACACCAATAGTTATATTCTAAAGTGAATGAATATAGATAGAAATATTTTGTGAATTTTGGACTAATTAACATTGGATCTTATGATATGACATCCTTAAAGTCTTGGAAAGACTTTCTGGCTTTAGTTGTCTACTCTATTTTAGCATCTTGTTTGAGCATGTAATTTAGAGGCTTGATTATTTTTACAAACCGTGAAATGAACTTCCTTATGAAGTTTATCTTCTTGAAGAATGAATTGAGATCCTTCTTTTTGTTTGGTGGCTAAATTTTTGAAATTGCCTAGATTCTATTTGGATCAATGGTGATCCCATCCTTTGTGATAATATGTCCCAAGACTTTTCACTTAGTGACTCCAAATATGATTTTATTTGGGTTAAATAAAACATCAAACCATCTCTCAAATATGGACTTTATGTGACTTATGTGATCGTTTCTATTCTTTGAAAACTCTATAAGATCATCTATATAGATGATTATGCATTTTCCTAGTATTCCCTTGAAGAATGATCCATGGTGCATTGAAAGGTACCTCCTACATTTATTAGGCCAAATGACATCCTTTTTTATGTATAAGTACCCCATTTCATAGGAAAAATCATATTTAATATATCCTTAGATTGCACTAGTACCTGATTATAGCTTGAAAATCCATCCAAAAAGGACATCATTTCAGAACCACTCACTATCTGTATTACCTCATCTAGAGAAGGCAATAGATAATTATATTTCTTAGAAGCCTTGTTTATATTTATAAAGTATACACATAATTTGATCTCACCATTATTATTTTTTATCGAGACCAAATTGGCCATCTAGTTAGAATGTCATGTTGGGAAGATGATTTTGGCATTTAATAACTTCTCCACTTCCTTTTGAATAAGAGGCTCCAAAATAGGATTTACTGGCCTTTACCTCTATTTGAATGGTTTATAATCTTTTTTTAGGGGAATCATGTGAGACCTATGGGTCATAAAAATTTAGGCCTTCATATGTCTAGGTGATAACATCTTTGTATTAAGAAATCAAATCTCTGACTCATTATATTTACTCCATAGTGCAACTGAGACCAATATTCACATAACATGGGATATGATCATATCCTACATTTTTCCTCTTGAATTTTGATTCATCAATCTTGGGCTAGATGATTTTTTGTTCTTGAGGGTCTAAGTTGAATGTTATTTCTATGCAGACTAATCTAGCTGAAATTCAATTTTCTGTGAGTTAGAGAATGCCCTCTTTATCTATTTTTTCTTGATAGAGGTGTTTAATATTTTTGTCATTGATGATTTAGGACTTGAAATCTTTTAAATTAGTTAAGAACTAAATAATTTTTTTATCATCATTAAATACCTAGAAATGTTATACATTATCTAGAATAGAGGGACAAGGAACCATTTCAATAGAAAATATCTTTACTTTAGACCCCTATAATGGCTTGAGATTGGTAGAAACAACAACTAAGAAATTGATGGATTGATTTTGCTCTCTCAAGAGTGATACTATGTTAAAATATTTAAATCCTTCAATTAAATCCCATGTTATATGATTATATTTCCTTAGATAAGATAATTTGCACTGATATTTATTTCTTACTTGGTTAACTACCAACTCTGAGTCACCAAATGCTTTTTTTTTTACATTGCTCATTAGTGCAAACTATAATCCTAGAATTAGATATTCATACTTAGCTTTATTGTTAGTACATGAAAATTAAAATATATAAGCTACTAATAACTTTTTACCTTAAGGATCAATCATCTCAATTATTATGCCCAATCCTTGCTTGGACCTGGATCTATTAAAATGCATAGTCCATAGCTAATTTAAACCTTCAAGTTCTAGGTTTTATACTGGATTCTAAGTGGTAAAAGTATAAATACCAAGGGTGGGAGATTCATAATTTACCTCTTCATTTTTGACATTGTATTCCATGATGGGATATTTCATTCTTGGCTCTTTATCAATTTTGATTGGGTTCACAATTCCTCTCTATGACAACTAGATATCAGAGATGTCTATGGAAAGATATCCATTAAGTGTGTTGGACCAATATCTACTTAGCAATAATTCATAACCTTTTGGTATGTCCACTACTAGAATATCAATGGTCATCTAGTCTCTTAGTTCAGATGCTACTTGAAGGCATACATTATTTAGTTCTCCAACTACTAGTACCACCATTTTATCTAGTTGAGAGACCATTCTCTTTAAAGGACTTAAAGTAAGACTAAGCTTCTTAAATATAAAGGTAGGCATGATAGTTTTAGATGCTCCAAAATAAACTAGATAGTTATGAATGTTCTTACTGAATGCCCTGATAGTCAGCAAGAATGGTGTCACTTTGGGCTTACTCTTATAAATGACATTGGCATCGACAACTTTTGATTTATCCATAGTCATCCTAATTTTTTCCATAGGGGCCTTTCTAGTAATGGACTTCCCCAATAGTTCCTTTTGTTCAATGATTTTTGATAACTCATGAAGAGTTATATTCACCTTAATTTTCTTCATATATTTCACAATGTTGTATCCTCCTTTACTCAGTTCTTCCTTGCTTGGTGGTTGAGCATTCCCCTTTAGAGGGGGTGGATTATTTTTTACTTTGGGATTTGAAGAATTGCCATGGTATTTTGAGGAGTCAAGGTGATAAGTGGCTATTTTTTCCTTAAGTTGTATGAACCTTTCTAGAATTGTTGAAAATCATGAACTTCATCCATATTATCTTTTTGTTCACTATTGTCTTTGCCTAGGAAGGGAAACTCATGAGTTTTGAAGAACATGGCTATGCTAGAAGATCTAAGATCTTGATGGGATTTTGGTGGATTATTCATCTGATCCTATTTAGTTACTTCCATTTGAAAGATCTAAAACATCATACAAAACTCAATTCAATTGAACTCACCATGTTGGGATGTATTATGTATTCTACACCAGTTGGGAAGAACCATTTCAACTATGTTGATTTTTGGGAGCTTGCTAGGTTATTCCATGTTGTTTTTAGATCTATTGAATGGTTTTTTATATCTCTAGAATCTAGTGTTATATTTACCAATTGGGGCATTTACATTACCCATCTTTCATTATATATTCAAGAAATCATTGCTCAAATTTTGGACCATATTTTGACTAGAATCCAATTTAGCTTTTGTGGAATCCATACCTTGTAGAATAATTGTGGGAAGTGCAGATATGTGTTGGTTCTATTGATAACTATTACTCATCACATGATTGTTCAAGTAGACAAAATTTGGTTGCATTGTTTATGTCAGTAGAGGTAATGTGTACAATTTATTCTAATTGTATACTAGAACATTTTTATTTATATGTGGTATGTAATTAAGTGTATGAAATTCATTGTTGATGTTAGGTGTCCCAAGTATCTATAGGTTGAGTTACCTATCAATGCTAATATCCTCTTTGAATGTTAACACCAAGGTATTGGTAGTAAGTGCTCTTCTCAAGAACATGATAGTGATAGGGTCCAAGGCATTCTTGTACATATCTAATGCTATTTTTGCTTTTAGTTTATACCTTGGGGTTAACCAATTGTATATCTTTTTCCATGTTGCATTGAAAGCATGGATGGGCTCATTAGGCTCCTTTTTCATACTAGTGAAGTGATGCTATACCAATCCAAGATTGGTGACCTATCTAAATTATGCCAAAAAAATATGTTTGAAATTGCTCCCAATTGGTGGTTGAGTTTTCCATTAGATTTAAGTACCAATCATAAGTATCATCCATTAAATTAAAAAGGAATAATCAACATGAAACATATTCATAAACTACATTTATTAACCTTAAATCAACATTAATAGATTTGATATGTTCTTCTACTATCCTTAGTCCTGAAGGAGAAAAGGATGACAATTATTTTTTAATATTCTTAGGTAAATCATGCATGTCTCCTAAGATGGAAATAACAGATCCAACTATCTAAGGTTTTTGATGAGCCATTGGATGATTAATAGGTTAAAGGTTCCTTAAAAGTAAGGGGTTCCCTATTAGAGGGGGAATATTCTAAACTGGAGCTATTGGCATAGATCTAGGTCTCCTATAACTTGTCAAGGGTGAAACTAATAAACCAACCTAGGAGTTAGATCTAATCACTCTCCTAGGTGATTCTAGTGTAACTCTACATAAATAATAACTTTTATTATCATGGGTTTAATACCTCCTTCTAGAACTAGTGAAATATTGTTGATGTGGGTTTTATGCACATCATAGTGGAATGAGGTAACCTCTAACATTTTAGGATCTCAATGGAGGTAAAATCCACTACAGGGCATAAGTTGTAGGTATGCATTTTATTTCAACCTATTGATCGAATAGGGGCAGGGCATGTAGGTTGTTGACAAGGTTTTTGGATGGAGGTGTGTCCTTCTAAAAGAGTGAATCTCTATGTAATTTGGATGGGTAGCTAGTTTATAATCTAAAGTGCGTAAGTTTTAATAACAAACTCAAAAAAAGAGGGTAAGGTAGGGAAGAGAATAAGGCTCCATGGTTCTTGGTAACCACTTCCCTGGTTGGTTTCTAAATAGAAGTATGCTTTCTAAAACCTATGCTTATTGCTAGAAATAATAGTACACATATAATCAGACATGGCTAAGAAGTCTAAGGAAATAAATATGTAGGGAATTCACAAGCCTTAGACAAAGGTTGATTCTTTTAGGGTAGATGTTGCATATCCTTAATAAAGAGATGATGTCTTGGGCAAATGAATTATCTGAGGTAGTTATTGAAAACATAAAAACTACACCAAAGAGAACACTAGTACACATTCAGAAATATGATTCAATCAACTTGACTAAATTATTCAATATATTCACTAATATTTCAAAGATATTGCACATCTAGGATCAATATATCAATAAAAATAATCAAGAATATATTTGCAAATATAGCACACTAAATATTATTAAAACACACAACTATGGAAATAATAACTAATTACATGGAATTGGAAAGAAAATACTCAAAACACTTTGCTGATGATCAAAGTTTCTTCACTTCTCTATATTAAAAAATACTATAATAAAAAACTAAGTTGGGTTAAAACTATATATATACTTGGGGAAGGGGTCACTTCATCCTCCAAGTTCATATGAGGTGGTTACATGTGTTAGTTAGAACATGCATTTCTAATTACAATCTAAAACTATATAAGAGAAAACTAAAAGTTGAAAATAAATAAATTGACTTTTCTAAAACTATGCAATGTGTACACGTATACAAAATATAAAGTCAATTTTTGCATAAATCCCACTCAAAATACAAAGAAAATGTAAGTACATTTACCATTACAAAACTATGCATGCATAAAATCTCAGCCTATCAAGGCTTAGTTGTTTGGAGCAATACATACACATTGGTTGGCATAGAGGTTCAAGTGGTAGTTGAAGATGTGGTTGCACTAATAGAAGCTTGCTTCTTATTCTCTTTATTATCCTCATAAATCTTTTGTGATTATCCATGCTACTATCATATAATGTCAAAATTTAGAAGTGGTGGTTGATGAATTATTTTTGTCTATCTGAGGAGCTTTGCATGCTTATCTTTGGTTATTTGAAAATTAATCTTGAATATTTCAACTTTAGTGACCTTTTTTGAGCCTTTATTAATTCAAACTTAATTGATTCAAATGTCAAACCTTGTAATCTTTGCTTAAAATCATCAACTGCTTCTTGGATAAGTTTGTCAAAATTGATTTTGCTAATTATCTTACCAATGGGGTCCTTAATTAAATATGGGGATGGAATATTAGTCCGTCAGAATGTCCTAGATGTATATTCCATTTATGTGTACTCTATGTCACTTCTTCTATGCACTATGTATGCTGTGTAAACAAGTTGGCTTTAAATTAGTCATTATTTTACTCATAATACATTTGAAATGAGAAATAGGGATTTTTGTCACTTTAAAAATATAGGAGACTTTGAATGTAAGTTAGATTGAATGCAATGATGTTTTTTCAATAGAATCACATAAATTATATAGAATCTTACATTGAATAGTAGTTTGTGTGATATAAATGTACAACATTCACTTAGCTTCTATTTTCCTATATAATTCAATCTCATTAGCTCAAGTTGGTAGGGGTCTTTTGATGGGAAATATTTTAAGATTTGTTTTAGATAAGTATGGTGAGACTAGTAATATTATTATTAATAAGTCACTTAGGGTTTATATCAAAAAATATGCTTTTGGGATAATGTTCTTAGATTGATTCCTTTAGGGGAATTGTTTCAGATAAAAAGTCTACAAAAATTTACCAAAGAGCTATTTCATTTGGGAAAAAGTCTTCAGGCAACTATCCTAAAGGGCTCTTTTGAGGTTCTCAAGGGAATTTTTAATTTCCTCAAAGGGCACATTTTATCCAAAGGGTCCACTTCATAGGGCATTTTTTCCAAGATAAAAGTCTCAAAGGGTCTACTTTGTAAAGGCCAAAGGGCACTTTTGATTTCCCTGAAGGGTAATTTTGTACAACTAAGGATCATTTCAAAAGTCTTGAAGGGTGGATTATACAAAATCCTAAGGGTATGTACCTTGGGTTTGAAGGGTATTTTTTTTGGAAAAAAAGGCTATGGTAATTATCTTGAAGGGTAAGTGGAAAAGATTTGAAGAGTCTACTTCATGGAAAAAATTTCCCAAAGGGTTTACTTCATAAAGGTTAAAGGGCAATTTTTATTTACATAAAGGGTAATTTCATACAAATAAGGGTCATTTAAAAAGTCCCAAAGTGTAGGTTTGGTATTGTCAAAGGGATAATCCATCAGGTAATTTTTTTGGATAAAATGTTTATAGTCCAAAATTCTATAAGACAAAGAGCCCACAGGCTGAATTCCTTCAAGGGAATTATTTCAGCTAAAATGTGTGCATAAAGTTCCCTAATAAAATAAGTCTTTGAAAAAATTAAGTCAGAAAGAATAAAGGCCTAAAAACACCCAAAACATGAAACCCAAAAGGACAAATTGCATGAGTGCTAAAAGAATTAGCCAGAAAATATAAACCTAAAGAATAGTCTCTATAGAACAAAAGTTAGTCTCGTGAAACACAATGCCAATATCATCTTGCCAAAAGTGAAATACCTTAGATTTTCCAAAATTTTCATAAACATATGGAAAAAATGGGGGCTTAATATCGAGACCAAAATCCAAAAAAAATGGGTCCCATATTTCTGTTTAAAGAAAAAGGGGATGTTGGGTACAACATACATAAAGGGAAATAATTAAAAAATTAAATGTATGTATACCTTGAATTAAAATTATAATTAGATGATTGTATACTATGTTATTATTTTTGATTATGGAGGGAAAAGAGACTGCTTTTGACTAACCCAAGAATACAAAACTAAAGAGTAAAAACAAACAAACATAGGAAAGCCAAGATAACTAGTGCTATGTGGATGGAATGTACCTAAAAATTTGGCAAGTTGGGGTGACAAGTTTTATGTTATACCAATTGAACAAGTCAAAATTTAGAGAATATTGGGTAACCAAAAAATCAAAGGCTACTAAAGATCAAAAAAATAAAACAAGTAAACCTTAAGTAAGAAATGCAAACTCACCAAGTCAAACCAAGGATACATGTCAAAAAAGATGGTAATCAAACATCAATGTGAAAGAAATAACAATCATTACTTAAAAAAAGATGTAAAAAAAATGATAAAACAACATTTATGAGTGAGAAGTAACAATCATTAATGTAAAAAGGTACATAAAGTGAAAACAACATTGGTGAGTGAGAAGTAACAGGCCAACCTCACTCAACAATGGAAAAAGTATAGAAAATTAGAAATGGACTTAGGTGTCTAAAAAAAGGGTTTTAAAATAATGAAAAATGGTAAAAATAATTAATTCATGTCTATAAATTTAGAATCATGATGAAAAAAAAGTAATCCATAGTTACTCAAACATGTTGTGTTATAAGGATAGACAACACTAAAATAAAGTAATGCTAGCATGTTTTTAAGTTGTGAAGAATAAGTATATAAGAGGGAAAATAGATTTAGAATAATAATTTTGACTATAAAATGGGGAAATGAAATGGGTGGAGGGGATAATTAAGGAAAAACCAAGGTAGAGGAACTCTTTATCAAAGTCAAGACACTCAAATTAGGTTTGTCAAAACAAGAGAACTTTCGACCATAAGGACTCTAAAGAACTTCTCTTAGCCACACAAGTTTTAGGTAAATAAATTAAATATGTAGATCATCCAATGAAGGCTATATGAATGAAAATTAAAATGGACCTACCATCCCATAATGTGTTCCTTGTTGCTCAAGACCGCTTACAGAGTTGTCGGTCTACTATAAAGATTGGGTAATTTCATGAGAATGTAGGTAACACCATAGATTTTATTGAATTATCCTATTCCAATATATTGACCTACCACACCCCAATGGACCTCAGATCTATGTGAGGCTAACTATGGAATTTTATCTTTGATTAGAGATATGAGATGTGCTTGTAATCATGTCTTTTGGTGCGATTTTGACTTTTAAGATTTGTATGCTACCTTTTGTATATCATTGCTTTTTGTTTCAAATTATTTGGTTTTAAAATTTCTTATTGAATTTTTATGTTTTTCCTCCATATGGATTTCAAAAACCAAACATGTGTGGTATATTAGCCTTTCATTTGAATATTTGGGACTTAATTACTAAGAGAGAGAACTCAGAGAGCATAGTGTCTAAGAGTCTCATATATCTAGGTAAAATAAATGTACTATCTTGATTTCAACATTTGTTTAATTCAATACAAAGTGAAAGGAAAGGAAATAAAGAGGAATGACACATGGAACAATTTTAATTACTTAAAATGAAAAAAAAAATGTGACAAAGGGCGAAAAAAAGGATATAATGATATAAAAGTGTGATTCCTTATTATAAGAATGAGGGAAATGGAGGAAAATATGGTAACATAGATTATTATGCAAATTCTATCTATCAAAAGAAGAAAAATCTAAAGCTAAGAATAAAAATAAAAAAAATTCATAACCATTGTAAAACAAATTCTAAAAAAGGAATGACAAGATGGTGATTTTATGAGAAAGGCCAGGTCCTATCCATGGTCTTACATTGTAACTCATAAAAGAGAGACCCATGAGGGTTACAAAAAGTATTGGAAAAATAAATGGAATAATAAAAGATGGTATTTATGAGTAAGGCTAGGTCTTGTCCATAGTCTTATAATGTAACTCACAAATGAGAAACGTAGGGGTGCCAGTGTGTAAAGAGTATGAAAAGAAAGAAACTATGGTACATCATGAGGAATACTAGGTATTATACATAGTTTTACAATGCAACTCATGTGAAAAAGGGGAATTCAGAAGACCAAAAAGGAAGGACTAAGGTTTTTAAAAAGAGATAATTATTATAGAGGTCGAGACCCATGTAAGTATCCTACAAAAAATGTTATATAGATAACATATAAAAAGCATGAAAAGAAGGAAAACATTAGGTAATATAATTCTTGAGGAATTGTGCATTGGTGGGCTCTTTGAAAGCAAGGCCTTCATTGGTTTGAAGGTGATAGGTGCTGGGACCAAGAATATCTTTGACCAAATAAGGTCCCCACCATTTTTGGGTATATTTATCTTATTTGTCATGAGTGTATTATAATTTAAGGAAAATATACCTACATTACATGTGCATATTTTAAACTTTTTTTTTTTTTTTGGCAATACAAGACTTGTTTTAAGTTGTCATTGATGTCACAAGATTGTATATGGTCATTGATGTCAAATAAAGCTTGCTAGTGTGATCTCTAAAGTGATCCATTAGAATGTCTTGTCTTGATAAAGACATCTCTTGTGAGAAGATGTAAAGCAATAGATGAACATGATATGAAAGTGGTTTGTCATGAGATTGAATCTTGAATGTGTCTATAATGGTATGAATATATTCAAGAGATATGGAACCTAGTGGTCTTGTGTGTTTATATAGTTCTTAAGCATGAAAAAATCTTGTAAAGGTATTTGAGCTTGATAGTGTGAAAATAAGTGGTAAATCATATGAGTGAGGTGTTGGGTTCATCTAAAATGGTGAGAGGATCATTCTCTAAGACCTAATGTGAATTATAACTGAAGGCCTAGTGTAGACACTATAAATAGACCTACCTAGGATCCCCTTGGGACCAAACTACACCTATTTGGCCTCACCAACCCATCTAAACCTAGTTTCACCAAGATAAGTGAACCTGACCTTCCAGACCCTTTTCCTGTGGACCTTGATCATCAATGGTCAGGGTGACCATTGATGGTCAGCCATAGGAACCCCTAACTATCAATGGTTAGGATCCACCTCTTAATAAACAACATTCAAACCACTTATGTTGCTTTTCTAAAAATAACTTGTCTAATTCTAATTGCAAGCCTTTGCATGGATGACTTATATTTAGATGACCAAATTACACCTTCACTTCCACCTCTTGATTGTGCCTATAAGGGAGAGAGGCTTGGTAGGTCAAATCTATCTATAATAATTATCAAGAACTCAAGTGTTTAGAATTTTTATTGTATAGGTTAATCAGGTCAATCAAGTTAAATAATGTTATCAAGCATTATTAGCGATCTTATTGGGAGTTGACTTATTATCAACTCTAAACCAAGCTCTTAGGTACTATTACTCTATCAAAATTAAGACATATTCTACCAATAGGCTAACTACATCAACCACCCACCCAATTAAATTATGGTATGACAAGTACTTGTTTGTTGATATTCACATACTCTATTTCTACATTGTAATCAATCTAGTCATTGCCCCACTTTCAAAATCCATCTATGGGATCCCATCATTCATCTATTTTTAAAACCCAAAATTCCATAGTCAACTATCAATGGTCAGATCCCAACCATTGATGTTCAATCATAACCACCGATAGTCACCCCAACCATTAATGATCACCTATGGCACCGAAAACCAAAAACCTATTTTTACCCAGCTACACCCAATCAAATCTGATTTTCTATGTTTTTGACCACTAGATATACCACTTTCATCAATCAAACACCAAAACAATTTGAGACAAGGCCTGACTAAGATATCATCAACTAGTTGTCACCTTATCCATTCCCAACAATCCTACTTGGAGGTCATTACTAAGGGGAGAACCAACTTATCCTTTTGGTTGAGTATAAACTCTAAATATCAATATATATTGGCTAAGCACCTAACACCCTTATCGTTGTGGGACTATGAAGTGAGGGGGTAGGACCCAATACCAAGCCATGCATTGATTACAATACATATTATTTTGAGCACCTAAATAACTTGAAACCAACCATAGACTACTTCTATAGTACCTGATCTACAAGCCAATTTATATCACACAGTCTCATAAACTAAGGCAAAAGCCAAAAGTGAGATTAAAACTAACCTCTATCCTTAACATACTTCATAGTGTGTGTCTTGATTGCCTTGATACTTTTTTTGTGTTCTTATTGTTTGAGTGGTGAGTTTGTTCATGTTTTCTCTACCCTTTTTTGTAGGGTTCTCACTCACCAATAGTGAAAACAGCTAGTAAAATGGAACCCATCACTTAAATCAATGTCTTCTACCTCCTCATCTATGGATTATGTCTTTGAGGTAGGAGTTTCACCTCATCCATTGGGAATCCCTACTTTTCCTTAGGTATTTCCCCAAGGAGACATGGATGTTACCACTTTTATAAACAATAATATAGTTTCTCTTCAACACTATCTTAACACCTCCCTCATCATATCCTAGTTTCAACTCAACCTCAGGATCCTCCTTATGACATGCCATCCCACCTTATGAAGGGTATCCCTATTTTTTTTATGGATTTTACGACCAACTAGGTTATGAACCCAATATAGATCCATTACTCCCTTGGGTCCTCTAAACTATCAAACCCACTTCATCTATGGGGGAATTGATAATCACCTTAAAGTTGTTTCCATCCCCTATGCACCTCAACCATTCACCCCCACATTCTCTTACTTGGATAACCTAGACTTTGCCAAAGTATACCTCCATAGGTGTGCCTAGAATGGATTTAGATTAGGGCAATATGAGCATGGACCACACACATTGATCTTCATTAAGACCCAAAAGCCTCATAATAGGCATGACCTTGGATTAATTCTACCCAATAAAAATAAATCCAAATAAACTACTCCAACCATTATTGAAGAAGATACCCCTTCCTCACCAAAACCCCCTCCACCTATGGGTGAGGATGAGGACATCATCCCACCTAGTTTTTTTTTCCATCAACATGATTACTCTTATTCCCCTAACTTATAAAAAATAATGGGCACTCATATCCATCCCTTTAGTCCATCCTAAACTGGTAAGAGAAGACTCTCCTGCCATTCACACTATCTAGTGATAGGATGATGATTCTATTCTCACCTACCTTGGTGTGCTTGATTCCTCCATCCAAAAATACTTACCTTCAGAGACCTCAACCATGTTTAAGGAATCCACCATGGATATTGAAATAGGTACTTTGAATAACCCCCATGTTGTCAAACTAGGCCAAACTCTCCCCCCTAAGGAACTACATGACTTCTCTACCTTCTTCTAGGACTATAGTATTGCATTCACCTAGTCATATGTTGACATGACTTGTATTGACCCAACCATTGCCAACCATAAAAGTATGACTAATCATGACACCAAGCCTACTAGATAGAAGCTCCACCAAATGCATCCTCATATATCTCTCCTTTTCAAAGAAGATCTCTAATGTCTCCTTTCTATCAACTTCATTCAACCCATTGATTATCCTTAGTGGGTTCCAAACATCATGTATATCACTAAACCCATAGGGGGACTATGTATATGTGTAGAATTTCATGACCTCAACCTTGCCTACCCAAAGGATGACTTTCCTCTACCTATCATTGACCAACTTGTTGATCTTATGATAGGCCATGAGATGGTTTCTCTCATGGATGGATTCTTGGGTTATAATAAAATTTTTATTGCCTCTAATGATCAACACAAAATTACCTTTATCACCCCACGAGGGAGTTTATATTATACACTCATGCCCTTTTGTCTTAAGAATGCTAGTGTAACCTACCAATGTGTTATGACCTATACTTTCCATGACCTTATCCATATAATCATGAAAGACTATGTGCATGACCTTCTCAAGAAGTCCAAACTTTGTAAAGACCACTTAACTATTCTCAATATTATCTTTGAGTGACTTATCCATTATTATGTCTACCTCAATCTCAATAAATATATTTTTGGGGTCTTGTTAAGAAAAATTTTAGGCTTTATCATTTCCCTTTGAGGAATCTAGGTTGACTTGGCCAAAATCAAATCCATCCTTGAGATGTTACCTCTAACCAATCTTAAGTAACTCCATAGTTTATAATGGAAGCCCTAATCCATTCACCATTTTATCTCCTATCTCTTTTATTGGTGTCAACCCTTTCATCACCTCTTGAAAAAGGACATCTCTTTTAAGTGCAATATTGATTATTAAAAGGCCTTAGATTCACTCAAAGAGTACCTTGTATCTCCACCTATCCTCACACCTCCTAAGGATGACCAGAATTTATACCTTTATATCTCTGCCACTAACCTTTCCCTAGGGGCAATGCTTGCCCATCAAGATGAACAAAAAAGAGAGTAAGATATCTATTAAATTAGACACACACTTTTTGAGTATGAGACTAAGTGCACACATACCAAGAAACTATGCTTGGTTCTATTCTTCATGGCTACCAAACTTCACCACTACCTTCTTAACCACAAAAAAATTGTCATAACTAATACTGACCCACTTAATTACATGTAACCTAAACCATACCAAAACCAATGTATGGATAAGCGGCTCATGATTTTAGCTAAGTTTGACCTTGAGTTTCTCCAACAAAAATCAATCAAGGGGAAAGTCATTACCAACTAATTAGCTGGCACACCTTTAACAAACACCCAACCTCCCCCTCTTGAATTTATAGATGAGTCTATCACAAGTCTATCTCAACCTTATCCCCTTTGTTGGTGAACCACTTCCTTTATATTTTGAACTTGAATTTGAATTTACCAACAATGTGGTTGAGTATGAATCTCTATTAATAGGTCTCCAAAATAACTTAGCCTTAACAGTCAGAATAATCAATATCTTTGGTGACTCCCAACTTGTGGTCAATCAAGTCACCAACATTTGCTAGTGTAAGAATGAGATTTTACAGCTATACATGCAAGTAGATATAGACCTTTTAACATTGTTCAAGCACTATCATATGTAAAACACCCCATGATCTACTAATAAGTTTACTAATACCATGGCTTTTCTTGCCTCTTAGATCTTGTTAGTACCCTCAAACTCCAAACTATTAGTCATTATCCATCACTTCCTTGAACCTTCTTATACCAAATTAGACACTCCAACCATATTTAGTGTGGAAGAGATTATGCTTGAACTTTGCTATTAGCTAACCTTAAATTACCTTCACCTTGGTATAGTTCCCTCTAGCCTCACTAAAGATTCTCATTGGGCATTTATTTAGAGCACCTCTTGTTACACCATTATAGGAATAATTATTTACAAATATGGTTTTGATGGCCTCCTATTCCATTTCATTCATGGTCTAGAAGCCTCTCAGACTATCAAGGACACACATGAGGTATCTATGGGGGCCACTTTACTAGACTCATTATATCTAAGTGTATCCTTTGCCTAGGTTATTACTAACCCACCCTTAACCAAGACTATTGTGGTTATGTGAAAAAGTGTGTCAAGTGTCAACAATATACTAATTTACATCACACATCTAACAATATTCTTTGCATTTCTATGGACTTTTAGCCCTTTTCATAATTGGGTCTAAACCTCATTGGTGAAATCAACCCCCATTCTTCATAATGACATCGTTTTATCATTATTGTGACTAAACATTTTACCAAATATGTGGAGGCTATTCCTCTTGTCTCAACTAAGATGAAAAGATTATCAAATTTATCACCCACCATATCATCTTCCATTTTATTATTCCCCATAAAATCATCATCAATAATGGAAAATCCTTCAAAAATAAACAAGTCTAGTGCCTTTATGATGTATTTTATATTAAAATTAGATTTTCATCACCTTATCACCCAAAATAAAATGGAAAAGCTAAAGCCTCTAACAAAACCCTTAACAACATGCTTACCAAAATGGTTAATTCCTTGGGTCAAAATTGGTTCTTACACATCCCTTTTGCCTAATAAGCATATCTTACTAGCATCCAAACCCCTACATGTGCCACACCTTTTTCACTCTTGTTTGGAGTCAAGGTGGTATTGCCTCTTGAAGTCCAAATAACTTCTCTTTTCATATCTTTGCATGATCTTATTTCAAAAAATGACTATTTTCAGGAATGTTTAGCTTAACTTGAGCTACTTGACAAGCATCATTTAGTCACTCTTTCCCATCTCTATGTCTATCAAGAGTGAATTAGACATGCCTATAATAAAGACCTAAAATTTTAATAATTCAATATTGGAGATCTTATTCTCAAGTAAAATTAACATGTAACTAATATGGAGAAAAGCAAAAGGGGCAAATTTGCTTTCAATTAACTTAGACCCTACATCATAACCCATAACTATAGATCAAGATCTTATGTTTTGTCCTCTACCAAAGGCAAACTAGACCATGAGACTCTCAATTCTTTGCATCTACATCCCTTTTATTGTTAAATAGGGATCACAATCATCATTTATCTAACTTAAGATCATCCCCTACAACCACATACACTTCCCTCTTTTATAGGGGCAACTAACTAAAACTAGATCATGTGATTATCCATCATAATTATAGCCTAATATTGAACTATGGGTACCATGGCTCTATCCATGGCATGATTCTCATAGTACTTCCCATCTCTTTGAGATTGGCTCCTATGGTCATTATCACCTATACCCCTTTTTCCCCGATTAGACCTTTATGTCAACCTAGTTTTGCCTTCATAAATGTAATCCCTTGAGCATGTATAAGAAATTCTATGTCAAGAAAAAATAATATCAAAAATAATAAAAAAACTATGGGTCATCTCTAGAATCTACAAACTACTCCCTTGAATGATAGCTATTAGAAATCATTTTGAAATTTCCAAACGTAAGGTAGACTACTCCCTTGAAGGATATCTATCAAAATCATTTTCACTACACACATAAACTTAGACCACTCTCTTAAAGGATGGCCAAGTAAATAATCTGTTAAAGATACAGATTTCTTGGAAGCTTCCCACATTGCTAAGCTTTCCCAACCCTAAAGTGAATTTATAATAGAAAAAAAAAACCCAAGAAAAATCAAAAGTAATGAGCAAGCCACAAGCAGCTCTCCTAAGAGCAATAATCTTGGAAATCCATAATCGGCCCTCTTTAGTAGACTTCCCACATCGATCAGTCTACACTTTATCTATTAACATAGACTTGTTTAAACTACCTCTTTGGAAACCTACAAAAAAGGCACACTAGTCTCATTAATGATTCTAGTTTCACCCATTATCTCTCCACATATCATATACATGGGACTATGAGCTTACTTGACACAATTTAATTGAGATACCTATTTATAAACCTAATCATGCTAATGCAAAGCATCTACAAGGCTTATCTTCACTAGGCTATTACAAATTTAGGTTTTATGTTAGTCCTTACCAATGAAAAGGCATCATGTTCCTTTTTCTTATCTTTTATTAGTTCATGTGGATATACCTCTCATGATTATTATCCCTCTCTTACACATCTAGTTTGTTACCTACTTAGTTCATGTATTTTCATCTTTAACCATATTCATAGTCTACCTCTATCATCATGAACAATAAACATCACATCAAAAGCATGAACATTATCAACTATATCAACAAGCAACACCATCTATCTCCCTATGTGCCAAACACAATTTAAGCATATCGTAATAGACTATAAACATCAACCTATCCATTTATAATTATCACGTATTATGAGCCTATAAGCATATCATTACAAAAATATAAGCATAGAACAAATCAATGAGCAAGACATCATAGCATATACCATTTACCATTCCATCCATATGACCATAACCGAAGCCATTAAATTATCATATCACATACATCCATCAAAAACACATCCTATCATATCCATGAAAAAAACCATAACATCATAACTATCTTTCTAACATCACATGCCTAAGCTACTAACTGAAACACTAACATCATAAACCACAAGTTAGGAACCATAAGCCATAACCATAATCATAAATATGAGTACCACATGAACCATAAAAATCCATAATATATAACATTAAAAACCATACATCATATACATTGAATCATAAAAAAAAATACATGTAATAATATATCAGCTCTTAAAAAAATATACATCTCGCTACATCGATGCATAAATTAGTATCAAAATAGTACGTCATAAAAATGCATCTAAACATAATCATGGGTCTACACCACTCCCATTGGCCCCATATGTGCTTGCACTTGTACTTGGTGGTGGTCCCCCTAGGACCCATACCTAACCCACTATAGTAGCCCACTAACTTGGAGTAGCTATTGAGGGTCCACCAACCAAACTAGATTTATACTCTACATATCTCATGAACTAGGGAAACTGGTCTAGCACCATCACCTCATAATATCTAAGCTCTTCTATGGTGGCTAGGTACTGTGACCATGGTACTATCCCTAGTGGCCTTCTTACTACTACACCTACTCTAACTCTCTATCTTAATAGGTCCCTCTCCTATGTAACTATACCTAGGGATGCCTGTGTTTGGTCTCTCTCACCTCTAATGGTGTCTAGTTGACCCTAAAATATGGTGATTTGGCCCTATAATATGGCCACCTATCCCTATAGCACTTGTATCTAAGCTTAGACCATAGCCAATGTTGTCTTTACCTATCCAACCCAGTTGGATGGATTTATAGCCATCATCCCCACCCTTCTGTCATCTCCACCCACATCTATCACTACATAGATCGACTAGTACTAAGCCATATAACCATCTATGTACCCTATGTCATCTACATGGTACACTTGATATAATTTGTATTAAGCCAAACTGGCACTATACTTGATCCAATGGAATCAACTCAACCTTACCCTCTTGATGGCCCACTATCCACCTTTAACTCTACATAGTGAGGGTCTACCTCCTATATCCTAGCCAAATTAGGAACTGTAAATATGGTCTCCAAGTGATGTCCCTAGCTACCAACACACCTAGGGCACCTCTAAATAAATTGATATCATGTTCCTTACCTCGTACCCCTGATGTAGCATAGTCATCTCTCCATCTCATAAAACTAATAGGGAACTCTAGTTATGTGTACCCTATCCACACAATCCTATCAACCTCAAAACCTAGATGTGCTCATAAGCCTAGTAATGAATAACTAGGCCCACACCAATACCATATCTCCTATGGTGTCTAAATCCCCAAAGTTCCCTATACCAAAGTTCCCTATACATCTAAAACAACAAAATTAAGACCTAACCAAACACTATCTTCCCAAGCAATAACTCCACCAATACACCTATCAATATATACGTAAATTTACTAATACTTGAATTTGGGAGCCTAAAGCATGTAACATAAATCATCAAAATCATCATCAATCTCCTCTCCTCTAGAGATATATTATATAACCCTATGTAACTAAACCCTCTAGAATGACACTAGACCTGGTCACTATCATCTCCATACAGATACTCAACATACCCATCCTACTCCTCTTGATCTATCTAGTATATTGCCTCACCATATAGTGGGAGTTGATTGATCCTATATACATTCTCTAAGAGAATAGTCATCTCCCTAATTAGTAGAAATAAGGTATTAATAGTAGGATCCCATCTCTCAATGAGTGTTACTATCATCGATGCATTTTTAGGCACATGCTAGTAGTATACATACTCATGATCCTTGCATAGTATACCTATGTAATCACCCACATGCCTCTAGCCAGTGAGAAACACCCACATTTATAAATACCTTCTTCATAAATCACTAAAATAATCCATGCTAAAGTCAATAGAGTAAAATAGTAACAATAGTAAAATGAGTCTTGTTTTTAATTTTTACCTATCTAGGTTATTACGGTTCCCCCTAACCATCGATGATCATGGTGACCATCAATGGTCACCTTCTAGGAGCCCTGAATATTGATGGTTAGGAAACCTTATAAAACCCCCATTTAAATTTTTAATCCTACCAATTCCTAGCACACCAAACCTAGGTTTTGAACACTTTTTTGAGATGATCTTCTCCCACCAATTTGACCACCTTATTAACTCATCATTGGTATATTTTGGCCTATCTGACATGTAATTTTGTGATAATTATTGTGTGGTCCTTTAACCATAATGACAACATTGCCATGTTGACCCCTTTTTGTGCCACCTCATATATACTAACCTACTTGTGTCTCACTAAGAGTACTTCCTACCTTGGATACCCATGACACTTGACCCATTTGTGTTTTCCCTTAGGAACACTTCCTACCTTGGATATTGACTAGAAATACTAAGCCTTGCTTCAGATATTAACAATTCTATCTAATTTCCATGCCTAAATATGATCATGTGATACACTGGTCACTTGTCTTCTTAGCACTGATTCTTATTTTTACCAACATTGGAAATTTTAGTCTTTGTGTGATCTTGGCTATCACACCTTTTTATCACATTTTATGCACAAGTTTATGTCTCATATGCCTGACCTTGTATCACCACCTCATGACTAACCATATAATACTTATCAAACCTATACTTGCTTCAGTTTCACCTCACCAAATCTTGATTTGAGGGGAAACACCTCCTTCCTACTCTCAAGGCAACAAGACCCTTGACCCATACTCCATTTTTATTTTGTATCTCATTTATGCAAGACATAAAATAAAAATGGTAAAAATGTAGACACCATAAATTTTCACACCTACATTTATAAATGTCTAAAATCCCCTTGGACTTACCTAGGACCCCTTTAGGACCAACCTACACCTATCTAGACTCATCAAACCCATCTACACCTAGTTCCACCAAACTAAGTGAACTTGAACTTTAGAACCCTTTTCCTATGGACTCTAACCATCAATGGTTAGGGTGACCATTAACAGTCAGCTTTGGGAACCCCTGATTATCGATGGTTAAAATCCACCTCTTAACAAACAACATGCAAACCACTTTCATTGATTTTCTAAAAATAACTTTTTGAATTCTAGCTATGAGCCTTTGCATGGATGAATTATATTGAGATGGCCTAGTTACACCTTCAATTCCACCTCTTGACTATGCCTATAAGAAATAGAGGCTTGAGAGGTAAAATCCATCTAAAATAATTATTAGGAGCTCAGGCATTCAAGAGTTTTCTTTTATAGATCAATCAGGTTAATCAATGTCATCAACATTATCAACAATCTTATTAGGATCCAACTTGTTATCACCTCTCAACTATGTTGTTAAGTACCATTACTCTACTAGAATCAAGTTAAATTCCACCAATAGGCTAACTACATCAACCACCCACCCAAATAACATCTAGTAAGACAAGTACATGTTTATCAATATTCATGTACTTTATTTCCACTTCATAATCAATCCAACCCTTGCCCAACTCTCAAAATCCATCTACAGGATCATATCATTCATATGTTTGTTAAACATAGAATTCCACAATCAATTATTGATGGTCAGACCCCAATCATTGATGGTCAGACCCCAACCACTGATGGTCAAGCATAACTATCGATGGCCACCCCAACCATAAACAATCACTTTTGGTACCAAAAACCAACAAACTATTTTCACCCACCTACACCCAATGAAATCCAATTTTTTATGTTTCTAACCACTCACAGAGCCCTTTCAAATTTTTTGAAGCATATTCTGACCCCTTAGCACTAGTATTAATTAGTTTATCACTAATTTGATCATTTTTATTCTATTTTCTTAGCAAGTATTCTTGTGTTAAATTTTAGTATTCTTCTTTAATTGATGTAAGTAATTTATTTATAATTTTATGAACTTGACTATTTAAAATTTGTGGATAGATGGCCCCTGAGGAAGCTCTCACTTTAGAGATCTATCTATCTCTAGGTAATCCACCCAACTATATATCTAACAAAAAAATTTACTTTAGTGATTTATTATCTATAGGTCTTACTCCCAAGCTAAAGAAGATATCTTCACAATATTATAATTAAACACACACACAACCAAACATTTTTTCAACCACACTTGTATCAATTTTCTTTTCTCTCTTCCCTAGAACTTAAAGTGAAAAATTACATGAAACACCTAGTGTGCCAAGATACCTAGTGAGTCCAAATGGAGGATGAATATTGGATTCTAAGGTAATATTGCTTGTCTGAGCATGATATGATGCCATAAGACATATGGATAAGGTTTTGGGATCAGTACAAAAAGTTTCCAAGTGTTTTCAAGATCCATGTATGACTGGTGATCCTAAGCCTAACATGTATAAAGACCTAGTGAGGTCTAATGAGAGGTTAAAATGAGTTTTCAAGTAGATAAATCATATGAGATCATGGATCAAGGTCTGATAGTTTTTTTCAATCATGTGGACAAATTTTGAGGTCATGGATTGTAGGATAAAGCTCAAAAAGGTGTTTGAAGGTCTCCCATGCATGTATAATGAAGAGATGAGAGCCTGAGAAGAAAGTTTAGATGTTCATTGGCACATGTAAAGTTTGAATGGTGTTTTGAGTCTTTTGGGAGATTTATAATAAGGTATTAATAATTATTTAAAATAATTAGTTTATCATTTGAGGGATAAAGTTGTATGAATAATAGTTAAGAAAGGTAACTAGTCTAAAACCCTCTTAAACCCCTTATATTGATCTAATGGTATATATATTGATAAAAAGTGACCATAATGGTTTGTAAATCTATTTTAATGATTTTATGTTTTGGATGACTCCATTAAGCATCTCCAAGTGGTATTTGTGTGTCAGGATAATGAGCAAAAGATATAGAAAATTGCTTGTTCCTAAATAATATAATGCTATAAGTAGGGTTGACTAGGTCAATTCATATAAGTTATTGGGGTTGAATGCCAATATTTATTATTAATGTAAATTATGTTTTTTTTTCAAGTTATATCCTCTATGTTAACTATTTAATTTTATAAAAAATGAAAATAGTGAGAAAAAGCCAATTAGAGTATGAAAGCATTTAGGGATGAGTTACAAATGATTAGGGATGAATCCAATTGATTGAGGTCATTTTAAAACACCTATACCTATTTTCAATTTTTATTATATTCTTTTAAATTCATTTAAAATTATGTAAACAATGATTTCAAAGTGACTTATCTGAATGAGTCAAGATAGTGAAACCTAGGATAATGAGAATGGTCTACAATAGCAAAATTACCATTAGAACATATGATTTTTATTTTAGATAGTTATCTAAGGAGTTTATATGATATTTTAAATGTATTTTAAGATAATTATTATGCTTTATAAGGTGCTATAATTTCATGGTTCCATGATTGGATGTTTGTAGTGTTTGACAGTTATTGGTATGCTAGGGGAAGTGAAGTGTGTGAGTCTATATGACAAGATTTGATGCATCTAATGATTTCATTTTTGTTTTTTTTTAATGTATTTGAATTATTAATTATTTATGTAATATTTATATATAGGTTAAGTTGTTGATATATCAAATACAAAATGGCTTGTCCAACTGTGTTAAGATAATAAGAGAGTAATTTGAGAGATTAGTCTATAAGACTAATGATTGCCTCTAGAGTTTGATATGAATCCATTTGGGAGTGATATATAAGACTCATAAAAACTATTAATGAGGTTTATATTTCATTAATATTTCATTTAAAGTGTTAAACAATAACTTCTATATGACTATGTTATTGGAGGTTATAGTCAATTTGAGTAGTCATTTAAAAGTGATAAGTTTGAGGTCCTATGAACTGATTTGAATAATAAAATGAATTTTTATATGTTATTAATATCCATAAGTCTAATTTTAATTAAATTTTAGTAATTTAAATTTCTTAAAATAGTCTAGAGAGTCAAGAGTTCTTGCCTGTAATTTGACTAGTCTGAGTGGTCATATTACAAAATAGTTCTTGAGGCCTATTGGCATGTTAGATAACGTAAAATGGAAATGGATATTATTTTTAAATAATTAATTATATATTCATGTGTTTTTATGATTTTTTTTAATAAATTTAATTATATGCTTCAATTTTTTAAGGTATATTTTTTGGGTGTGTGAAGGGCTAATGGCGAGTAAGCTTATTGGCTTGGTTCAATTGGTGAATTTGACCTATATGTTGTGTGGACCTATGTGGATTATATAAGTGGTATATTTAAGGAAAATTATAATTTTTTAAATTTTTTGTAAAGGCAAAATGTGTTCTAATGGGTCTAAGTGTAACATGTGCCTTAGAGAAGGCTTAGTTCATTTATGTCTCTAATAGGCCTAATAGGGTTTTGGTCCTCAAGGGGTATAAATGACCTATGGAGTGGTTGTATCACTAATGTAACATTTTTTTTGACCTATTTAAATGGTAAATAAATCATGGTAAGGATATTTTATGACTAATATGGGTGAGATCAAGAGTTGAGTATAAAAGCAAGGCCTAATTGGCCTATTTGTAAAACTTAGAGTTGAGAGGATACAGGTGAAGGATATAGCCTTTGAAAGATGAGTATAAGGTAATTTAGGACCATTATAGGGAGAATATTAGCATAAAATTTTATCTAACATATTTTTTGTAGGTGGATGACCAGGTTAATGGACCTAATGAGCCTAGAAGAGGCAAGTCGAGCAAAAAGGCCTTAGAGGCTATTTGAGTGAGTTGAAGGAAAAAGAGTGAAAAAAAGGGAGGTCATAATAATTTTAAGATTATAAATATGTGTTAAAAAATTATTATATATCATATGTGACTTAGTTATTTCTAATCTACCTAGGGGGTTGGAGCCTCCTTGCAAGATTGAGCTTACAAAAGACTAGTTAAGTGGGTGCTTAACTAGGTAGGGGTTGAGAGCTCCTTATGAAGTTATTTATTAAAAAAAAAATGGATATTTAAATTATAATACTATATTCCATATTCATGGTTTAATGGGTTTTATCCCCTAAGAGGTTTTCCCACATATCTCTTATGTTTTTTATGATATGCTTGTGTGGTTGTTTGTTTATGCATTGATCTTTATATGAATGAATGCTTCATGGAATTATGAATGGTTATAGTTAATAAATTAATTAACCTCCTTCTTAGTATCTTATTCCAACAATTATTATTATATCTTGACCTTTGGAGGAGGTTTGATAGCCTACATGTGATCCTAAGTAACATAAAGTGTGATGAGGATAATGTTCATCTTATTTGTAGTAATGGTACTTGGAGAGTTTTGTAAAGAGTTGAAGTAATACCAAAGGTACCATTTGGTAGCTCAAAAGGACTATACAAAACCTGAGTCAAAAATCAAACCCACAATTGACAATCTATAAGGACTCTAAATACATGTTGAGATAAAGGTATAGGTCAATACATTCTAAAATGGTGTACTTGGTTAGCTAGCATAGTAGAAAGTAATGATCATTTGATCCATGATCTAAAGTTTATGATAATATTAATATTTCAAGTTGATTTAACCCTAAAATAAATCAACAAATTTCTGATGTGTATTCTTTCTTGAATCATGAAATGAAGGTGTTCAAGAAGAGAAGATGGTTGTTTGTGACTTATTATGAAATTTCATATTTGCACAATGTATCTAAGTATGTAATGATCTAAGAAGGTGAATGTATCATTTGAGGATGATCAATAAGACATAAATAAGAGATATAAAATTTATTCTTGAGATCATAGAGTTTTGAGCTTGAGAAACTTAATGAAAGTAATTGTATTCTTGAAGTCTTTGTCAATAGTAGACACGGGTGACTTGTATGAGTTGCATAGTGATTTTTGGTCCATTAAAGTGATTGATCTAAGTGAATGGAGTTATCATTTAGGTAATTATATTATTTTAGGAGTATTTTAATTAATTATTTTTGACCTTATAAGTGATGAATAAGATAAAGACTCATAAGATAGTAAGATAAGGGTTTTAAGTCTTCTAATATCTTCAAACCCTAATGTGTGTTCTCAGAATGCTATTAACTCTGTTATGGATTTTTGGGATTAGTGTGTTTTTTTAATATTTTTTCAATATTTCCTTTATTTTATGACATGATTTTAATGCATATTTGAGTTCATGGTGAGGTTTAAGAAGCAAGACTCATAATTATTGATCAAGAGAGTTATATACTGGTCTATATGACCAATGCTATTGGAGGTAGAGAAAGTTTCTCATGAATATCCATGATATTGTGTTGATCAAAGAGTGAAATGATAATATATTGTTTTCTTTATATTATTCATAAAAGTTATGAATATGTTCATGCCCTGTAGCATGATAAGAAGCTAGTAATCCTAAAGAAAATTGTTATGGTAATAATTGAAGTTGTGTCATGGATTGAAATAGTATCTTAATGTATTGGTAATCTCATAAGGTCATTAGGGGATGTAGTTTTATGTTTAAAATTACATGAAGATGTTCAAAATGTTTTTAAAATGACAAGTTTTGAGTTATCATATCAAGGTATTGACTGTAAGTATGCAAAGTTGATTTTTGAGTCTAATTAAAGAGTTGCTTAGAGGTTTTAGTGTTTCTTATGCATCAAGATGACCTTAAGATCATGAAAGAGTATGTTGAAAAGAAATTTTGGTGATATGAGTTATGTTTGATCCTTTTTTTGAGATAAATTTTAGTAAGGACAAAGAGGCTACAAAGTCCAAACAAGTTTTAGATTGTCTGTGTGCATGATACCACTCAGTAGTAATCATGTTTTGAAGATGATGAACCTAAGAGAGTACATATGATATAAGAGGTCATGTGTATATATTATTTTCATTATGAAAAGGTTTGAAATTTTTCTTTGAAAAAAATAAACTCCATACAAGATACAATAAACAAGGAAAACTAATGAAGGTGATCTCATAGTTGTTTTAATGAATCTAGTTGAGTAGGGCATGAAGAGAAGACGTATTCCTAGATAATGAAAATAACATAATATCTTAAGGGCATGATAAACTATTAATAATTAAGATGCATATTTTAGGAATGATATATACTAGGTGTTTTCATAGACCTATTATTACTATATGATAACCAAGAAGGTACTTAGTGATTTGAGTCATGATGGCCTATGATGCATAAAGAGAATTTGTTTGATGCATTATAACTATTGAAGATTGTGCTCATATGGATAAATCATATTATTCCTATAGGAATAATGCTTATAAATATATATGTAGACCTAGTTTATTGAGGTGATTTATTAAAGGTGTCATGAGATGAGCCAAGATCCAATGAGTTGATTTGAAGATCTATGGAACTTTCATAAGGTGGAGCATGGAGTTATGGGGAGATAACTCAGGTGGTTTGAAAAACTTGGAAATAATTATGCATGAACAAAAGGGATCTATCTTGTTCAATGAAATGATCAAGTCCTATGATCAATGGATTGTATAAATAACCTTGTCATAGTGTATATAACCTTTATCATTAATGTTAAAGGGGGAGAGAGATAAGATTGATGGAGAAGATTTTTTGGTTCAGTTCATTTATGGTTTTCCATTAATATGGTTTTCATCAATGACAAAGGGGTAGATTTTTGTAAGTTGTCATTGATGTCATAAGTTTGTATATGGTTATTGATGTTAAAATAAGCTTACTAGTGTGATCTCTAAAGTAATCCATTGGAATTTCTTATCTTGATGAAGACATGTATTGTGATAAAATATGAATCATTATTTTAACATGGTATGAAATTTTTTTGGAATGAGAATTAATGTTGAATGTGTCTATAGTGGCATGAAGATCTTTAAGACATATGGAACCTAGTAGGTTGGTATGTTTAAACTAGTTCCTAAGCATGGATAAATGTTTTAGAAGTATGATGAGATGAATGTAATTGAGATTTATAGTGTGAAAATAGGTGGTATATTATATGAGTGAGGTTTTGAGAGCATCTACTATGGTGAGAGGATCATTCTACAAGACCTAAAGTAACTTGCAGCTGAAGGCCTAGTGTGTTAAGACAAATAGTGAGGCCATATGGAGGATGAAGATCATATTTCAATGTAATATTAATAGTATTATCATTATATGATATCATAATAAATATTTATAACGTTTTAGGATAAGTACAAGAAGTTTCCAAGTGTTTTTGAGATCCAAGTATGACTACTAATCCTAAGCCTAACATGCATAGAGACCTAGTGAGGTCTTATGAGATGTAAAAATGAGTTTTCAAGGGGATAAATCACATGATAGCATGGATAAAAGTTTTAAAGGTTTTTTCAAGCATGTGGACCAAGTTTTAGGTCATGGGTTTTAGGATAAATCTCAAAAGGGTATTTTAAGGTCTCCTATGCATGTAGAATAAAGAGATGAGAGCTTTAGAAGTAAGTTTAGATGCTCATTGGCACATGTAAATTTTTCATGGTTTCAAAATTATTTTGGTAGAGTTTCTATAGGGTCATAAGAAGGATTTATAAGCATTATTTTTCCATTTTGTGGACATAGTTGTATGAATAATAATTAAGGAGGTTAATTGGTCTAAAACCCTCTTAAAACCCTTATATTGACATGATGGTAAAAATATTGATATAAAGTTACCAAATTAGTTTTATTAATATAGTTTTATGATTTTATATTGTATAGGAATCCATCAAGAATCTTCAGGTGGGAGTGGTGTGTCAGGATAATGAGCAGAAGCTACAAAAAAAAATTATTTATAAAGAATTTAATGTTACAGGTAGGGTTGACTAGGTCAATACATAAAATTTATTGGAGTTTGAAGGAAAAGACTAATTATTTATGTCCATGATTTTTTTATCAATTTACATTTTTTGTGACAACTATTTCTATCATGTAATATGACCTATCACTAATTTGACAAATAGTGAAAATAGTGAAGAAAAGCCAATCAAAGTGAGAAAGCATTTAGGGATGAGTTAGAAATGATTAGATATGAATAAAATTGATTTAATTAAATTTTAAATGCCTATAAATATTTTCCATTTTTATTATATTCTTTTAAATTCATTTGAAATGATGTAAACAATGCTCTCAAAGTGACTTGTCTGTATGAGTCAAGACAGTGAAACTTAGGATAGTGAGAATGGCCTATAGGAGCAAAGTTTCCATTGGATCATATTAATTTTATGTTTTATTTTGATTTAATTAGGTTTTATTATCTTTTAAATTTATTTTAATATCATTATTTTGTTTTCTTAGGTGTCATAATGTCATGGTTCCATGACTAGACGTTTGTAGTGTTTGGCAGTTCTTGGTATGCTAGGGGAAGTGAAGTGTGTGAGTCTATATGACAAGATTTGATGAATATAATGAGTTAATTTTTATTTTTTTAATGTATTTTACCTATTAATTATCTATGTAATATGGATATATTGGTTAAGTTGTTAACATATCAAAGCAAAAATGGCTTGTCTAGCTGTGTTAAGACAATAAGAGAGTAATTTGAGGGATTGGTCTATAAGACCAATGATTACCTATATATTTTTACATATATAAATTTTTTATTTATATATAATACTTAAAAAAAATATTAATTATGTTTATATATCATTAATGTGTCATTTCAAGTGCTAAACAATAACTTTTATATGACTATGTTTTTGGAGGCTAGAAGAAATTTGAGTAGTCATCTAAGAGTGATGAGTTTTAGGTCCTATGACCTAAGTTTAAGAATAAAATTAAAATTAATATGTTATTAATATCAATAATTCTAATTTTAACTCAATTTTATTCATTTAAAGTGCTCAAAATAGTTTGTAGAGTCAAGAGTTCTTGACTGTACTTTGACTATGTTTGACCAGTCTAAGTGGTCATATTGCATGAGAGTTATTGAGGACTATTGGACTATTTGATGATGTAAAATATAAATGGATAGGTTTTTTAAGTCATTAATTATATATTAATGTATTTTTTTTGAGGTTTTTATTTGATAAATTTAACTATATGCTTTATTTTTGTAAGGCAAATTTTTTGGGTGTGTGAAGGGTTAATGGCGAGTAAGCCTATTGGCCTGGTTCAAGTGGTTAATTTGAATTAAAAATTGTGTTTACATATGTGTATGATATAATTGGTCTATTTAAGTTAAATTTTAAGTTTTTAAATCATTTTTAAAGTAAAAATGTGGTCCAGTGGGTTTGAGTGTAACGTGTGCCTTAGAGAAGGCTTACTTCTTTTAGGTCTCTAATAGGCCTAATAGGATTTTGGTAATCAAGGGGTATAAATGACCTATGGATTGGTTATATCACTAGTTTTATGTTTTTTATACCTATATAAATGGTAAATAAATCATGGTAAAGATATTTTCTAAACAAGATGAGTGAGATCAAGAGTTGAGTATAAAAGCAAGGCCTAATTGGCCTATTTGTGAAAGTTAGAGTTGAGAGGATACAAGTTAAGGAGAGAGCCTTTGAAAGATTAGTATTAGGTAATTTAGGACCATTATAGGGATAATATTAGAATACATGTTTATCTAAAATAGTTTTTTTATGTGGATTACTATGTTAATGGACCTAATGAGCTTAAAAGAGGCATGTTGAGCAAGAAGACCTAAAAGGTAATTTGAGTGAGTTGAAGGGAAAATAGTAAAAAAAGGAGTTAATAATTATTTTAATATTATACAAAATTTATTTAATATTATAATATATTATATGTAACTTACTTGGTGTTAATATACCTAGGGGGCTGGAGGCTCTTTGCAATATTAAGGTTACAAAAGACAAGTTAAGTGGGTGCTTAACTAGGTAGGGGTTGAGAGCTCCTTGTGAATTTGGTGCTTAAATAAAACTTTTTATCTTGAAATTATAAGACTATATTCAAAGTTTATAGTTTAGTAGGTTTTATACTCTAAGAGGGTTTCCCAAATATCTCTTGTGTTCTCTTGTGATATGTTTGTGTGGTTGTTTGTTTATGCATTGATATTTATGTGAATGAATGCTTCATATAATGATGAATGGTTATTGTTAATAAAATGATTCACCCACCCCGAACCCCCCCTCCCCACCCCCCCATATTAGTAGATACTTATAGTAGGCCTTATATTAGTGGTTTTGTTTCAAATCATAAATATTACATTCATTAAGGAGATCAAGGGAATAAAGGTGAGATTCACATAATTATTCATCAAGAATGATACCATGAAGAGAGGGTATCTCAAATTATAATGTAAGTTTATGAAATAAGAAATGCATCATGTATATAAATCAATCCTAGATCAAATAATATAGATAATACCTACACTTTTGATTGGGAATACATTTATTAAATGGGAGTATGACCAAAATGGGGATCTGATAGACTTGATTATGGGATCACTTATCATAATACACCATGCTAGGAAGGGTTCCAAAGCCTAAAGTCTAACACAATCATGCAATAACCTTAAAATCATCCATTTAATATTTCACTTATGTCTAATAAACAAGAAAGTAAATCTAATCTAGTTCTCACCAAAGATTGTGTAAAAATATGAGGGGTTAGTAAAGCAATCAAAAAATGTATAGGAGAATCTCAATTAAGCTAAGTATGAGTAAGACCTTAATACATGTAATATGAAGAGGAATATATTTGATCCAATATTTATTTTACTTATATCTACTAAAGAAAGGAGAACAAAATTAGAATATACTTACCTAAATGTGAATCCATTGAGCCTTAATCTCTCCCTTGGCCAAATGGAATTTGAAAGAGGTTTTTATGGTTTGTAAATATCACTAAGAAAGGCAAAAGCATCCAATACTTATCCATAAGACTAGATTCTCCAAGTAAAAACCCTAAGCTAAGACTCTTCAATTAGAATGGTGGAAGAGCAGACTATAAATAAGCATGAATGAATAATAACTATTGATTGAATATTCAAATAATGATGAAATGATATTATATTTATAGGCATATATTACCCTAAACCCTTTTAAATATGTTGACTATATGGGATCGACCTAGTCGATCCTGTATGTTTTTGGTTAATTATTCACTAGGTCTTGAGTTAGTTCGGCCAAAGGGCTAACACAAATCTCAAGTGGATCTTGAAATAGTATAGGGTCGACCCAGTTGACCTTGTATAGTAATTAAAGGATCAAAACTATACAGGTTCAACCTAGTTGACCTAGTACAACTAATTGTCAAAAGGGGATTAAGGTGAGGAAAAGAGGGATGAAAAGAGGAAAAAGACTAGAGGAGTGTGCGAGGGAGGAGTAATATCTTAGGTAATGGTTTTAGGATCTCATTAGATTAGTAAAAATATGGAAATAAGGGATAATAATTCTTTGAAAACTAAAGGTATGTCCACCCCTTTCCTGGTGCACCCCTTAGGGTGAGCACTCAGAGAGATTGAGTCTCGATGAATTCTTGCAAGATATAAAGTGTCAGTATTTTATAAAATTTAAAAATATTTTGTATACATATGCCCCACTTGAAGCTCATCACATGTCACTAAGTTATAATAGGGGATGGTTCTTTGAGGAACAACATAAAAACACATAACACTGATGCTAAAAAAAAGTTTTAGTATTTTAAAGCATAAAATAATTGAAAGTAAATGACTGAAAGGGAAATAAATGAAAAGTAAATGTGATGTGTACATTGAATCATCTTTATCACTAGATGGTTTTTTTTAATACTGTTAGTTTAAATTATGTAGGGCACAGAGAATGAGTTTGACAAACCCAAGAATACAAAACTAAAAAGCAAAAACAAACAAATGTAGGAAAGCCAATACAACTAGTGCTATGAGGATGGGACATACTTTAGAATTTGGAAAGATAGGGTGATAGGTTTTATGTTAGACTAAATGACCAAGTCAAAAACAAGATTAAATTAGGTAACCAAAAATCCAAGACTACTAAAGACCAGAAAACTCAAACAAGTAAACCTTAAGTAAGAAAGACAAACTCACCAAGTCAAACCAAAGATACATGTCAAAAAGGAGATGTTAATAAAAAATCAATAAAAATAAATAAAAAAAAGGTAAAACAACATTGATGAGTGAGTATTAACAATACTTATCTCACTTAATAATGGAAATAGGAATCATAAAGGGAAAACAACATTGGTGAGGGAGAAGTAACAGGCCAACTCACTCAATAATGGAAAAAGGTATATACTTAGGTGTCTAGAATAGTAGGATAGTATAATAAATGATAAATGGTAAAATTAAAGTAAGATAAGTATATAAATGTAAAATCATGGTTAAAAAATAAAGAAGTAATCCATAGTTCCTCAAACATGTTGTTTCTCTCTAAGGATAGATACAATTGAAACAAAGTAGTGCTAGAATGTTTTTAAGAGATGAAGAATAAGGAATTAAATAAGGGAAAATAGATTTGGAATCATAATTTATCTATCAAGTGGGTAAATTAGATGGGTGGAGGTGATAATGAAGGAAAAACCAAGGTAAAGGAATTCTTTATCAAAGTTAAGACACTCAAATTAGGTTTGTCAAAACAAGAGGACTTTCAACCTTAAGGACTCTGAAGAACTTATCTTAGCCACACAAGTCTTAGGTCAACAAATGAAGTATATAGATAATCACATGAAGGCTATATGCATGAAAATTAAAATGGACCTACCTTCCCACAATGTGTTCCCCATTCCTCAAGACCCCTTATAGAGTTGTTGGTATACTAAAAATATTAGGTACTTGCATGATAAAGTAGGTAGCATCATAGAGTTTTTTGAATTCCCCTATTACAATCTACTAGCCTACTACACCCCAATGGACCTTGGCTCTATGTGAGGCCAACTATGGAGTTTGAGCTTCAATTAGAGATATGAGATGTGTTTGTAATCATATCTTTTGGTGTGATTTGAATTTTGAGATTTGTATGTTGCCTTTTATATATCATTTCCTTTTGATTCAAATGATTTGGATTTTAACTTTCTTGATGGATTTTTCTATTCCTCCTCTATATGGATTTGGAAAACAAAACATGGTTGTTAAAGATGAATTTAATTTGAATACTTGGGACTTGGTTAATAAGAGAGAGAAACTTCAAAGAGCATGGGGTCTAAGAATATCATAAATATAGGTGAAATAAAAGTGTTATCTTGACTTCAACCTTATTTTATCTAATGTGGAGTGAATAAAAGGGGAAATCAATAGGAGTGACACATGGAAAAATTTGAATTACTTCAAAATGTGAAAAATGTGACAAAGGGTAAAAATGGATATAATGATAGTAAAGTATGATTACTTCTCATAAGAATGAGGGAAATGGAGGAAAACATGCTAGCATATATTGTTGTGTAAATTCCATCTATCAAAATAAGTGAAATCTAAAGTTGAGAACAAAGATCAAGAATGTGTAACCATTGAAAAATGTATTCTAGAAAAAGATTGAAAATATGGTTATTTTATGAGGAGGGCTAGGTCCTATCCATGATATTACACTATAACTTCATTAAATAGAAACCCATGAGGGTGCCAAAAATATTAAATGAGGTATACAAACTATGGTATTTTGTGAGGATTTCCATTTCTTATCCATGGTATTACAAAGAAATTCAAAAAAGAGAAACCCAAGGGGAGCCAAAAAAGAATGTAAAAAGAGTAAAGATAAAGAATACTTGGCACATCAAGAAACTAAAAAAAAAAATTGAGGACTAAAGGTTTGTAAAAAAAGAGAGAAATTTTGTAGAGGGAGAGACCCATGTAAGTAACCTATAAAATGTGTTAGATAGATATAGATAGAAAGCATGAAAAGAAGGAAATGTTTAGGAAAATTACTTTTTAAATAATTGTGTGTTGGTGGGATCTTTGAAAATATGGCCTTCATTGGTTTGAAGGTGTTATATACTTGGACCAAGAATATATTTAACTAAATAAGGGCCCCACCACTTTTGGGCATATTTACCTTCTTTATCATAGGTGTAGTCTAATTTAAGGATAAGATCACCAACATTAAATGTGTGGACTTGAATAGATTTATTATATTACTTGGCAATATGAGCCTTGTATTGGCAGTTATGTTATAAGGAAAAAAGATGATGTTCATCAAGGATATCAAGGGTATGAAGGAAAGATTCACATAATTATTCATAAAGAATGATACCATGAAGAGATATATAAAGAGAGGGAATCTCAACTTCTAGAGGAAAAACTGACTCAGAACCATAGACTAGAGAGAACGGTGTTACCATAGTGGTAGTACGTATACTAGTTTAATACTCCCATATAATAGGGTAGAGATGAAGATGCCAATCTATGTGGGTTTCATGAATTATATTTTTGAAAATTTTGTTTAGAATTTTGTTAGTGTGCTCAACTTAACCATTGTATTTTGGATGATAAGGTGTAGAAAATTTGTGATTGATCTTAAATTTAGTATAAAGTTGTTTAACATGTTGTTTTTTGAAGTTAACACCATTTTCTAAAATGATGGTATGGGGAACACCAAAGTGGCAAATTATTTGATTAAGAATAAATTTGGAAATGGTAGGACTAGTGACATTAATAAGGGGCACAAACTCTACCCATTTGGTAAAATATTTGATAGTAGTGATGATAAAAACATGCCCATCTTGGGAGTGAGGTAATTTTCCAATGAGATAAAATACCCATGTGAAAAAGGGCTAATGAGATTCAATAGTTTGAATCTTGAGTGGAGGTAAATGAATTAGATCATCATAAATATGAAAATGAGTGTACTTTTTAGCATGTTCAATTGTACCCTTTTTAGTAGTAGGCCAAAAATAACCCATAAATATGCATTTGTGGGTTGTAACATATCTGCTATAGTGTCCATTTTAAATGCTCCCATGTGCTTATTTAAGAAGAGGAAGAACTTCATATTTCATAACATAATGGAGAAAATTACCTTCAACATTATGATAGTAAAGGATGTTGTGTCTAAATACATACTTAAAAGCTTGTTTATGAATGTGTATCTTTTCATGTGAGTCTAAATTAGGAGGATAAGCTTGGTGTTTTAAGAATTGGATAATGTCTTGATACTACAATCTTTATCAAATAGTAACAACCTTGATGTGGCAAATAAGTGAATCTAGTGGTTGAGTTGAAGATGGATTTTTTTATTTATATAAGAAAAGTAGGGTCAAAAAGAGCTTGGTGTTGATGAAAGAGAGAGGTAAAGGAGGCAAGAGAATTAGAAATGGAATTTTCATATCTAGGAATAGGCTCAATAGTGAAAGAGATAAAATACATAGCAAGAGTGGTTGAAATTTTATTATAGATAATGAGGTTTTCACTTTTACATTGATAATCACCATTAACTTGGCAGAAAATAAGCTAAGAATCACCTAGAACATGTAGGTATTGAATATCTGAATCAAGAGTAGATCACATGCCTAAGATGAGGGCATTTAACACCATCAAAGTGAAGGATCCAAGTATCCTCATGCAAGTCAACATTGATTCTAGGAGGCTCCTTGATAACTATTTTTGGTTTATTAGTATCAAATAGATTAGAGGATTCTTCAAGATTATTTGCTTCAAGATCAGTAGTAAATTTATGAAAATAATATTTGAGAGAAATAACTTGATTAAGACCTTCAACGTAAAGGATATTGTCATTAGGAAGATCATCTTAAAGGGAAGAAATAGTTGGTATGAGAGTTGTGGAAAGTTAATTAGCTATGAATTTCCCTTTGATAGCTTTTTGGGTGATGATGTGGAGATCAAATTCCATAAAGAGGACCATCCATTTTCCAATTTTATCTCTAGGTAGAAATTTTTTAGAGAAGTGATGGAGGTTAGAATGAATGATGACATAAGTAGTTTGGTAAAGTATGTAATGGTGAATATTTTTAGTTGTAAAATAGATGATGAGGTAATCATGTTCAATTTTGGTATAACATGTCTTATAATTGATGAGGCCTTAGTTAATGTAATAGATAACATACTCTCTTTTAGTACAATCATGTTGGGTAAGTATTTCCCCAACTGATATGGGTGTGGAATAAGTATAGATAATCAAGGGTTGATCATTAGGAGGAGGATAAAACATAGGTGAGTGAACTAGTGACTCTTTCATATAATCAAATTCTTTTTGACATAGGTTCATCCATTCTAAAGTAGTGCCTTTCTTGAGAAGGGAATTGATAGAGTGGATGTGATAAGCCATTTCAGGGACAAATCATCTAATTGACCCAAGTTTGGCTAATTATGGATGTTGGCAATAGAATGAGGAATGGGAATTTTGATGATAGAATTAATGTTGGTATGGTTAACATCAATACCATAGAGAGAGACTAGGAATACTAAAATTTCTCTAGATGTGACACTAAAGACACATTTGTAAGGATTGAGTCTAACATGATATTTAAGAAGATGGTCAAAGATAATAGTGAGATTGGATAGATGAGTTGTAAGAATTTTGGATTTAGTGATAAGATCATCCACATAAGTTTTAACAATTTTGTGGATGAGGTCATGAAAGATGTGAATCATTACATGCTAGTAGGTAGATTTGACATTTTTGAGGCTAAAGGGAAATTTGACATAGTAATAGGTGTCCCATTCCATGGTGAAAGTAGTCTTGTGTTGGTCTTTTTGGGTAATATGAATTTTATTGTATCTTGATAAGCAATCCCTAGAGATAACATTTCATAACTAGCTATGGAATCGATGATGGCATTTATTGAAGGTAAATAGTAGTGGTCCTTGGAATAAGAAAGGTTAAGATTATAAAAATTAATACAAATACAAATGAACATAGTGACCTTTTCTAAATGGGGATAATGTTAGAAACCCATTCAGAATAATCTATTAGTTTAATAAATTTAAAATCAAGAGTTTGATGATTTCCTTATGACAAAGTGGAAACCTTAGGTGGAAATGCATAGGTTTGGCATCAGGATAAGTAATGATATTATGTGCCATAATGATAAGGTCAATACTAGGTATGTCCTCATAGGACCAAGCAAAAACCTCATGATACTTATCAAAGAATAAGCTAAAATTAGCATGTTCAATAGGTGAGATTTCATGAGAGATAATAATTGGTTGAGGATAAGATAGAGTACCATATTCAATATGAGTGGTTTCTTAAATAAGTATGTAATTACCATCTTTAAAATTTTATGGTGCATTATGTAAGGTTGAAATTTGATTATTTTTAGGATCAATTATAGAAATGAAGTTGTTAAAATAATGGGTTTTAATTTTAAAATTCCCAAGTTTATGATGTTGTTGAGGAAGTTGAGGTTCACAGGCATCAAGTAGTTCAAGGATAGCTTCATCACTAGGAAAGGTGGGAAGAGGACCATAATACTCAATATCTACTTCAATATTAAAGGTGATGATTGGATCAATAGGTGGTAAAGGAGATGCAAGAATTTTCAAAGGTTTGGAAGGTATGATTTACTCTACCACCCAAGGAGTATCAATAAGTGGTGAATTAGTAGGAGGTACATAACCCTTAGGATATAAGTTAAAATATATAGAAATGGTATGCACATCTAGATTAAAAGAATAAATTTGGGATAAGGTTTTCTGATAATGTTGGACATCCAAGTCTCAATATTGATTGTGGGCCATTATATAGTTGTCATCATATGTTGGATAAAGTATACATGCTTGAGAATCAAGGGGAGTTTCAGAAGGTGAAATCTTAATATTACTAAATGTGTGAGGAGATATGATGAGAGTAACTTGAAATAATTTTGCCACTCCAAAGTCATTATAAGTGAAGGCATATTAGGTAAAGAAGGCTCTTGACCATTACATGGAGGGTAAAAATTGGTAATCTCATAAATAAGAGGAATAATATAGTCTATTGGTAATAAAGAAGGTGGAAGCCACTCTAAAATTTATGGAGGTAGCTTAGTGGTATTGCAAGTATGTTGCAACTCATTAGGCTCATCATCATTGGAATCTACAAGAGTTACTTGTAAATTAGGATTCATGCTAGTGAACTTGGGTAAAGGACAACTATTGATCTTAGGAATAGTAGGAACATGATATTAGAATCTAGGATTAGGAAGTTGAATACTCCATGGGTTGGGATTAGCTTCATGCTTATACCATTTTCCATTATGTAATAATATAATACATTAGCTACTATAATAATCAATGGCCCTCATCTGATGAGTACATGGACAACTTAGGAGTATGACCATAAGCTTGGTTTAAACGGTCTTATGGCCAATGGTTAATGGAAGCCAAATGCAATCAAGTGGATTTTGATTTATTTTATCAAAACCATGATAGGTAATATGGGTTTATTTAATATGATCCTTGTTATACTAAGTTTTTGGATAAGCCACAAATATTTCACATTAATAATAGAGCCTTCATCAACTAGAACATTAAATATAAGGGTAATATTAATGGATATTTTGATAAAAAGTGGTAGATCATCAACACAAAAAAGAATTTCATCATTGATCATGTCCTATTCAAGGAATTCAATGGAAGGCTTGGAAGAAGGGCACATAGTTTCAAAGGTATTGATGTTGGTAGGTTGAGAATCGATAGAAGGTGGTTCTTCATCTATGGAGGATGGATCTTCAATTTTTTGGAGTTGTTACATAAATAACTTATGGTGATAGGGTGAAGTATAAACCAAATCCATAAGTGGAATTTTATAAGGCATAGAGTTAAGTTCTTCAATAAATTTGTAATGTGATTTATAATAACCAACATAAGGTTTAGGAGGTAAAGTATATTTGGAAGGTATAGATCTTGTTGGAGGATCAGAAGGAGGAGATAGTTCTTCTTGGGCTTTTGAAGTAATATTAGTGGTGGTAGTATCTTCAAAAAGTTGTTCTTTTAAATATGGATTCTTGAGCTTGGCAATAAGATCTTTGTGATCCAATTTACAATGATAGTTGACCTTAGTAGTGTTGACATATTGAAATTTTTTATAATATTGGTCATAATTAGCATTGATGACATAAAAATACTTAGTATTTGGTTGATTATTTGAAAAATATTTTTGGTTATTTGAGGTATAATATTTATAAGCTTATCATTTTTAGAGGAAGTGGTGTACCCTTGATGAAAAAGGTTGATTATGGCTTTATGATTAAATGATTCATGAAGAATATAAGAAACAAAAAATTTAGTGAGCCCTCTACAAGATTCATGAGAATTCCCAATGTTGGCATGAAACCAAAAAAATAGATTGGGGTCATAATGCTTAGGAGGAACATTGGGATAAATGAAAGGTTTAGAGGGTGGGAAAAATTGTTTCATTTGCTAAACCAAAAGGGGTGTGTGAGAAGGTGAAGGAATAACAACTCTTGGTTTGGATTGGGAAGTATTTCTAGTGATAGTATTGGTATATGTTTGAAAAAAATACTTTTAATTCTTAGGATTAGGTTTGAATTGCTTCATGAGAAAGTCTTGATGTTTAGTTTGATTAAGAGCTTCATTAAGTGTTTGGGGAGTAAAGTTTCAAACCTTATATTGAAGAGTGGAAGTTAAATTCATAATAAAGAGTTTGAATAAGTTATCATCATTCATGTTATGGTTATCTTTATGGACCAATGTTTTCCATATTTTGATAAAGTCATTAGCTAATTCGGTGGGAGACTACTTAGCATTGATGAAGTGGCTAAGATAATTTTTGGGTAGATCATTGTGTTGAAACTCTTTAACTAATGGATTAACAAAATCTTAAAGTTGTTAAATATAATGTTGGGGTAATTGGTTATACCATTCTAATACATCTCTAGTGAAGGTTTTAACTAAAAGTTTAGTTGTGGCAAAGGTATTAGTTTGTATCCACTCTTTATAAAGGTTGCCAAAGGCTTTAAGAAATGAGGTACAATCTTTACTCTCATCATATTTGATAGTTGGAGATATGTTACCAATATAAATGGAGACAATTAAGGGAACTAAAGGGTCATTTTTAATGGTTTGAAGCATCTTGCTATTTATTATGGGTTGAGGAATAACATTTCAAAAGGCATCTCTAAGAGGTGGATGAATATAATTAGGATTAGATTGAGGATGCGTAGTTGGAGGTTGATTGGACATATTAATCAAATTATCTTGAATTTTAATCATTTTATTGGTATTAGAATTTTGCATTGTATTCATTTGTTGGATTACTTGAGATAAAAGTTGAGTTGTATAAGGAGGTTGATTGGTGTTGGTAGGAGCACTCCCCAAATTGGTGTTATGAGGTGGGTTATTATAAAATGGATTATGAGTGGGATTGTTAATTAAAATTGTGTTAATTACTCCCACATTTGTTTGAATATTTTTAAGATGAGAAATATCTTGGTAAGTAAGGAAAGGATTAGACCCATCAAATTCATCTTCAGGTGTTATTTGTACCATATTATAGTTCATAGATGGAGGAGGGGAAGAGGTTCCCAAAGAGTGATGGTTATCTTATGAGGAAAAGAGAGGAAGAAATGAACATCTCATATAGTATCTAAATAGATTTAAACTATCCATGAAGATTTTGATATGAGTTCTCATTATGATTGAAGAATGAACAAAATGAAAAATAAGGAAAGATAGAGAACTATATTAGCAAATAGGGAAGGAAAAAAATATTACATGTTTGAATAGGTTGACCTAATATAGAGAACAAGGTCTATAAATAGTACAAGATCAACTAGATTGACCTAGCACAATAGACAGGGGATAAAAAGATAGTACAAGGTTTAAAAATATTAGTGTTGATTGGGTTGATCTATTATAATAGACATAGGCTAGAAAAATGTACATGGTCGATTAGGTTGACCTAGTACAATAGATAGGGAAGATAAGGAAGCTTATAACAGACTAGGAAATGAACAAAATAAATTTTAAAAGTAATTTGAAAAGAAATAACATAGGGAAACAAAAAATAAATTAGATTAATGATAGCTAATTCAATTGAGGAACACATCACAAAATCTTACACCAACACTTACTACTGCAAGTTTTTTCAATACAAAATATAATTGAGTAAAGAGCAAGAAATAAACATGGAAAGTAAAGAGATAACTAAATGGTCAACCTAAATATTTATAATATTATTATAATATGTCTTTAAATGTGATGTGAATTTGGCTATAAGTAAAGAACTAGAAATCAATCTAAAGATAGTTTCAGGTTATTTGTGCTAAAAGGGATTTGTAGTGGTAATGATATAGGCTTGGTATTTGGTCCTAATCCCTCACTTCACATGCCGAAGTGATAAGGGTGATGGGTGCTTATCCATAATATACCATTAAACACACTTTATACTTGACCAGAACATCAAGTCAACTTCCCCCTTGGTGATGAAATCTAAGTAGGTTGGCCTTGGGTAGTCAAATGTTAAAAATTCTTGTTTAGATTTTATGATTTAGTCATGTGTACATAAAATAGAAAATAGTAAAAATAAATGTTTAATTGAAAACCACCTAATTAATATATCTGATCTTTTCTAAGCATGTAAGAAATGCAAGTGCGAGCTAATTACTAGCATACAATGGTTAATTCCAACTTTAAAACAAGGTAAAGTGTTGATGCATTTTATAGTGTATGCACATAATATAGAACAAGGGCAATAGGATTGATCCTATATTGTGTAATTAAGGTATAAAAATGAATAGGGCCGATAGAGTCAACCTAGTTATCCAAATAGCACATAGAATACAAAACTAGGTTGACAGGGTTGATCCAGTTGACTATACAAAGGTAGTTTTAAAGACTACAAACTATGGAAGGAAAGACTATAAATAAAGAGATATAAGGATAAAAAAGGAACCTTGGTGGATTATAGATCTAAAGAAGGAATATTGTTATCATAGAACCTTGTAGAATGCTTACAAAACCTGCTAACTAGGTCAATTGGGTAGATCAAGCTTTGTAGGAACCTATTGTTAAATTCTTGTACTATACAAGGTTGACTGGGTCAACCTAGTATGTTGAAAAAGATATCTCAAAGTATAGAAACTATACTAGGTTGATCCATTAGTCTAGACTATAAGTCTAGAAAGTTGAAAACTTATACTAGGTAGATTGGGTCAATCCAGTAACATGTACCTAAAAACTTGTGCACAAAAATTAGAGATAGGTCAATGCAATTAACCCAATATGATAAATATATGATAAAAATAACGACATAAGTGAAAAAATATTTCAAGGGTTAGTTCATGTTGGGTTTACTATAATGTATGAAATCATAAATGCATCATGTCTATAAATCAATCTTGGCTCAAAGAAGATAGAGCATTCCTACACTTCCAATTAGGAATACATTTGTCAAGCAAAAGCATGACCAAGATGGGGATCCACTAAACCTAATTAGGGGATCGCTTATCATAATACACCATGCTAGGAAGGGTTCCAAAGCCTACAGTCTAACATAACCACATAATAACCCTAAAATCATCCCATGTTTAATATTTTACTTATGTCTAATAAACAAGAAAGTAAATCTAATCTAGTGCTCACCAAAGCTTATGGCATAATATGAAGGGTTAGTAAAGTAATAAAAACATGTATAGCATAATCTCAATTAATCTAAGTATGAGTAAGACCCTTATACATGAAATATGAAGAGTAATATTATTTCATCCAATACTTATGCTACTTCTATCTTCTAAAGAGAGGAGAAAAAAGTTATAATATACTTACCTAAATTTGAACTCATCAAGACTCAATCCTCCATTCACCAAAGGGCCTCTATAAGAGTTTATTTTGGTTTTTAAGGATCACTAAGAAATGCCAAAACATATAAGACTTATTCACAAGGCTAGATTATCTAAGTAGACACCCTAAGCTAAGACTCCTTAAGTAGAATAGTGGAATAGTAGACGGTAAAGAAGCATGAGAAAATAATAACTCTTGATTACATATTTCAAATAATAACAAAATGATCTTGTATTTATAGGCACATCTCACCTCAAATACTTATAAATATGTCAACTATATGTAGTCGACCCAATTAACCCTATATGTTTCTGGTTAATTATTCACTAGGTCCCAAGGTAGGTCAGCCAAAGGGCTGACATAACTCTCAAGTGAAAATATCCTAAAAAATTATAGGGTCAAACTATTCAACCCTATATAGTAATCAAAGGTTGAAAATTATACAGGGTCAACCCAATCAACCTAGTAAAACCGATTGTCAAAAGGGGATTAAGGTGAGGAAAAGAGGGATGAAAAGAGGAAAAAGATAAGAGTGTACAAAAGAGGAGTAATAGATTAGGTAATGGTTTTAGGATCTGGTTGGATTGGTAAAAATATGTCAATAAGGGACAACAATCCTACAAAGCACCAAATTTCTACCCACCCCTTTCTTGGTGCACCCCTAAGGGTATGCACTTATAGAGATTGAGTATCAATGGGTTCCTAAAAGATGTAAAGTGTCAATATTTGATAATATTTAACAATATTATGTGTATGTAGGAAGGACTAATTTAAAACCATAGACTAGGGAGAATGACAATTCACCAATGGCAATGCGAATTCTAGTCCAATAGGTCCAAAAAGCAGGATAGAGATGAAGTTGCCAATCTATGCAAGTTTCATGAATTATATTTTGGATAATTTTATTAAGGATTTTATTAGTAGCCTCATTTTGGCCATTACATTTTATATGATAGGGTGTAGAATTTTTTTGATTAACCTTGAATTTAGCACAGAGTTGTTTAACATCCTTATTTTTTAAATTACCACCATTATTTGAAATGATAGTATGGGGAATACCAAAGTGGAAAATGATTTGATAAAGGATAAATTTAGAGATGGTGGTATTGGTGAAATTGACAAGGGGAATGTCTCAACCCATTGGGTAAAATATTTGGTAACTATGATGATAAATACATGCCCATCTTGAGAGTGAGGTAATTTGTCAATGACATTTAATCCCCATCTAGATAATTTCTAAGTAAATTTGATAGTTTGAATCTTGAATGGAGGTGAATGAATTAGATCATCATGAAGCTTATAAGGAGTAATTTTTTTAGCATATTTAATAGCATCCTTTTCAATAGTGGGCCAAAAGTATCCCATATATCGACATTTGTGGGCTATAACATGTCTGCTATAGTGACCACCACGAATTCCCTCATGTGATTTCTTAAGAAGAGGAGGAACCTCATCTTGCATAATAAAATGGAGAAAGGTACATTTAGTATTGAGATAATAAAGGATTTTTTAATGAAATACATATTTAAAATCTTGTTTGTGAATGTGAGTCTTTTCATAAGAGTCTAAGTTGGGATGATAAGTTTGGTGTTCCAAAAATTGAATGATGTCTTTATACCGTGGGCTTTGTTGGATGGTAATAGCCTCAATGTGGTAGATAATAGAATATTGTGTTTGAGTAGAGGTTAGAGATTTTATTATTTATATAATAAAAATGGGATCAGAAAGAACTTGATGGGGATGAAAAATAGATGCTAAAGAAGTAAAGGAATTAGTAATAGAATTTTGATCTTAAAGAATATGCTCAATAGTGAAAGAAATGAAATATTTAGCGAGAGTGGTTGAAATTTGATGATAAGTAATGAGATTATCACTTTTGAATTGGTAAGCACCATTGACTTGGTGAAAAATAATCTAAGAATCACCTAAAGCATGCAAGTATTAGATGTTTAAATTGAGAGTAACTCTCATGCCTAAGATTAGAGCTTCTTATTCTACCATGTTTTTAGTGATGTCAAATGTTAAGTAAAATATAAAGGGATGATTTTTATAAGAGGACTTGTAAGAATTAAACCTACCCCATCTCTTTAAAGGCATTTACCATCATCAAATTTAAGGTTCCAAGTATCCTCGTGTAAGTCGACATTAATTTTAGGAAGTTCTTCGATAAGTACTTTTGTTTAATAATATCAAGGGAGATAGTGGATTCATCAAGATTACTTGCTTCAAGATCAATATTAAAGTTATAGAAGTAATATTTAAGTGAAATATATTTATTGAGACCTTCAATATAGAGAGTATTATCATTTAAAAGACTATCTTGAAGGTGATTAGTAGCTGGCACGAGAGTTATGAAAAGTTGATTAGATATGATATATCTTTTGACAATTTTTTGAGTTATAATATAGAGATAAAATTCCATAAGGAGGACCATCCATTTGTAAATTCTATTTCTAGGAAGAAAGGCTTTATAGAATAAATGATGAAGGGAGGGTAGAATGAATGATGATATAGGTGGTTTGATAAAGCATGTATTGTCAAAGATTTTCATCTATGAAATAAATGGTGAGGAAATCATGTTCAAATTTGGTATAATATTTATCATAATCAATGAGGCCTCATCTAATGTAATATATGGCATACTCTCTTTTGGTATCTTATTGGGCAAGCATTGCCCTAATTGATATGGATGTGGAAGAAGTATATAAGATCAAGGGTTGATCATTAGAAGGAGGATGAAGCATAGGAAAGTGAATAAATGACTCTTTAATGTTATCAAAGGAATTTTCACAAGGATATAACCATTCTAAATCATTACCTTTCTTAAGAAGAAAATTGATGGAGTGGCTATAATAAGCCATTTTAGGGGCAAATTATCTAATTTCCCCAAGTTTGCCTAGATAAGTGAAAATGTCTAGAATGGAATGAGTAATGGGCATGTTTATGATAGCATTAATCTTATTTAGGTCAACATCAATGTTATGGAGATAGACTAGGAATCTTAACAATTTTCTAGATGTGACACCAAAGACACATTTATAAGGATTTAGTCTAACTTGGTATTTAATAAGATGGTCAAAGATGATATCAAGATTAGAGAGATGAATATTATGAATTTTGGATTTATAAATGAGGTAATTTACATATGTTTCAACAATTTTGTTGATAATATCATGAAATATATCAGTCATTACTCGTTGATAAGTGAATCTAACATTTTTGATGCTGAATGGCATTTTGACATAGCAATAGTGGCCCATTCCATGGTGAAAGTGGTCTTATGCTTGTCCTTAGGGGTGATTTGAATATTATTTTAATTAGATAAGCCATCCATAATAGATAAAATTTCATAACTAATTATGGAATCAATGATGACATCTATCGAAGGTAAAGGGAAGTTATCCTTGGGACAAGTAAGATTAAGATTGAATAAATCAATACAGATTCAAATGACCATAGTGACATTTTTTTGAATGATAATTATGTTAAAAACACATTTATAATATTCCATTAGTTTTATAAATTTATAATTGAAAAGATTGATGATTTCCTTATGACATAAAGTAGAGACTTCAAGTGGAAATTTATGTTATTTTTGACATACAGGCTTAGCATCAGGATAAATAGTGATGTTATGAACCATAATGCTAGGGTCAATACCAAGTATGTACTCATACGATGAAGTGAATATCTCATAATATTTATCAAATAATAATCTAAAGTTATCATATTTGGTAGGTGAGAGTTCATGATAAACTATAATTGGCAGAGGGCATGATGGAGTACCATGTTCAATGTGAGTGGTTTATTTGATAAGAATAGAATTTACATCTTGGAAATGGTATGGTGCATTAGGTAATAATAAATTGGATTAGCCTTAGGATCAATTATAGAAATGAAGTTTTTGAAATAAAGGGTTTTGGTTTTGAAATTCCCAAGTTTATAATGTTGTTGAGAAAGTTGAGTTTATTGGGCATGAAGCATTTCTAGAATAACTTCATCACAAGGTAAGGTAGGAAGGGGATAATGATACTCAACATCTACTTTCAGATCTAAAATTTAATTACCATGGTGATCATACTCAAAATTTATTTGATGGACATTAGTGGAATTAACATCTAATGTAATCTCGAGAGTAGAAAAAGTAGATGGATTAAAAGGGAGTGGTGTGTCATTGGTTTCTGTAATGTGGGAACGATTGGATGAAAATATGGGATCCCTAGGTGATAGAGATAATACATGATTTTTTTTAGGTTTTAAAGGTATGATTTATTCTACCACCCAAGGAGTATCAAGAAGTGGATAATTGGTAGGAGGCACATGACCCTTGGGATCTAATTCGTAATGGTTGGAAATGGTATGAACATCTTGATTAAAAGAATGAATTTGAGATAAGGTTTTCTAATAATCTTGAACATCAAATTCATGAGATTGAGATTGGTCCATTATGTAATTATCATCATATATTGGAGAAATTATACATGCTTGAGATTTGGCAAAGTTTCAAAAGGTGAAATCCCAATATTATTTAATGTACATGGAAACATGAAGAGAGCATCTTGAAATAATTTGGCCACTCCAAAGTCATTTCAAGAAAAGGCATCTTTAGGTAAAGAAGGCTCCTGAGTATTACATGGAGGGGAAAATTAGTGATCTCATAAATGAGGGGAATAGTATAGTCCCAAGGTAATAAACAAGGAGGAAGCCACTCTAAAATTATGGAGGTAGCTTGGTAATACTGAAATTATGTTGAAAATCATTAGGTTCATCAACATCTAATTTAGTAAGAGTAAATTGTAAATCAGGACTGATGTTGATGAACTCAAGTAAGGGAGCACTATTGATCTTAGGAATGGTAAGAATATGATACTAAGATTTTAGATTGTGAAGTTGAATACTCCAAGGGTTGGGATCAACTTCATGTTTATATCATTTTCCATTATGTAATAATTTAATGCATTGGCTACCAGAAGAATCAATATCCCTCATTCTATGAGTCCAAGGGCAACCAAGGAGTATATTATAAGATAAAGGTAAATCAAGGATCATAAGCTTAGTTTTAATAGTCTTAGGGATAATGGTTAGGGGAAGCCAAATACAACCAAGTGTATTTTGATTAGTCTTATCAAAACCATGATAGGTGATATGGGTTTGTTTAAGATGATCCTTATTATTACCAAGCCGTTGAATAAGCCACAAAGATGTCACATTAATACCAAAGCCTTCATCAACTATAACTTTATGAATAAGGGTAGTATTAATGGATATTTTAATGAAAAGTGATGAATCATTGGTATGAAAAATAATTTCATCATTGATCATGTCCTTTTCAATAAATTCAATATAAGGCTTGGAAGAAGGACACATAATTTCAATGGTATGTATGTTGGTACACTGAGGTTCAATAGAAGGTGGTTCTTAATCTATAAAATATGGATATTTAATTTATTACAATTATTACATAAGGACTTGTGATGATAAGGGGAAGTATGAACCAACTCCATAAGTGGAATATTACAAGGTATAAAATTAAGTTATTCAAGAAAGTTCCAATGAGATTTAGAAGAAGAATCAACATGACGTTTAGGAGATAAAGGATATTTTTAAGGAATAGAAGTGGTTGGGGGTTCAGAAGGAGGAAGTGGTTCCTCATGTTCTTCCAAATATATATTAGTGGTTGTGGTATCTTTGATAAGTTGTTATTCTAAAGATGGCTTATTATGTTTGTTAACAAGATCTCTGTGAGTCAACTTGTGACGATAATTAATCTTAAAAGTTTCAATGTATTTACAATTGTTATAATATTGGTTATAGTCAGCATCAATGGTGTAAACATCCTTGGTATTTTGTTGATTATTAGTTTTGGAAAAATATTTTTGGTTATTTGATGTAGAAACTTTGGAAACTTGTTGTTTTTGAGAAGCAATAGTGTGGTCATAACTTCATGATTAAAAGAATCACCAAGCATATAGGAAACAAAAAATTTATTGAGACCTCTACAAGATTCATTAGAGTGACCAATTTTGGCATGGAACCAATAAAATTTATTAGGATCATACCACTTCGGAGGATTGTTAGGATAAGTAAAAATTTAGAGGGTGGTAGAAATTGTTTCATTTGCTAAATTGAGAGTGGTGTGTGAGAAGATGAGGAAATGTCAACTTTGGAAACTCCTAGTTTGGTTTATAGAGTATTTAAATTATAGCATTAGTAGATGTTTGAAAATAACCTTTAATAATTTTAGGATTAGGTTCAAATTACTTCATGAGAAAATTTTGACATTTCGCTTGGTCAAGAGCTGCATTAAGTGTTTGGGGAGAAAATTTTCAAAACTTATATTGAAGAGAAAGACTCAAGGAAATTATAAAGAGTTTAAATAAGATATTAATAGTCATGTTATGGTTGGATTTATGGGCTAATGATTTCCATCTTTTAATAAATTCATGATATGATTCAATGAGAGATTGTCTAACATTGATGAGGTGGCTAAGATAATTTTCAGGAAGATCATCATGTTAAAACTCTAACTAAAGTATTGACCAAATATTCATGTTTACAAATGGAATGTTACAAAAGTTTGTTATACCATTCTAATACATCAATAATGAAGGTTTTGACTGAGAGTTTAGTTTTGGCAAAGGTATTACTTTGGATCCACTCTTTGTAAAGGTTGACAAAGGCTTTGAAAAATGAGGTAGGGTATTTAGTTCCATCATACTTGATAGTTGGATATATATTAACAATATCAATGGTATAATTAAGGGGTATAAAGGCTCATTTTGAATAGTTTTAAGCATTTTTTATTCATTACAAGTTGAGGAATAACATTTCTTGAAACATCTCTAAGAGGTGGAGTAATATAATTGTGATTGGCTTGATGGATATCCAAAGGTTAATTAGCCATATTAATAAAATGATGTTGGATTTGAATCATTTGATAGGTGTTAGAAGATTACATTATGTTAATTTGTTGTATGAATTATGTAAGAAGTTTAGTTGTATCAATAGGTGGGTTGTTGTTTTTAGGGATACTCCCCAAATTGGTATTAGTGGGAGGGTTATTAATAGATGGGTTATTTGTGGGATTATTGATTAAACTTGTGTCAATTACTCCCACATTAGTTTTAAGGTTTTGAATATGAGAAGTTTATTGATAGGTATATAAATGGATAGACTCATAAAATTCATTTTGAGGTGTGATTTTCATCATTTTACGATCCATGGATGAAGAAGGGGAAGAGGTGCCCCAAGAGTGATGGTTCTCTTGGGAGGAATAGAAAAGGAGAAATGAACATCCCATATAGTATCTATATGGATTGAGGTTGTCCAAGAAGATTATGATAGGGAACTTCATAATGAATTGAGAGAAATTTAAAAAAATTTAAGGGGAGAAAGACATAGAACTAATTCATATAGATAAGAAAAATAGTAATAGTACAGAGTCGACTGGGCTAACCTAGTACATAAAATAGGGTCTAAAAACTTAGAAAATAAGGATACAGAGTTGATAGGGTTGTCCTAATTTTATAACTTGGACAAAAAATAGGTAGATAAATATATAGAGTTGATAGGATTGACCTAGCACTATATCCTAGGAAGTAGAAAAGAGTATTGTGTCAACAGGCACAACCTAGTACTACAAACAAGGGAAACAAATAGTCTGTAATATACTATGTTGAGTAGAACAACTATGTACTAAAATAAGACCATTTTTTCAAGTACTTTTGAAATAAATAAATGAAAGGAATCATATAATAAATTGGGTCAATGAGGATGATCTAATTGAGGCACACAACATAAAACCTTGCACTGATGCTAGTCAATACAAGTTTTTGCAATATAACATACAATTTGAGTAAAGATCAAGTAGTCAACTTGGAAAGTAAATGCTAACTAAGTGGTCATCCTAAATGCTGTTAGATTATTAGAGTATGATTTTAAGTGTGATAGGAATTTGGTTATAAATAAGGAACCAAAAATAAATGTATGGATGGTTTTAGGATATTTAGGCTGAAAGGGATCTATGTTGCCAATATTACTGGCTTGGTATTAGGGCCTACCCGCTCACTTCACACACTACAATGATAAGGGTGTTAAATTATTTTCCAATATATACCATTAGCCATGTGTTTATACTTAGACAAAAAACCAAGTTGACTCCCCCCTTGGTGTTGAAATCCAAGTAGGTAGGCCTTGGGTAGACAATTATTTAAATGTGAGGAATAATTTTAGATAATTTGGACTTATTAATAGTCCAATTGAAAAACAAATATCAATAATAAGTCTGCATTTTTCAAGATTTTATAATTCTAAAATTTTCATATCTAATAAATGGGGAATACATCCAAATTATTACCACAATCCTAATCTAATTTATTTAAAATATATGAATACTATTCTTTTTCTAAAATTATCCCTAGTCTAATTTGGGGACATAAGTCTAGATTATCTAAAACAGTTCTTTGTGTGTTTTAGATTATGTGATTTGGTAGTGTGTTCATAAAAGAGAAAAATAGTGCAACTAAATGATATAATTAAAAACCACCTAATTGGACTATATGATCTATTATAAGCCTATAATCAACTAAAAGTAAAAGTAATTACAAGCAAATAGATGTTAATTCCAACTTTAAAACACATTATAATGTTGGTTTAAATGATTGTGTATGCAAAATTTACATAATAGAGTTGACAATGTTGTTACTATACTGCTAAAGTGAGGGTCTATTAAATAACTACATCAACAATGTCAACCTAGTCTTCCAGACAAAAGACAAAATATAGAACCAGGTCAACAAAGTGGACCTAGTTTCTTGGATAGGGGAAATTTTAAAGACTATAAAATATGAAAAATAGAATTGTAGTGAATAATATAAATGAAAGAGAAAGAGATAAAGGAACCTTGGTGGGTTGGAGGATTCAAAGGAAAGTGATATTGTTGTTGAAATGCCTTAATTTTTACTTGTAAATTTTACCAACTATGTCGATTAGGTTGACCTAGTTTTACAGTTCTCTATTTGCTAAAACTTATAAAGAATACTATGACAACAATGTTGACCTAGTATGTTTTCTAGAAGTCTGGAAGTATACTGTGCCAATAAGGTCAACCTAGTAGCCTATTTAGAAGTTTGAAAGTGTACTATGTTGATTGTGTTAACCTAGTAGCCTATCTAGAAGTTTGAAAGTGTATTATGTCAACTGTGTTGACCTAATACCTTATACCTAATGAAAAACCCACATAAATAGAACATAGTCATGTTGATACAAATGTGTGTTAAACATGTGCATAGAAGTTAGAAATTACACTGACACTAACAACCTAGTATTGCAAATAAAAAATAATAATAAATAAAATGATAAAATACTAAAAAACATGAGATAAAACTTGAAAGGGTTGGATTCACATTAGGTTCACTAGAATGCACACCAAAAAAATTCATCATGTCTATAAATCAATCCTACTTCGAATAATATAGATCATACTTACACTTCTAATTGGGGATATATTAGATAATTGAGAACATGACTAAGATGGGGATCTACTAGACCCAATTAGGGGATATCTTATCACAATAAACCATACTAGGGAGGTTACAAAGCCTCCAGTCAAGCACAATCATGTAATAATCCCAATGAGGTCTTATGTTTTTCATATATCACTAAATTAATAAAAATTAAAATAAATAAATTTAATCTAGTGATTACCAATATTGTGGCACAATATGGGGGTTAGAAAAAATAAATGTAAACATGCATAGGAGAATATAAATTAATCTATGTATGAGTAAAACCATAATAAATGAAGAAGAATATAAATATTATTCAAATCCAATACTTATGCTAATTTTATCTACTAAAGAGAGGATCAAAGTTAGAGAATACTTATCGAAAGATGAAGCCAATGGGACTCAATCTATCTCTTGGATAAATGGGATTTACATGAGGTTATTTTGGTTTGTAAGAATCACTAAGAAAGGCCAAAGCATCTAAGACTTCTTCAAAATATTAGATTCTCTAAGTATAAACCCTAAGCTAAGACTCCTCAAGTAGAATGGTGTAAGAGATAACTGTAAAGAAGTTCAAATGAATAATAACTCTTGTTCATTGTTAAATAATGTTGAAATGGTCTTGTATATATAGATAGATTTAACCCTAACCCCTTCTAAAAGTTTTGGTCAATATCGACCTAGTCGACTTAGTACAATTATGGACAAAAATCCACTAGGTCATGGGCTAGGTCAGCCAAAAGATGACCTAGACCCTAAAGGAATTTTAACCAAAATATTATAGGGTTGACCTAGTTGACCTAGTACAATAGATTTTCAAAAGGGACTTAATGTGAGGAAAAAAAGATGGAAAGAGGGAAAAGACTGGATGAGTTTGTAAAAGAGGAATAATAGTTTAGGGAATGGTTTTTAGGAGTAGGTAGGATTGGTAATAAGTGGTATTAAGGGACAAAAATCCTATGAAGCACTAATGGTATACCCACCCTTTTTCTAGTACACCCCTTAGGGCATGAACATAGAGATATTGAGTCTCGATGGGTTTGTACAAGATAGAAAGCATCAATATTTGATAAAAGTTGAAAATATTATGTTTATAAAAGTATGACTCAAAATAATTAGGTATCTAAAATAGATATTGCACATACATATAAAACTATATCAATGAAAACACCTCTACACACTTAGAATAATGAAATAATCAACTTACTTGCCAATAATCAATGTAACTAATAATCATTCAATAGATATTACACATCTTAAAACTAGCATATCAATCATGACAAGAAATAATTCCTTCACAATTTTTGCACATTAAGAATTATTAAATCATACAACCAAAAGAAGATAATCCTAATTACACAAAGATCAGAAAGAAAACACACAAACACATTCATTGACAACCAAAATTGATTCTGCTCTTATATATTGAAATCTTCTGACCCTTTACAATTGTAGGTTACACATAATTTTATATCCTTGTGTTGGAAATATGATTGTCATTGATGTTAAAGGATCAATTAGTCACATATAAGATTAATGGAGAAAAGATCATGTTTTAAATTTGCACAAGCTACAATATTTTCATATAAAGTCATCATGATTTTATAGAGACTATTTTTGGAAGTTTACAAATAAATTGATAAAAGATCCATTATAGATTTTTAAGAACATCTCATATATATGGTCCATAGGTTTTGATGAAGAGAAATGAGATAAAAAATTATTTATCTTTATTCGCAGCCATTACTAGGGTTTCTTAGTAAAACCCTATGGTTTTTTTTCATGGAATTCATAGGCACTTCTATTTTTATGTTGACTACATATAAATGTAAACCAATCTCTTAAGTTATAACTTAAGCCTTCCTCATGAGTATGCAATCAACCCCTTTGACCTAGTGATTACTAGCTCAAAATAGTGATAAAAGAGTTTAATATTTATTAAGTCCTTGACTTAATATTTATTTTAGTTTTATCAATGATGATCACTTAATCACATGATGAAGATATAACAATATGCAACAAATTCAATAAGTCAAAGAACCTGAGAATGAATATTTTGATGACATATGTCATGTTCATGGAGCTTGAGTAGTAGATATATGGTATGGTTCAAAGTCAAATAGTCAATGATTAATGTGAAGGTGCCAAGTGTCTCAATAGTGATAAATAATAGTAATGTGCAAAAGGCATGTGAGGATGCCAAGTGTCATAAGCATGGGGAATAATAATGTGCAAAAGGCACATGAGAGTGCCAAGTGTCAAAATCATGGGGACTAAAAGTAAATTTATTAAAAGGCATGTGAGAGTTCCAAGTGTCCTAATATTATGTGATTGAGACAAAGATCAAAGGTTCAAAATATATAACAAAGTGCATGAGCTTATCAGATTATGATCTAATGATTGTGTTTTAAAGTTGGTATAATTGAATGAGTATCATTGGTTCATGGTGTGAAAATTAAGATCAATGGTCATTACTTAAATATTTGTTCATCTCAATGGTTAAGTGATGGAACACTCAGGTAAGATGCATTTTAAAACATAGAGAATGATATAGATTAATGTAATCTATCCAAATTGAATCAAGTGGCATGTGTATAAAAACTAGAGCTTGATATATGCTAAATATAGTAAAAGATAGAGAATTATGGTGTTGGTGTGTGAATTCAATAAGTGGGAAACTTATTGTTAAAGAAATATGAATTGAGTTATAAAAAATAGAGTGTGATGTGTTAATGACCAAGTGTGAACATAGAGAAGATGTAAGACCTAGATCTAATGCATATATACATCATTTAGGATATGCACTATGTAAGAAAGAAAAATGATTTAAATTGAGAGGGAGAGAGGTAGAGATGAAGAGAGAGAATAAGTGTAGAGTATGAGAAATTATAGAATAGGTTTGTAACATAAAAATTGATTCATTTGTGAATCAATTTTTGTAATCAAGAGTTGTAGATCCATAATAGATTTGATAGGTAGGTTCCACCAAAAGAGCTAAATTGGTGATCAATTGAGGAGTAGGTACTTCCTTAGAGTAGGTTCTATTAAATTAGGGGATTGGTGTCTCTTTAGGGTCAGTTCCCTTAAACATTGTAACAAATGAGGTTTTGATTATGAGACTAGATTAGAATAGTAGATTCTAGCAGCTATTCTCACCATGGTTTTTCCCATATTGGTTTTTCCATGTACACTAAGTGTTATGTATATTTGTTTGTGAATGATCTCCACATATAATTTTTAATCTACATTAAAATTATTAAATGACTAATTTTATTTAATCTACTAATTCACACCCCCACCTCAGTAGATAGTTGTGTTCCAATAATTGGTATCAAAGTCATGGTTCCTTAGAAGAAGCTTAATCATCTCAGGTAAATCTTGGATAGTGAACACAAATGGCCAGTTAAGAAGGCTCTTCCTTAAAAAAAGCACTTCTATTTGATGGATCAAACTATGCATTTTGGAGCATTAGAATGGAAGCATATTTATCTTCATTAAGGTTTGATGTATGGATGTTTATTGTAAATGGATATACAATGCCTGTTAGAACTCTTACTGATCAGACTACTAAGAAAGCATATGAGAGAAATGTCAAGGCAAATAATGTTATCCTTTATGGATTATCTAACTAATATTTTTTTAAAGTCATGCATTATCAAACTACACATGATGTATGGAACAAGTTGAATAGCATCTATGAAGGTGATGATAAGGTAAAGTAGGCCAAGATACAAACATACAAAGGTAAGTTTGAAAGTATTAAAATGAATGAATAAGATAAAATTATAGATTACCTCCTCAAAATAGATGAAATAGTCAATGCAATATAAGGCATTAGATAAGAGATGAAAGATTTAGTCATTGTCAAAAATGTCCTAAGATCTTTGTAATCTAGGTATGACTCTAAAATATCTGCAATAGAAGAAGCAAGAGATTTGGATAAACTCATTGTTGATGACTTGCATGTAATGTTCATTGCCTATGAGATGAGATTGGGAGAAGTAGATACTTTCAAGAGAGAAGTTTCATTCAAAGCACCCAAATAAGTAAAAGTAGAAGCACCTACATCCATATCTAAAGATAATGATGAATAAGAAGCTAAATTGATTAGAAAATTAAGAAGAGGGTCTAGAAATTACAAAGGTAAGATACCATTTAAATGCATTAAGGTAAGAAATTTTGATTTTAAATGCCCTTATAACAAAAAGTATAACTCTGAGTAAGAAGAGGATAGTAAAAATATAAAACCTCACTACTCCAAGAGTAAGATTTTTTTAAAAATAGTAAGGGATTGTACATAAAAGAATATAGTGATTCATTGGATGAGTGTGATAGCTCAGATAATCACTGTGATTATGCCTTTATGGCTGAGGGAAATGAATCCCTATTCATTGCATTATAATCATCTTCTATGGATAAAGAAAAATAAGAAGTTAAAGACTCTAATGAAAAAGAGGAAGGAAAAGTGGATCTAGAGGGTGAAAAGAGAACTCAAAGTAGAAGTAGGCACAAAAAGAGATTGAAAAATTATCCAAAGTTCCTTAAAAATCTAATCAGATGGTAGTTATCCTAAAGACACAAGTTGAAGAGGCTAAAATAATAGAAGATGTAGTTAAATATTACCTACAGTCTAAATCTGATGAATACTTGAAGTTAGAAGCAAAAATAATAGATTTCAGAAAAGAATTTGAAAAAGCTAAATAATTAATAAACAAAGATTTGAAGTTGAGAGGAGGTTCAAAAATTATTAATGAATTGATCAACTCTCAAAATCCATCAAAAATGAAATTTGGTCTTGGTTTTGTAAAAGGGAAATGTCCCACAACTAGTACATCTACAATTTTATATGATAAATTAAAAGCAAAAGGAGAATTAGGAACAAAGAAATAAAAATCTTGCATAAATTCCTCTAGAGATACAAATACAAACAAAAGCACTACTGATGTGAAGAAAGTTGAAGGAGAAATTAAGCCTAAAGAAAAAATAATAATGAGTCAATCTCTACAAACTCAAGGAATATGTAGAAGATAAAGGTAGCTGATGTAGATGGTTACATAATGGTGAAAGACTTGAAGAAGTTAGAGTTAAGAATATTTCCTCATCCTACATAAAGAAATTATATGACTAGGTATTCCTCATTTCTCTATGGTTATTATTATACCTATAATCAACTTGTCATAAGGCTAGTGATTATAGAGTTATACCTAAAATGAAAACAAACTTTGTGAGTAAAAATTCATTTGCACCCTTGTTAGATATAAATATAATATGCTATAACTACAATAATTTTGGTCACATAGATAAATAATGTAGAACAAACATTGTAAGACAAAAAATACAAAGTGAAAATAAAAACATGCCTTTCAGTGTGAACAAAGGTTCACAAGTCTCAAAAAAGGGGGGAAATAAGCCAAAAATGAAACCTAAGGATGTGTGGAAAGTGAAAGATTAGAAATTTTCACAATCTATGATTTCTCAAACTACACTCCATATCAAGGAACAAAATTTATGAGTAATAGATAGTGATTGCTCAAAACACATGACTAGTGAAAAGAGCAATTTTATTAAACTGAGTAAATGTAAGGAAAGATCTATTAGCCTGGGAGATAATACTATAGTAAATATCCATGGTAAAGGAACCTTGAATATAGATGGAAAATTTCCTACACATGATGTCCTTTATGTTGAAAGATTGAAACATAATCTACTAAGTGTCAGTGAAATATGTGACAATGGATATAAAGTCACATTTAATGAAGAAGGATATTAGATAAGGAGATCTAGAAGATTATTTATAGAAGGGACAAGAACTGAAAGCAATATTTATAATCTAAATGAAGTGAATGGTAATATCTTCTTGATAGGAAATATTAATGAGAGTTGGTTATCACATTGAAGAATGGGTCATGTCAACTTTAATAACCTAGTAAAAGTGAGCTCAAATAATTTTGTTAGACATATGCCTAAGATAACCAAACCTGAAAACACTACTTGTAAGTAATGTCATCAAGATAAGAAAATAAGGGTTAAATTTCAAATAAAGGAGTATGTAACTACAAAGATTTAGTGTAAGTTCATACTAATCTTTTTGGTCTTACTAAGACTAGAGGATCCAAATAAGAAAGATAATTCATGTTGATAATATATGATTACATAAGAATGACATGGGTAACTTTTTGAAAGGATAAGTTTTAGGCATCTGAAAGATTCAAGATCTTTAGGGCCATGGTAGAGAATGAGTTTGGAAGAAAAATTAAATGCTTAAGATCTGATAGAGATGGTGAATTCACCTCAAATGATTTCATTGAATACTATGAGCAACATGGAATAAAAAGGCATTACTCTGTATCAAGGACACCATATCAGAATGAAGTTATTGAAAGAAAGAATAGAATAGTAGAGGAGATGGCCATAACAATGCTAAAAGAGGCCAAGTTACTTGATGGATACTGGAGAGAAGTAGTAAAAACAATAGTATATATCTTGGATAGATTTCAACTGAGGTTAAATAGTGATAAATCCCCCTATGAACTATGGTATGGAAAACCTACCTCTGTTAAGTATTTTAGAGTGTTTGGTAGTAAATTCTACATCAAGAGAAAAGAAGATAACTTGAGAAGCTTTGAATCAAGATGTTATGAAGGAATATTTCTTGGTTATTCCACCAAAATCAAAGCCTATATATGTTACAATAAAAGACTATAAAATATTATAGAGAGTATCAATGTCAAGGTTAATGAAGGATTGAAACATGTTAAACCTGATATAGACATATGTGAAGAAGAATAAGAATTTGAAGAGTAAGTAGCTAATGAAGAGCTTGAGGAAGTAAATGAAAATCCACTTGCAAGAATTTTTCAAAAGTATCATATTATAGAGTAGATCATTGGCAATAAAAATTAAATAGTTTAGATAAGGAGAAGAGTTTCAATAAACAAAGAACAAGTACTTTTTTCTCTAATATCTAAAATTGATCTTAAGAATTATGTTGAAGTTATCAAGCATGAAAATTGGCTAAAATATATGGAAGAAGAACTAAGCCAAATTTAAAATATTATAACTTTTGAATTAGTTCTAAGACCTTCAAATAAGAATGTAATAGGTAAAAAGTAGGTCTTTAGAAACAAAATCAATAAGGATGAAACTGTCATAAGAAATAAGGCCAAATTGGTGTGCAAAGGATATGAAAAGTTAAAGGCATAGATTTTGAGGAAACATTTGCTCCAATTTCTATATTAGAATACATAATAATGTTTCTATCACTATATATTTATAAGAAATTCAAATTCTATCAAATGGATGTTAAGTCTGCTTTCTTGAATGGGAACCTAGAAGAAGTCTACATATAACAACCTACAGGTTTTCAGTAGTCAGAAGAAGAAAATTGTGTGTAGACTGAAGAAAGTTTTGTATGGTCTAAAATAGACACCTTGAGCATGGTGTTCAAGATTATACCAATACCTATAATAATAAATATTCAATAAAGGTTGTGCAGACAACAATCTGTACTTCAAATAAGAAGGTGAGCATATGTTAATTTTTATTGTATATGTAGATGATATCATTTTTGGTGGTAGTAACAATAAAATGTCCAAAGAATTTTATAATAAAATTAAATATGAGTTTGATATGTCTATTCTTGGAGAAATTTCTTTCTTATTTGGTCTATAAATAACACAAACTGATGAAGGAATATTTATATATCAAATCAAGTATGCTAAAGAAATGATCAAGAAGTTTGTAATGGAAGACAACAAAACAATAGGTACTCCTAGGATAACTTATTGTAAGTTGATAATTAAGGATGAGTCCCTTGATGCAAATCATATTTTATATAGATCAATGATAGGTAGCTTGTTATACCTAATTGCATCAAGCCTTGATATCATGCAATTAGTGTGCATGGTTGTAATATTTTAAGTTGCTCCTAAAGAATGACATTTCAATGCATTGAAAAGGATATTTATATATATCAAGAGTATAATTGAATATGGAATACCGTATCCCAAAGGAAAATAATTCACTTTGACAACATATACAAATGTTTCTTGTGTAGGAAGTGTGGATGATAGAAGAAGCACTAGTGGTGATGCATTTTTCCTTGGAAACAAACTTGTTTCATGCCTAAGTAAAAATCAAGAGTCTATTAGTATTTATATAATATAAGTAGAGTATTTTATATTACTTTCATGTTAAACTCAAGTATTTTGGATTTTAGGTATAAATTGGGAGTGGTTGCTCCTACATCACACCATTAGATCTCAGTAATAGAACATGAGTTTAGGGGGAGGATCATAGAAGCTTTGTTAATCCCTAGAAGAAGAGAAGAAAAGGCAAATCAGGTATGCATATTTTTGAAAATTTATAATTATTTAATGGTTTTAGATTATTATACAAACTCCTTTATCTGATAAAGTGGGAGAAAAATCTAGACAAACAGTGAGAAAGTTGGAGTCCCTTTTCCATTGATGTCAAAGGGGGAGAAAAAGTGCAAATGCTCTCTATAAGCCAAATGATTTATGTTTATCAAATAAGGAGAAAATCATGTGTCTAAGGTGTGTTTAATAAAATTTTCCATTGCCTAAGGGGCATAAATTTTTGTATGAATAACTTCAACCCACGTTCATCAAAAGTCAATGCAATTACAGTCAATGGTAGAGAAGGAGCAAAACATGTATCATAAGATCAAAGCATTTATTTTTCCATCAATGAAAAAGGTGTAAATTGTTGGAAATATGATTTTAATTAATTTTAAAATATTAATTAGTCATAAATAATATTGACAGAGAGAAGAGCATGTTTTATAATTGCACAAGTTTTAATATTATCATATAAATTTGTCATGCTTTTACAAATACTATTTTTAGAAGTTTGTAGAGAAATTGATAGAAGATCTGATATGCATTTTTAATAACATATAATATAAATGAGTTATCTAACATAGTTTTCTCACATACATAAAAAACTATATCAATGAAAACACCTCTACACACTTAGAACACTAAAACAATCAACTTACTTGGCAATAATCAATGTAACTGCTAATCATTCAATAGATATTGTACATCTTAAAACTAGCATATAAATCATGATAATAAATAATTCATTCACAAATTTGGAACACTGATAAGTATTGAATCATATAACCAAAAGAAGATAATCCTAATTACACAAATATTGGAAAGAAAATACACAAACACATTCACTAACAATCAAAATTGATTATGCTCCTATATATTGAAATCTTCTGACCTTTAAAATTGTGGGTTACACATTATTTTCTATCCTTATGTTTGAAATATGATTGTAATTGATGTCAAAGGATAAATCAGTCATAGATAAGGTTTATGGAGAGAAGAGCATGTTTTATGATTGCACAAGTTGCAATATTTTCATTAAAAGTTGTCATGTTTTTACAAAGACTGTTTTGAGAAGTTTATAGATAAATATATAGAAGATCCATTTTGGGTTTTGTAATAACGTCTCATATATATGATCCACATGTTTTGATGAATAAAAATGATATATATTTACTCTTAGCCATTACGAGGGTTTCTCAGTAAAATCATAGGGTTTTTGGTCATGGCATTCATAGGCAATTCTATTTTTATGTTGACTAGATATAATTAAGAACTAGTCTCTTAAGTTATAACTTAAGCGTTCCTCATCATTTTGCAACTAACCCCTTCAACCTAGTGATTATTGAATCAAAATAGTGATCAAATACTTTAATATTTACTAATTCCTTGACTTAATATGTGTTCAAGTTTGATCAATATTGAGAGATTAATCACATGATAAAGATCCAATGACATGTAAAAAAGTGAATAAGTCAAATATCCTAATAATGAATGCATTAATGACATGTGTCATGATCATGGAGCTTGGTCAATAGATCTATGGTATAGTTCAAAGTCTAATAGTCAATGATCAACATAAAGGTGCCAAGTGTCTCAATAATGGGAGTTGACAGTAATGTACAAAAGGTACGTGAGGATGCCAAGTGTCATAAGCATAGGGAATGAAAATGTGTAGAAGGCACATAATAGTACCAAGTGTCACAAGTATGAGGATTGATATTAAAGTGCTCAAAATGCATGTGAGAGTGCCAGGTGTACTAATATTGAGAGACTAAGACAAAGATCAATGGTTGTGACTTAAAGTTGAAGAGTTAAAGTTTATAAGCTCACAAAGATCTAATGGAGTGTGTGATCTTGTCAAATTTTGATCTGATGGTTGCATTTTAAAGTTATGAAAATTTAATGAGTATCATCAGAACATGGCACAAAACTTAAGATCAATGGTCAGTATTTAAAGATTTAGTCATCTCAATGATCAAGTGATGGAACACTCACGTAAGATGCATTTTATGACATAGATAATGATATAGATTGTTGTAATTGATCCAAGTTGAATAAAATGGCATGTCTATAAAAATAGAGCCTAATATATTCTAAATATAATAAAATATAGATAATTATGGTAGTGGTGTGTGAATTTAAGAAGCAGGAAACTTTTCATTAAAAAATTATGAATTGAGTTCCAAAAAATAGAGTGTGAGCAATACACAAGATGTGAAAACATGAAAGAATTCTTAAGTATAAAACTATAACCAAATGGGTGGTATAACATCACTACATGGTAATAGGACTGGTAGTATAAAATATATTCAAGACTCAAAGTGTGAGCAATACACAAAATGACTTGAATCCACCAAAGATGATAATGAGATAATGATTCTATAAATGACCCTCAATTCAAATGGAAAATTGAACCCAAGTTAAAATAGGTCAAGTGCAAATGGAAAACCCAATTTAACACATCAACTTTTAAAAATTATAAAATTCCAAAAAAATTTATATTATCAATGAGCGACTTAATAAAATTTGGTAAATTATCTAAACTCAAATGGGTAGCATAATTGCACCAAAATGGATGATATGCCACAATTTTTTAGATGATAATTCAAACAAGGAAAAGATGATTTTCACTTGGACAAAATAACACCTCCCTATTAAAAAAATTATGGACAATGTGTTAGGTTATGACCTTTTGTTAACAAGTAGTTTTGACTCAAAACAAGACCATGTAATCTAAGACCAATTTAGATAAATACAACTGTGTAATCATCCTATGTCCTAAACTAACAAGGTGTGGCAAAGTGGGGTTGACTAAAACTAACAAGTTTCACATGTTTCTAGATGGATCACATATCTATTGACTTTCACATCAGTAAATAAGATAAGCAACACATCATTTGGGTCTACATCGTATGGCTTGTTTTAAAAAGGTCTATCCCTTTTTACAACCACTACATCCATCACTTTCTCAGTGTAGTACGATGTCCAACATACTTAAACATTTCGAGCTTAGCCTCTAATAATAGAGATAGTTTCAATACTAAAAACATCATCCCAATTAGGGGATCCCAATTTATATACCCCCCCGCCCCCCACATAGAGAGGGGTTAAATATGATGCTGAGAGATGAAACCCCAGGTCAAAGCTTCCCTATAGAACTTATGGGAGGTGATGAAATCTCCCTCACAAGCCAAAATGAAATGAAATAGAAATTAAGTAAAATATATTTAAGGTTATTTCTAGATCACCGAAGCCATGTGGGTCTTAGGGAGTGCCTTCAAAACATCTATTTTATGCCTTTGGACTAAGGTAATTTGCAATGAAGATGGTGCTTTCGATCACATAAGTTCCCTATAAGGGATGAGGGGAGAGAATACACACATAAATTCCTTTTTTCATAAATATATATAACTAATAAAATAATAAAATACTTTAATAAAATAAAAACTTGGAAGTGAATTTAATTTTAAAGCACTAAAATGAAAGATTTGGTAGTGTTCTTTGGGTTTTGTCCTTAAGTTGTAAAGCTTTGAAAGAACAATTGCAAAATAATTCAAGTAAACACCCTAAATTTTCATTTAAGAACCAAATAAAAATTATTAATTATTTTTAAGAGTCTAAAAGAGGTTTAAAAATACTTAATTAATCGTGATTTTATCACTTTCCAAGTATTTCTTGCAAGAAAATTGTCATAATGTTGTTTAGCTTTGAAGCTCTTTTGTGTTTGAGACAAGTAACTTTAGAAACAAAGCTCTTGGGTTTGTGTTTTACCTATGAGCCCAAAGGTTAAAAAATTACAATCAAAAATATATTTTAGCTAAATAAAACATAAAAAATATTATTAAACTTATGAAAACATGCAAACGACAAGTTAGAAGGCTAAAAACAATAAAATTGAACACACAAAACATAAAAACCTAAAGTAATTATTTTGAACTTAAATTTTACAATATATATTAGTTTGTCACAAATTTTTTCTAAGTTGTTTATAGGTCCAAGTTACACCTATCTAAAAAAATTCAAGTCAATAAAATGAATAACAGAAAAGTTATTATCTCAGTACTAGCTATTTTTACCCAAAAAATAGAAAACAAAAAGTGACAGTCACTAAAAGAGTCATAATTTATAAAATAAAAATAATATTTTAATAAAATTTTGAGAGAATTAGGATGAAACAAGTAATAAAAATCTATATAAAAAAAAAATAGTAAATATATTAAAAATAAGATCTATTTTAACAACCATTTTTATTCAAATATGTGGGGTGCGCAAGCATGTTCCACCATGCATGCCAAAATGTAGAGTGGATTAAAAATTTTGATTAGTGAAGAATTAGTTAATAAATAAAGATAAATGCATAAATAATTAAAAAAAATAAAGATAATGTATTCATGTGGGGGTTTCTAATGATAACAAAATACAAATGAAATAAAAAAATCAACCATTACCTTCTCAAATGACTCAATTACTCAAAGGTAGCTCCAAGCATGTTCTCCCCTTGATCTAGAGCTCTAGTATTTGTCAAAAATGGATTTTTTGCTCTTCCATTACCTCAATAACTCTATACATAACTTAGGTTCATGATATAAACTATCCAATATGCCTATAATTAAACTAATCCAAATGCAAATAACATAATAATCAAAACACAAATGACTTGTGGAGAGATTTTAGCATTATAATTCTACACAATTTTTTAGCTTAAGAAATGGTGTGAGAGGCCTCCTATTTATAGTTATTCTCAATTGATTAGAATGAAATATGAACATCCATCTTTAGATTAAGATGTGTGGCAAATAATTCATTCAATTTTGGAGTCTAAAATCAATAAATGCACTCATAATGATTTGGGGGGAAGGGGCATTAATTAGGCATGGGTGCCCATAATTTAGATATTTTATACATTTATGACTTATGGATTTCACCCCATAGATCATGCCATTATGATGATGTAGTTAATAAGAATCAATTTTCAAAAATAAATATTTAATAACCTCCATGGAAAATCCACTTAAGCTCTTGATTTGAATTAATTAGCATTAAATAAGATTAATCAATATCTATATAATTCTTTGTAAATTGGACCTCAATTAATCAAAATGGTAAAAAAATAATATCATTGGGTTATAATTTGACTTAGGAAGAATCGGAAGGTTATGTTAGATGTGTTGGAACCATATTACCATTTAGGATGTTGCTAACATAAAATAATAAAGGTACATGATGTGTACTAATGAATTAGAAACAAAGAGTGATCCAAAGAACAAAAAGATGAAATTGTCATTTTGATTTGAAATGAATTGATCAAAGTTAGGTATCTCATAAAATACATTGCTCCATTTAGGGATACATTGGCCTAAATCAACACTTGTATATGATAATCTCAAACCATTTAGCGTGTTTTTTGGATTTTGGCCTAAATTGGGATTTTGAGTGTAATTCAAGAAAGATTAACAATTTCCACACAAATGGTGTTAGGAATTAGATGTCTACACCTTAAATTATTTCTTGATATATTCAATTGTGTTTTTATATATATTAATTGGATTTAAATATATATAAAGGACTACATGTTTTGTATAAATATATTCCATATAATGAAGTCTATTATATTTACATACATGGTTGAGTTTGAAATAAGACTGTGTATTTCTTTTATAGACTATTGGGTGTAATGTAATAGAAAATAATGAAAACACCATAGATAAGTGGTTGCTTATAACTTGAAGGAAACTAGTTATAATATTAAGTCTATTAATATTGTATATGGGATACTCATAGATATGAAAAAACTCTTATCTATCTTGAGTATAACATACACAAGTATTTAATACTAGTTGTTGATTGAATATGCTAAGACTTAATTGAGTGAGGAATTGTGTAAATAAATATATGGTATAACTTTAGTTGGATGTTTTAATACAAATATAAAATATGTATATAATATAAAGATATACACATTCTATTTATATGCATAAAAATAATACATATTATAACAAGGGAAATTGAAGGATTTTGTTATTTAGGCTAAACTTAAGATGTGTTTAATGGCTAAAAGGAACATTTGAATATGTAGTGTTTGAGGTTGAATTCAATTCATATTAATGTTGTATGAAATGAGCTTATTTTTGTACCTTTGGTATATTGAAATAAATAAATAAGGAGTTAAAATAATGTTATATGAATGGATAACATAACATTTGAGTTTCAAGTTAATATTTTAGTAACATGATTTTTTGAAACAAGTCTTACCTAGATGGTTGATTATATGAATATTTTGAAATCTATTTATAATTATAGTAATAAATTATATGTTTTGGATTTATTACATTGCATTTGATGGACTAAATTAATGTATTTTATATTTCCTTATTTATCAAATAATTATCTACTTATAGGGAATATTTTATGTGAATCTATTGGTTTTTATATTTTACACACACACACACACACACACACACCAAATATTATATTAATGATCCTAAATAAGTAGTGTGATGGATTCAACTCACTTAATTAGTGTCACAAATACATAGATAAGGTGTACTCCAATTGAGTGGTGTGTATGAAATGGACTGATCTTCATGATCAATGACTATATGAAAAATTAGGCTTAAGTAGTGTTTATAGTTAAAAATTATAATTTCATTTATTTGATTTAGTTTACATGTTTGTATGATATCATGTAAGAATAGGTTTATTTATGGTGAACATCATGTATTAGTTATCTTATAACACATGGGTTCTAGTTTGTCACTTTGGATTCTTATACCATCATTATCCACCCATCCATGAAGGGAGGGTCATTCCATAGTTGGGATATTGTGCAAGGTATCAATGGTCCATGGTTGGTGTTGAAAATCACTTGGATGATGCTGTCCCTCCCCTTAACAGTATTACACTAGAGACTACATTTGAGATTACTTATGGATATTATGAATTTATTGAGACTCGTATGCTCCATAGATATTTGTATCATTGTATATTATTATTAAGATATTATGTTTAAACTATAATTTATATTCATATGTATAATTACTATCATTTGATGTTATATTGTATCAGTTGTGGCTGGATTTGTAATAATACTTTTATGAATTAAATGCAATCTTTATTTTTGTAATCAATATAATACCTATTCTTAACATTGATAATATGATTTTTATCATTATATAAATATATTAGATATATAATTGGTATGGTTAATTTAAACTAATTTATTTAGTTAAATATCACTCTTGTAGGTTTCATCATGATGGAATCTATTAGTTCAATTTGTGTATTTAATTTTGAAAAAAACCTATTCTAGTAAAACCCAATGGGGTTGTTACTCTAATCTTGGAGAAAATAATAATGAGATTGGTTTATTGTCATTATAAATGGTATAAAACATATTATAAATTCATCATTCAAGTGGTTATAGATTTCTTGATGATATTTGATGGAAATTTGTAGGTGACAGGCCTAAGGCCATGGTTAGAGTGATCTTGAACATAGTTTCAAGTATGAGGAGATAAGTAACTAGATATGAATTCATAAATGAAGTACCTAATGTAATCCTAATTACTCATAATAATTTATCTAACATCAAATCTATTTCAATAATATAAAAATCAATAATGGAAAAAAAGACAGTTAGTGTATGTACATGTTAATGGACAATAGGATTGTTAGTTTGATATTAAAATTATTAGTAAACCCTATGTAGCCTTTCACTTTAGAGGAAGACCCAATCAAGTTAAGTTAAATTCATGTTATTTTCAAAACCTTTTTATTCCATTGGACACAAAGGAAACAATTCCAAGTGCAAGTTTGCAGTGGGTTTGAATCCTAAAATAGGCACCTATAGGCCTACATACAAAGATGTGGGAAATGTTAGCAAGTGAATTCAATAACCTAAATGCTTAATAAAGTGTAGCTTACACATGGAAAAAATTATATTTTCCTACAATTTTATAATTGTTTTGTGTTGTTTCATGATTAATCTAACTTTATATTGTTAACATTATAAGGAAACCAAATATGGGTTGGCACGTATGTATGTTAAAGATGGTTTTAGAAGGTTACGCATGATAAAAAAAATTAGGCTATATATTATATTCAATTTTAGTATAAAAATTTAAATTTTATCATAATTGATATTTTATGGTATTCTTATTTCTATCGTACTAAGAAAGATTGTAAAAGAGCTTTACGCTTAGATTATATGCTTGGATAATTATGATGATTATTTTCATCAATATGAAGAATTATGGTGTATACTTAAATTGAATATTGAATATAATTTCACTATATATTGTTGTTTAAATTATTTAACTATGAGTATAAGAGTGCATATTATGTTTAATTCATTCCTTTGAAGCTTTGTTAGTATCTTACTAGATATATTAGCTATGAAAGTGTATTATTAGGATTTAGATACCTATGAAATAAATATGGATATGAAAATCACCTATTTATATATAATTTCTTGTAAGTTATCCATTAAATCATAGGGATATCCCTATAATTAACATGTTCTGGTGAAACCTAGGAATCGTTGCTAACAATGTTGCAATGAGCATGGATCTCATTAGCCAAGGAGATGTTGTAATGGCTACCTAGTCAAAGATGGTTATAAATTTGGTTAGAATAAAAAATTCATATTGTTTTAGAAGAATAATTATAAAGGATTGGGGTTACTATGAAATAAATCATACAAAAACATATCCATGATGAGATCTATGATATATATTGGTACACATTGTTTGGGCTATTAGCTGCATGGATGAGTAGATTGGAGTTTCATTGTTTTTGATTGAGTTATTGATGTTATTATTAATAATAAATAGAAGATAAATTTTTTAAAAATATATATACCTTTTAGACATGTGAAATTGATCATTGGGTAACTTATACCATCAACAAAAACTCCATAGAGTTTGTAATATAGGGGTATATAGCTTTTGAGATGGCAAAATATTTATTTGTTAGGGGGTTCAGATGTAAATTTTTTAAATAACTTCCTTTGTTGATCAAGATGTTTTCTATAGAGAAAGAAATGATTCATATTAATTTTAGTATGGATTAGTCACTTAGGTGTCATGGGGATGGGTGTGACTAAAATGTGAATGGTAAAGAGATGTGAAGGTAGATATTCAACCTAAATTTAGAAAGGAGAGCCTAGAGGATAAGAATCAGAAGAAGACTCTAGAATTATAAAAGGATCTACAATAATAAAAAATGGAATAAATAGAGGGAGTTCCAAGATTCTACGAGTAGGAGAAAGAGTAATAGTATCATAGAAAATCAAATTGAGATTAGAGGAAAAGGAGGAGAGATAGGTGATGAGAGGAGTAAGGAGCCCAGGTAGATTAAAGAGAGAGAAAGAGAAAGTGATGAAGAATGAGGGAGAGAATATGAGGTAAAAAAATGTAGAATTAGACCAAGTTTTTATAATATTGCAAGCTTAAAGAGGAATATTCGTTAAAGGAGAATAAATATTTCTATATAATCACATACATAGCAAATGTTTAAGTTTCAACAAACTCATCTTTGAAAATATCAATCATTCACCATGGAAGCACACATCCCCTAAGCCTATTTTTTTTCAAAACTATAGAAGTTATTATACTTCCTTGGAAGACAAAGATTATTAAGGACCCATCATAGAATAAATTCATAGGATAATTAGTAAAACACAAGAGGAAATGCATTAGTAATTTGTTCATAGTTTTTATAAACATCATAAAGAGAACATAAAAGAATTGTTATTGATAGAGACATATCCCCTAATTATTTTTTAATCCAAAGAGTGCATAAAACAAATTGATATATTATAAGAAGAGGAGGATGATGAAGACATATCTGACACAACATCATCAACATAAATAGTAGAGACACAACATGTGATTTAGACACTTAATTTTGGCCACTTTTATGCCTAAACCAAGATTTAGTTTAATTTATATCACATAACATAATTTAACACTATAAATCAATTAAATTCCAAAATTTTAACATGTAAGGGATTTAATTTCTGAAAAACTAGCCTAGCTTGATTTCAACCCAAGTCAAATTACGATCTAGTAATTTGTCACTCTTGGATTATCAGTATATTAATTCAAAACATTTAAAATAATTTACAAAATAAAAAAATTAATAATAAATATTAATTACATTACAAATCTTAATTAACTTGCCTAAGTAAAAATTTCAATTTGAATTAGTGAATTTCATTTATCAAAAAAGGAATTTTTAGCTAAATATGAAGTCAAAGGTAAAAGGATCTAATAAAGTGATTTAAGATTCTTAAATATTTCAAAGAGGTGATTCATAACCTCAAAAATAACTAAAGTGAGTTGTCATGCCTCATAAATATCTGAAAATGAGGTGTCAAGACTTCATGAGTGCTTTGACCTAACCTAAGATTAACTTGTCTCGACTTAGGTTATTTTTAGACTCAACGAAAGTTAGAATTTAACATAACCTCCCTAGGTTTGGAGTTAGTTATTAGAGATATAAATACAATTTCCCATGCCATATGGCAAAAATATTTCATGTGTAAGGTTATTCTTTATGAATGTATTCATGAATCCATTGACAGTAGTTTTATAATACCCATTTTATGCCAAACTTCACACCAAGCCAAGATAATATAAAAACAAAGATACAAGTGACCATTATAGAAGTTATAACACCATGGAGAATCATTGAAAAGATTCATTAATGTCATATACCAATCATGAACATCCTTATGCCAATAAGTGGACATCAAATTTGACAAAGGAGATAAAATAATTGTGTTGTTTTTATCTCTATTTTGTGATCTTGTTCATTATTTTATTTTTCCCCTAGTTCTTAGTGCATGAGTGTTTAGTTATGGTGTATTTTTATTCATTTATTTTTATCATTTTGATTAACAAGGAACTAATTAACATTTTTGTGCTCTTTAAACTCCTAATATACATAATGGCATCCCCGATGGGACCATGCATCACATATAGACAAGAAGAATGGAATGCAACATTTAGTTTTTATAACAAGATAATTTAATTATTAAATTTTAGAGTTTTGTGATTGAAAATCCCATCATTCTATTTTTTATATAATTGATGACGTTGCCTTGCTAAATAGAAAATTTGCCTATATGAAAACTACACAACTTTAGGAGGCTCGTTTGGGGTCATCTAAAATTTGTTTTTGATGTTTTTTAAAAACCACATGTTTCATCATGAATTTTTAGATTATGTAGTTATTTTAATTCATATTGCATGTATTTTTTGCATAAAATAGAATATACAATAATGTATATTTATTTTCCAATCTAACTTATTTTTCACATGTTTCGCTTGCCAAAGATCACATTTGAAACTTATAACAAGTTTTTTCAAGTTTTCTTAGGTTAGGAGAAACCATTTTACTCCAAAAAGGCCATTTTCATACTTTCATGTTAGTGCTTAAAATTGACCTAACCAAACTCACCTTTTTTAAATTACAATTTTTGATAGTGTAAATAAGGCAAAGGGATCAAAATTTCAATCACATTTGAGTTTGTTCTATTAAAAAGAACATTCACTTTAGTTTATACCTCTTAATAGAGTTTATCTTTTTATTTGTTCTTTGTTTATTAACTAGTGTCAAAGTTACTAGATTGAATTCTTTGTTTGTGGAAAACTAAAAACCATTACATGTATGCTCTCCCCCCATCCCCTATAGGGAACTCAGGTGACTAAAAGCACTTGGTTATTACCTTGTTTATTTAGTATTTTTTGTAAATAATGTTTAGTATTCTCTCTCTAAGCTTTGAGTGACTTGGATGACCTATAAATGATCTATAAAGTCTTTCCATTTTAATTTCTTTTATTTGGCTTGTGGGTGGGAGTTTATTTCCTCCTTAAATTTTTTTTAGTAGTGCATTGACCTAAGGTTTCATCTCCCAACATCGTACCAAACCCAATCTATGGTAGGGTATATAAATTTGATACGTGATACTAGGATTTCTAGGGGGATGAGAGGCTAGCATCTCTAATCATAATGAAAACCTAGTTTAGTTCATGCTATACATCGATCTTCACTAAATAATACATGGATAAAGTTATTATTCAAAGGAATAGACCTTTGCATAGTAAGCTAGTGAGTTTGAACCCAATATACATGATGCACCCTTGTGTTAGCCACATTGGGGACCATTTAGTGTGTTTAAAAAATTATAGATTTTAGCCAACCCCACATTTTATGAAATGTCTTTCCAAATGTCGAGTGCTCCTCAATTTAAGTTCATGTCACGTACCAATTATTGAGAGATAGAGGGAAGTGTAAAAAATCTACCTACACATGTTCTTTGATTTTTATATTAACACTTAATTCATTTCAATCATTAGTATATCTATGGAAAATTTGGAATAAGCTACATAAACCCATGTTAGTTTTAGGGATAGGACGAGCCATTAGTGTTATTTATATATTTTTGATTTACATGTGTGTTTTAGACTAAATTAGTTTGTTTGTATTATCAAGTTAAAAGAAGTGTAAAATTGTCATGTTTTTTCACACCAATTTAGCCTAAGAGGTATTACTCTACACATTTTGTGTCACAGCTTTTACTTTATGTTTTTATTCAAAAACCATTTGTATGTCACTTCCTTAAATGGGGTATCATTACATTACATGTTTTATCTCAAACATTTGCCTTAGATTTCTAATCCAAAATCATTATTTACCATTTGTTTGAAGGAGAATTGTTACACTACCTAAATTATTCTAAAATACTTATTGCATTTGAAACCAAGTTACAAAACCATTGTTATACCTCTTGTTTCAAATGCACAGTTACACTTCCCATTTTGGTTTAGTTTATTTTCTTTAGAACATCTGAGTCTTTTTGTACTAAATTTGAAATTCAATTTTTTGAATTAAAATTCCTAAACTAATTAGGTTTATGTCAAATCCTCATCTAATTTAGGCTTAGGTACTATACCTTTTATGTTGGGATTGTGTTACTTAGACATAGTAGTTATTTGTTGTTTTGTGCCTTACTTGAGTGTCCTTTGAGCCAAGTTGTTGCCATGTGCCTTGTTTGAATTTTTTTTTGTTAAGATAGAAAATGTCCTAGTTCCATTATCAAATTAGTTTCATATGAACCAAATATCAGGTCTTAGTGAGCCAATTATCAAGTGTTACCCAAGAAAATTTCCTTGGTTTAGATTGTTTTAAAGTTATTGTTTTAGATTGATCTTTGCTTCTAAGTCTAGCCTTATTTTTTATGCTAGTAAATTAAAAATGTCTTTGGTCAATTCATTTTTATCCTTTTGACATTGTTCATAATTATTCTACCTTATCTAGATACCTTTGACATTGATTATAACCACCTTTAGGAAAATTAGTACCTTCACCATAGATGAGTTTTGAGTATTTATTTCACATTTGCCACTGATTATAACCAACTTTGGGAAAATCAATACCTTTTTAGACTAATTTCACTTTGCCTGGACCAATTCCAAGTTTGTTTCCATGTCTAAATTGACCATGTTCAAAGCTAGACCTTTTTCAAATAGCAGGTATATAAACCAAATTATATTGACATAAAAAATTAGGGTTTATTTTTAAACCAAAATTATAATCTAATTAAGGTCATTTTTGACCCCTTTTAGACCATGTCAACCAAGTTTCAATTCAAACTAGACCTAGACCAAGTCCATTTCATATCCAAGACCAAGTTCAAGACCATTTTCATAGCCCAAGACCGACCTCTTTGGGATAATTTCCAAACCCAACCATGCCAATTATAATATGCTAAGATCACCCTTATTTGGGATAATTTATGTACCAAGTTCACCCTTGAAATCATAATGGTATCCTATCCCCTACTTATGTTGTTAATCCTCCTTTGGCTTGTGTTAGTAACCAAGCTCTGTAGTGCCCAAAGATTACCATTAAAATCCCACATCCATTGTCCTAAATTAGCAATAAATATCCACAACACCCAAGGATTACCACTTCAAGCCATCCATTTTTAGACTATGTTACTAACCAAGCTCTGTAGCACCCATTCATTACCATTTTAGGCCCTCTTCCTTTATCATGCATTAAAAACCAATCTCTTTAGCACCTAAAGATTATCCAAATATGATTCATGGATTTATACTAATGAATTAACTAACTATTACCATAACATAAAGTATCATATTCCTAACCAAATTATGGATCACCTAGATTATGAAGGTAGAGGCTTGGGGCTACATCAGTAAGGCACAATCAAACCAATCTCAATGACTAAGTATAAGGGAACCCATGTTATGAGATTTAAACCACTTGGGGGTGACCTCACATATTTTATTCACATTTTAACACCATAAATTAACAAATATGATCCTAGAAATGATGTAGGGTTTGATTATAACATCTATGATGACCTTACCATCTCAAATTTTTGTATCCCCCATGTCATTTGTGTCATTAACCTTATTTATCAACCTTAAAAATTAACCCTTTATCACCCATAGTTTATAGACTATGACCAACAAGAGTTAATAATGCCATTAGATGAATTTGAAAATAATGAGGCTATATACAACTTTTTGGGATTGAGGAATCACATTCCTCTTGGAGATCACAAGCAAGTCTTTTCTATCACATTGGATCCTATTGCCTATATCAAAGATTAGTAAAATTTCTTAGATAGAAACAGAAAAAAATCAAACATTAAGGTATAAAGTTGAAAACCTCTTTGAGGCACTTTTTGACCAAGGTAAAATTAAAGAAAAAAGCAAGTCTCTTGGTGAAAATTAGTTCATAGTGCCATTAGATGGGGATGTTCATCCCTGTTCATATGAGGCATAATAGACCTATAATCTAAATCCTATTTATGGACCTAAAATCAGAACAAAGGAATGATATGATTTTCCATAGATTATTCAAGAGTGACTTGAAGTATTTATTTCATGGCCATTACTAGCATTAGAAGATTATGATTTGTCTTACTTGAGAGAATTAGATGAGCTAGTCTGGAAAGAAGACTTTGCCATTATTGATTAGTTTACATCCTTGATAATTATTTTAGATGATGGTTATACACTTCTTATAAAGGACACTTTAGAGGTTATTATTAGGACCCTAAAGGACCCAAAGTGGATCAAATTAGGTGAATACATCATTGAGGAGGAATGTGAAGCTTTTACATCCCTTTTAAATGATTTTGTTGACATATTTACATGGGCTTATTTGGACATGCCATGTTTGGACCCTAATTTGGTTGTACATCACCTTGTTATACATCTTGATACCAAACTCATTAAGTATAATTTGCATAAGATGCATCCTCATTTTGTTATAATCATCAAAAAAGAGTTATAAAAACTCTTAGACATGAAATGCATCAGACTAATCGACTATTCATAGTGGATCTATAACATCATATCAGTAAGAAAGAACCCATAAGCTATTAAAATATACATTGATTTCATGGATATAGATAAATCCTACCTAAAATATGAATTTAATTTGCCTATCATTATAGTTGAATCGATGACTAAATATGAAATTATAGTCGAATCGATGACTAAATATGAAATGCATTCTCTTGTGGATGTTTTGTTAGTATATAACAAAATCAGAATTGCACTTGAAGACCAATACAAGATAATGTTTACCACTATGTGGGGAACATTTTATTATCAAGTGATGTCATTTGTAATTAAGAATGCTGGAACCACATACCAATGAGCCATGATAGTGATTTTCCATGGTATGATGCATGACATTTTTGAGGACTATGTCGATGACATCCTGGGTAAATCAAAGATCCATGCTGACCATTTAACCATGCTATGAAGAATATTTGAGAGACTTCATGAGTAAAACATTAGGATGAATCTAAATAAGTGTGTATTTGGTGTAATTTATGTAAAATTATTAGGATTCATTATCTCTCATAGGGGCATAAAATTTGATCTAGCTAAAGTGTGAGACATTGCTAAATGTTGCCACCATATACTTTGAAGCAACTCCATAGTTTGCATGGCAATATATAGTGTATCCTACACTTCATATCATAGTTGGCCAACAAATTCCACCCATTTATAAACTTATTTAAGAATGGAATTAATTTATCATAGAATAAAGAGTTTCATAAAGTATTTGATCATCTTAAGGAATATCTTTCCAATCCACCTATTTTATTACCACCCACATCGAACAAGCCATTGCTACTTTACCTGTCAATGATGAAAATACCCTAGGGAAATTTTGGCATAATATTATATATAGGGTAAATATCATTCCATGTATTATCTAAGCTAAACATTAGTTACATATGAACACAAATATACACCAATTGAAAAATCCTATCTAGTTATGGTTTTTATAGACCAAAAGTTATGTCATTACATGTTGAATAATAAGACCATTGTTATTGCCAAAGTAGATCTACTCAAATATCTACTTTAAAAATATTTTTTAGTAATTTGGCCTATCAATTCTAAATTAATAACCCTATTATTTGAAAACTTTCCATATAATGGTCAATTTCCCCTTATCGTTGGTCAATTATAGTCTAAAATTGCACATTCGGGTCAAAAATGCCAAAAATGGGGGGAAAAGTGTCAAAAGTATTTTCAAAAGTCATTGAATCATGCCAATTTGCTTTGTGAATCATTTATTTATCCCTAAATATTCCTTAAAGAACCCATGTTTAATATGTCCTCTATTTAGATGATTTAGGGTCTTTTTCTTTCACTTGTCTTATTATTTGTAGGAAGGTATTTATGTTGCTCAGAGTAGTCCAAAAGGGACAAGTAAAAGACTTCGAGTTTTCAAAAAAATAAGATATACTTTGGGATTTCATGATAGAAAGACTTCAAGTTTTTGTCATATCAGTTACTTCACCAAAGAATCCTAAAGTAAGTAAGGAGTAGAAAACTTGATGGACAAGGATATTTTTGGGTCAAGATTTTTAGGGAAAGTTACTTCATTTGACTAAGTGTTTATTCAAAGTGTCAGGAATTATTTCAAATAGTTTGTCTGAAAAAAAATTTTGAAATGCACTTTTCAATTTCCTCAAAGGTACTTTTCTCAGTGAAAATCCCAAAGGATATCTTGTAAGCAAAGTGACTTGATTTAAAGGTTCTGAAGGGCACTTTTCATGCAAAGTGGCCTTCCCAAAGGATCTAAGGTATTAATCCAAAGGTCCATTTTCAAAAAATCCAATGGTCCATTTCAAAAATCCAAATGGTTATTCTTATCACAATGATCCATTTTAAAAAATCCAAAGGGCACTTTTCAAAAATTTGAAGGGCACTTTTCAAAAATTTGAAGGTCCATTTCAAAAATCTAAAGGGTTATTCTTAGTAAAATGGTCCATTTTCAAGGTTCCCGAAGGGGCATTTTCAAAAATCCAAAGGGAACTTTTCAAAAAGCTAAAGGACATTTCAAAAAAATTGAAGGATTATTTTTGGGAAATTGGCCCAAAATAGAGCTCTCGAAGAGATGATTTCCTTCAAACATTTTGTCCACAAAAATTGTTCAAGGCCAAAAAGTTTAAATGAATTCTTTTGGGGAAAAAATATGAATGAATTGTCCATGGGAAAAAAGTGGCTAAAGGAAAAATTCCAAAGGAATTTGCTTAGTAAAAATGGCCTAAAATCAAAGGTTGAAATAGATTTTTGAAGGGTTGACCCTAAGGGAAAATGGCCGAAGGAAAAATCTGAAGGAAATGACCTGAAAGAATTGATGATAGTTATGTAGATGTCAACTTCATCCTCAAAAATATCTATTAGGATTCAAATATCTAATGATGGGCCCACAAACATCAAATTTGATCCCTTTCAAGTGGCTATTTGTAAATTCCAAGTTTTTAAAGGGTCCTAGTGGATTTTGACATCCAATAAACAAAGACAATGAGGACTTCTACTTTCAACTTCAATGACATGGTCTACAGCCTACATGTAGATCATGCAAAGTGAACCAAGCTTAATTAGATGCATCCAAGTGGAGAATGAACATGCAAAAAACAAAGACATGTAGCTACCCCCAAGTATGACTCTCTCAATTTCAAAAGGGAGACTTGAATGCATGAGGGACTTGAGGAGATTTGCGATGATTTTGAATGGCTAATCTCATGATCAAAGTAATTGCATGTTTTCAATGTAAAAGGTCTTGAGAACAACATGGAGTTTCAATGATACATATCTAATCTTAACATGTAATTTCATGTATGCTTCAATTTTCAAAGCCCCTTTTCATGCAAGATAAACTGAGTTGGAGTTGGCTAGTCTTGCACTTTGGTTGACTAGTTGATAAGTCATGCATGCACTCTTGTTTATCTTGTTAATCAAAGCCTTTTCAAACACTTCTAACTCATTTTCAAGTGGATTTTATGTTTGGATATTGGTGTAGCATCATGCATGATGAAATTTTTGACTCAAGTGTGGCCCCACCACTAAATTCGTATGCCAAGATTGGGAAAATCATGAAAGTTTTATGAAAGGAAAAGGTTTTATTAAATATTTTAAACATAGTAAAAGGTGTGAGTCTTGAGTTGAGTCAACCAAGACTAACCATCCCCATTTTGAACTCTAATTAGGGATGTTTGAGGATTTAAAACTTATATATTAGCTTAATCAAGCCATTATTTGGGATTCCTTAAGTTTTAAGAAAGAAATTGTAAGCTAGACCAGTTATCAATAAAGGAGTTTTTATTTTAAATTAGAGTTTTGACAAAATAATAGTGTGTATTTTATTGTGCATTAGTGTATAAGTGAGATTTATCTCCTTTTTATAGGTCCCTTCCTCACCTATCTCTCTCTATCTCACCATTTTGTAGGTCATTTGAAGAGGTTTTCAACCCTTCATCTGAAACATTTTTGCTTAAGGACACAAATATAAATTTCATTAATTATATGTGTGCATTGATTTTAGTAACTTCAGAGGATTTGGATAATTTAAGTGTATCACCCCCTTTAAATTAGAATTGATTTTAAGTTTCCCCTTCCCCTTTTCACCCCAAAAAGTTATAGTATTCAGATTTAATAGATAAATCTTAAGGGAACCATCCCTCTCTGGAGGTTCTTCTCATCATAGAGTCACCCACACTCTGTGAAGTTCCAATTGTATCAGCTAGAGTGAGGGTGTGCTTATACATCTTCAAGTAGGGTGTTTTCCAGAGTGATAATATTAGTTTTATAGGGTCTCATAACAAAGTGGATCATGATTTTGAGTGAGTCTTAAATTGAATATGCTAATTAGAAGGCCATTAAGGGATAACTACTCGTATATTAGCTTGTAAAATCTCCTCTTCAAGATACTAAACCTCTTAGATTTGGTTTTATAGATGAGGCTAATATGAACATCATAGAAACACAAACACCTCTTGAGGTAGAACAAAAGATGATGTAATTTGATGGTTTGTTCACATCTCATGGATCAGGTAACATAATATTATTTTTTACACCATAAGGGGATCTTATTACAAAATCCTTTCCAATTGGATTTCCCTATACCAATAACAAAAATGAGTAAAAATCACTCATTTAAAGGATTTATCAAGTATTATAGTGGAATATACAACATTTAATAGTTCACTATGATTCTTAGATAATCATCAATTTGGTTATAAACCAATATCAGAGGAAAGATTAGAAGTTGGTACCCTATAAAGATATGGTCGATACTCTCAAGTAAAATATTGAGAACATTAAATTTGATATAATACTTTAAGACAATAATAGAACAAATTATGCCATAGACACTATTGGATCCATGGTTCAAATCATAGACAAAGCAATGGATTATCAATTTCTCATATAACATCTCTTAGAGTCATTGCATGAATAATCAACTATCAATATGGTTTTAAACATTATTGGACCCATTTCTCCTTGGTATTTCAACATATAAAAATATGTCCAATAACAAACTATTCCTCCCAACCTATCACATAATAAACAAAAAAACCTTCATCTACAAAGCCTCTTGTTATACCTTACGTGATCCTACCTTGTATTATAGAATCTATGATGGAAATCTGCTTCATTATTTACCTTTGGTAGAATCCAAATTAAAATTGAGGGATGTTCATGGAGTGTGTGGATCCCATACTAGTGGGGAAATCTCATCCAAAAAATTACTACGTATTAGTTATTGTTAGCCAACTATGGAAATAGACACAACTGCATATGTGAAGAGGCATATAAAGTGTCAGAAGCATTTTAATTTGATTCATGCTCCATAAAAGACAATCAAACCACTAAAAATACCATGGACATTCTCAATGTGGGGACTTAAACTCATAGGTAATATAAATCCTACATCTTTAGATGGTCATAAAAACATCTTAAATACTACTGAATAATTCTCTAAGTGGGTGAAAGCCATTCCTCTTACTTATGTCATTAATAAATAGATATCCAAGTTCATATTCAACCATCTCATCTACCATTATGGTATCCCCTCTGACATTATATCTATTAATGGAAGATCATTTAAAAATAAATATGTGAATTCAATTTATACCCAATATCTTATCAAACAAAATTTATCTATTGCTTATTACCCACAAGGCAATACCCAAGATTAGGCTTCTAATAAAACCATTGTTAATATTATGAATAATATTATCAATGATGTTGCTATTAACTGACATTTGTATCTCTTTGATGACATTTAGGCATAATGTATCACATTTCATACTCCAATAAGAGCTAACCCATATTCACTTGTTTATGGAACTGAGGTCATTCTTCTTGCTGAGGTTGAGTTGAATTATATTTCGATTTCATTGCAGCACATCATTGATGATGAGGACTATAGAGTATATTTTTTGTAAGATCTATACATACTTGATGGAAAGCACATGGCCACCTTGAATAATCTTCAAGCTTATCAAAATAGATTAAGAGGATAATACAATATGCATGTTAAGCATCATGAATTCAAGCTTAGTAACCTTATGTTAAAATATAATTATAAGAATGTCAATGTTAAGACATAAAAATGTAAAGTTATAACCAAACCTTTTAAGGACTCATGTAGTTATTACTAATTATAGTTCTAGAGCATATAGTCTCAACATTTTATAAGGGGATGAACTGATGAACATATTTCACCTCAAATGTTTTTATGGCTGGTGGACTTAAACTATTGTCTATAAGGATCATTTAAATTATGCCACATTATACCTATTCTTTGTGTTATACCCTTTTACCATTATAGCATACCATTAGTCCCTTACCATCTAGTTGTTTTTAACTAACCCCACCTATCACATTTGGCCTTGGTTTCAATTCATTTACACTTCAAGCACATTTAATGGTTGATGATAGATTAAATTCTAGTAGTTGTTTCAAAATCAAAAATTTGAGTGGTAGTATATAAAATTAGTGTCATAATGGTCCTGGCAATTACATATTTCATTTTTTGTTATGTTTTATACCTATGTTATTAATTATAGCCACCTATGGTAAAATTAGTAATAATAACCCTTACCATTATTTACGAATTATAACTAATTTTGGACATGTTATGAAAATTAAATTTACCATGCATTATCATATCACTTTTCCATCACTATTACCATACCTTGCCATTTGCCTATATGTGAACTTGTTGCTACTTAGTCAGACACCTTTTACATAGACATTACTATAGTGACTTGAAGTCCATTTAGACTATGTAGGAATAACTTGATTTATGTTGAGGTTAGTTTAGTCACCTTTTTACCACACTTTAATTAATTTTCATGCATTTTTAAGTAATACTTTCATCATTTTATGAGTTTGGATCATGTCATATCTCATAATTCTTAGTGAGTTGAGATACCAAAAAACACCAAGACATTAGAAAACTTTTCCAAGATTTCACAATTATATTAATAACTACAGTGGCTTGAGATCCATTTGTGACTATATAGGTAGCACTAGTGTTTTTTAGGTCAACTTGGCCACCCTTATTTGAATTCTCTCTCTATTTTAAGATAAATTTAAGTTTGAACACTCTCTCCATTTCAAAAGAAACTTAAGCCACACTCTCACTATTTTTTGAGATGGACCATTTTGTATCTCATTATTCCTGATCAAGTTGAGATGCTTAGAAAATTCCAAAAACATTTTAAACATTTTAAAAACCCCTAAACATTTGAAAGGACTTAAAAAAATTGTAAAATCATGAAAATTGGAATATAATTTATGTGTGAGATATAGAGCCATCAATTTTTTGGGGGATGGACCTTCTTACCTATTTAGCTTCATTTATATATTACCTTGGTCTTTTTCCTCCCATTTTTGGGAGAACTACATTGACCTAAGGTCCCTATAGATTATGTAGGAAACACTTGGATACATAGAGTATCTCAGGTTAGCTCACCCACCATCTTCCTTTCTTTGTCAACCATATTATTTGCCTTAAGGATTATGGGAATCCTAATTATTTCATAAGTAATCACTTATCCTTTAGTTTCCACATATTTATTGGCCTTAGCCATACACTCTCTCCATTTTTCAAGTTGATGTTGTGAGCATTGTGCATTTGAGTTTGATGCACTAGTGCCGCTTGGATATTATGCTCTCATTGTTTCATAAGCATTATCCTATTTAAATACTCTCACCATTTTATGAGATAATTCTCATTTAAATCCATAGATATAGTAAATAATATGAATTACCAATTCAACTCATTAGTACATGCTTATGTCATATCTTTTTGTGTGGCTTTAGTTTAAATCATGCTCTCATACTTGTGCAAGTTTTTTGTGTTGACACTTTCACAATTATGAATGTCATCCCCATCTTTTAGTACACACTCTCTTTTTTGTGATACCATTCCAATTTTCCTCTACAAGTTGATCATGTTGTTTTATCATCATTTTATTATATCCCATATCTTGGCAGAACTACATTTGGATTAAAGTTCATGTTAGACCTTGTGTCCATGGAACTATGTAGGCAACATCCACTTTCCTAGTGCATCTAGAGTCAGTTCAACTACCCCTTATTTTTATTCTATCTTCCCCCATTTTTTTTTGTTTCATTATCCCCTATAGCCTAGGGGAAATTTTTTCTATCTTGTTTGTGTCATTTTTCCCTATATCCTAGGGGTAACATTGTGCCATTATTCTTATGTTGTTTTACATATGTCATTTTTACCTAACTTAGGGGTCATCCTATCACCAAGAGTAACACCTCTATTACACATGCACAAATAATTTATGTTATATTTGTACTAACATTATAAATAACCATTTTTTATATATTTTTCTATCTTAGTTTGTTTGTTTGACTTTATGTGTTTATAATAGTTCATTTTCCAAACTTTTATTACTTTGCTTTGTGTGTTTCTTTATTGTGTCTATTTTTGTTTGTTCTATTTGTTTTTATCTATTTTTTTATATAGTCTCATTTGTTTATTTTATTTATTTGTGTTTTTTTTCTTATTTATTTATTTTTTAGTTGTTTGTTTATTTTTATTTACCATTTTGTTTTTTGTATCCTTTCTTGATTACTGTAGGGCTATTACATTTTGTTTACACTTAATTATTTATTATCCATATCTTATACTTAGGTTGTGAATGTTTGTATTTAGTCCCACACTTAGTTTATTTATTTATTATTTACACTTGGGATTTGATTTTTTATATCTTATTCATATATTGTTTACATTATCATTTAAACTAAATTTTCCATGGTTATGGTATATTTTGTCATTATGGTTGTTCATAACTATGATGAATAATATCATAAGCTACAATAAAAATAAGGCATATATATACTATCATATTAATGAAATGGTAATAATTCTTTAAGATCATAACTTGGCATATCCCAAACATCACCCAAATATATAGTAATTAAACAAAAAATGAATTGTAATCCATTCAAGTTATGACATGCATCTCCTTACTAGCACATATAATAAATTCATACCTATCCTTTGTGGTAGTTCACTATCAATCCATTATTATAGGTTAATTATGTTAGATTCATGTTAACACTCTAAACTACACTCTAAGAGGAGGTTGTTCAAGCTTACATCCAAGTTTGGGGTAACATGGGATTAACCCAAGGTTATAGGTGAATTATGGATGGGATAAACCTCTAGTTTATGGGGATAGTTCCCCTAGTGCATCAATTGAGATCAAATCCTACTAACATGTTGGGGTGAAAAGGGATAGAAGGGAAACATAAAAAGAAACCTATACTATTGGATGTGATGTACCAATGTTCTTTATCCACTCTATTTGACCTCTTAGCAACACTAATGAATAATAAATTAACTAAATAATATCTCCAAAGACTTATATGTATTATTACTTCACATGAAGGCTATGGTAAATGTTTACAACTTGGAAGTGATGGATGAGAGGTCTATCTTGAGACACTTAAAACTAGATTACACTTAAATTATAGTCATCAACCTTTGACACATCATATGACATACATAAAATAACCTACTAGCATCTAGGTGAGGCAAGAACCTAAAAAGGGAGAAAATATACAACTTATGCATATCAAACAAGCATAGAAAACACTAGATAATAAAATAAAGAAGATGCAATAGTCCTTGTATGAGATTAAGAGGTGTTAAAGTAAAAACTTAGGTAAAGTTTCCTCATACCCAATTGAGGGATCCATATAATAGAATTAGAGCCTAAATTTATAGAATAATAAACAAGAGGGAGGAGATAATGAGGGGTGGAAAAGTGGAGAAGAGGTCATGATGACCTTCATTCAATCTAATAATCAATTACAGCCTACATAATAGTCCCCTCATCTTTCCATGTGTTGCCTTTGGTAGTGGATTTCCTTCAATGAGCCTTTTGGGCATCAAGATGGAGGGTGAAGGCTGATTCAAACTTTGTTGACTCATTTAAAAGCATGTCCATGCCAAAATCTGGTCAATCATATATTCTTTAATAATTAAAAACATCAAAGTGCCTCAATCAGGTTCCCCCATGAATCATTAAGTATCCACCTCTTTCATTCATGTTGACTAGGCTAAAAAAACTACCCTAATCTTCTATAATGGCCATGATAAGTGTGCATGACCACCTTCATGAGGATGTTACATGAATTTCATGATCTATATTAACTCCCTTACCATCCCTATACACTGATATCCATCTTATTATTGGTAATATGATTGTCATTGATTTTAAAATGGAGATAGTTGGCACTATGGATGTCATTGATGTTAAGAGAATTAGTCATTGACAATATTGATGGAGAGAAGAACATGTTTTATAGTTTCATAAGTTAAAACATAGTAATATAAATCTATCACGATTTTATAGAGACTATTTCTAAAAGTTTACAAATAAATTGATAGAAGATACATTATGGGTTTTTTAAGTGTATCTCATATATATGGTTCATAGGTTTAGATGAAGAGAAATGAGCTTAGAAATGGTTTATCTTTGATATCATCCATTAATAGGGTTTCTTATTAAAACCTTATGGATTTTGGTCATGGAATTCAAAAGCACCTCTATTTTATGTTTACTAGATATAGGTAGGAACTGATCACTTAAGTTATAACTTAAGCATTTCTCATCATTGTGCAACCAATCCCTTCAACCTAGTGATTCCCAACTTGGAGTAGTGATCAAAGACTTTAATATTTCATAAGTCCTTAACTTATGATTTATCTAAGAGTGATAAATAGTTATCACTTAATCACATGATGTAGATCTAATGATGCATAATGAAGTCAATATATCATAGGTACCTAAGAGTGAATGCACTAGTGACATGTGTCACATTCATGACAGCTTGTCAAAAAGAGATATAATGAGTGTATTAATCTATTATAGGATCTAATGGTGAGCATGTGATCATGAAATAAATATTAATAGAGTGCATGGAGTTAAAGAGGTCAAAGTGTTTGATTTTTAGTGAGTTAAATACTGATCTACTTTGAGGACATCGATGATGCATATGTGTTCTAAAGTATTATGAAGTAGCGAGATGAGATCAAGTGCTCAATGGTTAATGATAAACATAGGTAAAGTCCATGATAATTTTAAATATATAATAACATATAGGAGCTTATATAAAAGATCAATGGATGTATTTTAAAGTTGAAACATTAAAATTTGAAGGCTTGTAAATATCTAATGGAGCACATGAGCCTATCAAAGTTTAACCTAATGGTTACATTTTAAATTTGAGATAATTGAATGATGATAATCAGATCATTTTAAATTTTAAGATTTGTGGTAAATATTTAAATATATTTTTATCTAAATGGTAAAGAGATGGAATACTCAGGTAAGTTGTATTGTACAACATAGAGAATGATATAGATTATTGTAAGCAATCCAAATTATGAAAAATGGCATGTGTATCAAAACTAGAGCCAAATATATGATAAATATATTAAAATATAGATAATTGTGGTTGTGGTGTGTGAATTAAATAATTAGGAAACCTATCATTAAATAAATATAGACTGAGTTCAAGAATGGAGCATAACGTGTTAATGACCAAGTGTGAACATAGAGAAGATGTGAGACCTAGATCTACTGCATACATATTTGTCATCTAGGATACAAACTAAGCATGGAATGAAGTTGAATTGAGGGGTAGAGAGGTAGAGAGAAAGAGATTAGAAGTGATAATCCAAAACTTGGATGTCTTAGTTGAAGAATATTTCAAGAACACATAAATAATAATGCTATCTATGAGAAGAGATGTTTTATTGCTCAAAATTGTAGATACAACATATGCCTATCTCTAAGAAGAGATGAATATTTTAATTTTTTGGATAAATATATATTTATACCTATTTTTTAAGGTATGTGGAGGATGCGTAAGGTCACAAATCTTGAGGGAGATTGAATGGTTTGACTTCCATGAATTACAACAACACAAAATTTGAGAAATTATTATTTTTAGACTACACTACTAAAATTGAAATTTAGGGCACTACCATTTGGTTATTTTGGTTCAAAACCCAATAATTGGATATTAGTTACATATAAAATCATTACACTCATTATTATCTTTCCAACAGTTTAAACGGGGATTCAAATAGAGCTATGGTGGAAAATTTATGTCTCCTAAAAGTTCTACCACCAATTGGGGTAGGATCGTCGCTCGAATTGTCACTTGAAGTGTTGCCAAAATCATCACCTAAAATGTTGTATAGATAAAGTTAAGACTATTATTAGTTATAATATAGGTCAATAACATAGAACTATATTCATTTTTGAATCAATTTTGTAATGTAGAGTTGTAGCTCCATAATATATCTAATTGGTAGGTACCATCAGAGGAGTTAAGTTAGTGCTTAGTTAGGGAGTAGGTGATTCCTTAGAGTATGTGATATTAAATTATGGTATTGGTGTCTCCTTATGGTTTATTCCCTTAAAATTTATAACTAATTATGTTTTTATTTTGAGGCTAGATTAGAATAGTAGATTTTAGTAGCTATTCTCACCATGGTTTTTCCCATACTAGGTTTTCCATATACACTGAGTGTTGTGTCTATTTATATGTGTGTGATATATACATATAATTTTTAATTTATATTAAAATTATTAAAGGAATAATTTTAATCAATATATTTATTCATCCCCCTCTTAATAGATAGTTGTGTTCTAACACTTCTTTTTTTGACCAAGTAGGCCTACTAGGCAACTAGGCCTAATTACTTGACTATTAGCTATTTTAATGATCATGAGACATGAATAAAACCATAATAATATGTGAATAAGTATATTTTAGGTTTGAAAAAAATTTCCAAATCATGTAATATGTGTTTACAATATTTTAAACCTATAACTCTACCTGACATAGGTGATTAGGCTACCTCCCACTAGCACATCTAGACTAGCCTTTTGATGCAAACATGTAGGGGAATTTTTAGGGAGGTTTGTGAGAATTTTGTGATTTTTAAATGTTAAATATACCTAAAATTACCATATTCCATGATTTTTAACCTTTCATCAAGTTTTATGCCTTGAAAACACCACAAAACCATTCAAACATAGAGTTTTTAGGGGGTTTGTATAACTATCCATATAGACCAATGCCATGGATGGGACCTAATTAGAGTGAATAATGTTATTAAAGTGTTTTTAGGACCATTTAAATTAATTTGGATGCAAATATCTCATGTTTTTCTCCATCAGCTCTCTATTAGGGTTTATGTATAGTGCCCTACCATCTTAATAATGGTTATGAAAGTATAGGCCTCAAACCCAAAACATTTTTCAATGGATAATTATCCCATATACCCCATAAAAAATATTTAAGTTATCTTGGTCCCATGGAAATCGCATAGTGATATTTGAGTGAAAGTTGGTGACCTTTAAGCTCTTTTCTAACCATTATATGCAGGTTAAAGTCTTAGGGATTATTCATAGATTTGTAATCCTAAATCCAACTCTTTCCTCCATGGATTGAATAGGGGTCCCCAAATAACCCTAATATTACTAGTCCTGATTCATCCTTCTTTGTGAGATATGAGCATTTGAGTTGACAACTTTGACTTGGAAAACTAGGTTGGTGTAATTTCAAAGAGGTATTGAGACCAAGTTGACCTTTTCTTTGCTTCCCTCTATATTAAAAAACTTTATTAGGACTTGAAACATAATAAAACATATATTTATGACCTATTTCTTACCATGAGGGTTATATTTTGTCACTAAGATTAAGGTGGGGTCTTGAGTGGTCAAGAATGGCTTCATGTCTCATATGCTTAGACTGAGTTCAATAACTTTCAATTATTTTTAGGTGAATTAGTGACCTTGGTGTCACTATATCACAATTTTCACATATGTTTTCAAAAAATTTACTTTAATTCATCTACCTAGACCACCATCTCAGTCTCTTTCTCTCTTAGGTCTACCTTAAGTATCACTATTCAGTTTAGGTGTTTGACTAGTTAATGTTACTAAGGACCTGAGTAGTTTCCTCTCTTCAATTTACTATTGATAGGGTTTCAAAATTTTATAACATGATTAAATGAACCGGTAAAAACTTTGGTATTAGGCCCTACCTCAACCTTGCTCTCTATATACATCCTTGAATGGACCTAGGGTTTATGGATAATTAGGCATGTGCAACCTTGATACTTGGTTTATTGTCTGTCTTACTCATCTTAAGGATATTTATATAATGAAATAATTATTAAATATTTCTAAATTACATTTATGATGTCTTCAAACCTCAAATATATTCCAAAATTAAAATTGTCTTAACTTTCTATTAGCAAGTTTGTACATGTCAGTTTTAGGCCTACTAGGCTTGATAGCTTTCCAAGGCTCTCCTTTGAATTCAAGGAGCCAAAAACTCAAGAGAGAATAATAAATTTGAAAAAAAATTCAATATTTTTTCCTATTTATATTTCAATCCTCTTCACAAGCATGTTTCATCACATTTGCATTCTCTTACTCATGATCTTGCCTATAGGTGATAGTCCTGCATTTTGATTGAGTAGGTATACTTGTATCCTCATTGATCATGCTTGGTATTTTTATGTTCCATGAGTATTGAAGCATGATAATTTATACACTATATAGCTACACCATTTAATTAATAATAAATATATCTTACCCCTCTCATGTCTTTTTATTCTAGTTAATATAGTTTTACCATTTACCATCTTATGTTGTGTAATTAATCTAGTTAATTACCATTTTACATAGGTAATTAGTTATCCATCTATAAATCAATTAAAATCTACCTAATATTATTAGGTGTAAGTTATTTTAACCTCCCTAATAACTTATTCATACATGAACCCCATTAAAAACCAATCTGGACAAAGTTTAATCTATGATCTTGAGTTGTTAGAACCAACAAGTTAAACTTTGACCAAATCGGTAATGATCCTCATGATCTTTGTTTATGCTATTAGGATTGAAATAAATTTATATATAGTCTGACCTTAGGATCAAGGATCCTAATTTTTGCACATCAGAACACTGAAAAAATTCACCTAGATTATTGTGAAAGAATGTCACCCCTATTTCAACCCATCCACACTCTATCCAAGGTCAAGATCATCCCTATCAATAAGATATTCTATGCATTACAAAACACATTTTTATAGGTAAGTGTGTAATTTTTTTTGAATAAATTTTGATTACTATATTGTCCATTTACATTTTATTTATGGCTCTAAGTCTGTTTATATAGTTAATAACTAGTCCTTAAGCCTTTTTATAAATTATTAGATCCCACCTTAGGCCCCATCCTAAGATTTTCATCACCCACTATAAGGATGAACTATGATTCTTTCTTGATAGACATTAATTACATAATCAATATTTATTTTGAGACAATCAACATTGATCCCTATGTTTTTATCTCTATATGCAACCTAAAAATAGACTAACAATCTTAAGTGTTTCTAATTTACTATTTCTAAGTCCTAAAATCATGCATTGCTATCTGTAGATGACCTTTTCTGGTGTTATACATGACATGGTTTTAATTCATGACATACCCATAGTTCCTTACCCATTTTTTTCCAGTCAAAATGACATCTCTTTTGAGTTAGGACTTTTCATGATTATATTTGCCCCAACTCTAGAAGCCATCATTGAGCAACTAGAAGTAGTTCAAGAGAAAGAAGACTTAGCCATAGCATATTGGAATGAATGTTTGATAATATCTTTGTATTATATTGATCTATTTTATTTCAATTTAGTAATATGATCACATGATTTATTGTAATTTATCTCATTATATTATCCATTTGATTGTATAAATAGTGGATTGGCATCCCTCTAAGGAAGTGTACCACTTCCTAAAACTAATCTTGTATCTGGCAGTCTACTCATATATATTATTAATCCAATCTTTTCCAAGTTTTTTATTATGTGTAGGTAGTACTTCCTAAATAAAATTGATCTTTCACTTTGATAGATCAATAGTGTGCATCCCACATCATAGGTATTTCTCTTAAAACCCTGTATCATTTCTATTTTTAGTAAGTTAATTTTATTAAATAAAATGAACCAAACAAATATTAAAACATTATGGCATGCCCGGTGGGACTCCTAAAGTCACATTTTTATTTTTATATTTCACTATGAAATTGTTCATTATTTGCATTTTATTGATTGTTTGTTTTCATTCAAAAAATAAAAAATACAAAAATTCTTGATTTCATTTTTAAGGTTTAAAAAGAATTGCATTCATCCTTTTATTGCTTAGATAATTCACATAGATTGATCTATGTACATCAATATATCATGATAATCACACTTTATCACACACAACCAAAACCACATGATCCTAAAACGAGCATTGAGACATTTTCCTACCTAAGGTCGACCCACTTGGATTTCATCACTAAGGCAAAAATTGACTTGGTGTACTGACAAAGTATAAAATTTTTGGTAAGAAATATAAAGGCTAAGCACCCAACACCCTTAATGTTGTAGTGTGTGAATTAAGGAGGTAGGACCAATAACAAGCCATGTATTTTCTTCCAACATAGAATTAGGACTCATCATACCTTCATGTATATAGAGGTTCCCATCCTTGTATAAAACCCAAAACCATATTTAGATTACCATTTTTTAATACCCTCATTGACCCTTTTCCTTACCACATTCTAAATTTAGTTTCTTAAAAATTAAAATCTTTTAACTACATTTAGTAGTGTGTGCGTTTTCTTCCACTAAAATGAGATAATCAAAATAATATTGTGTTTTTTCATTTCATTTCTTTATTTATTTTTGGTGCTACATTATTTTGACATGATAAAAATTACTAAATGAAACCAAATCTTCAACCTCATCCTCATCAATGAAAAACACCCCAAGTCCTCCTACCTATCTTGAGTCTATCGATACATATTCTTCTTTCCCCTTGTACTCAATCTTATAGGAATGTTTTTGGAGGGCCCTTATAGGGACATGAAGGTCTCACTATAGATATGGTTTCCTATCTCAATAATCCTCCCCCAACAGGTTATAATACTAACACATCACAACCCTTGAAAACTCCACCCCTAGTAGTATCTAGTATTCCATCTTTGATTAACATCCAAGCCCAAAATGTTACTACAACTCAACTTATGCTTACTCCACCTCCCACTACTTCACCTTATAACTAGTAATTTCAATCCTTGTAACTCTCTCACCAATCCAAACTAGCATAGCTTCAAATCCTCAAGTCCAACCTATACAACAAGTTCCCCTAAGTCAACCAACTTAGTAGTATATCCCATTGACTACTCAATGCATATCTCCTTCATAATCCCTTGGATGTAATTACCTTTACTCATACCCATAATAAAATATACCTTTACAAGCTCCATAGTATGTGGCTAAATCCCAACTAATTATGACCACTTTTGTTGGTTGCCCTTTATCACAACCTTTTTCCATTCAATTCCATACATATCAATACCCACAATAAAATGTCTTAGTGGTTATTCATCAGTATAATACCCAACTTGACCTTATGAGCATCCTTATTAATAGGATGGAAAATCTATAAGCCTTTGCCTCTAGGCAAAAAAATATGCTCACATATGAGAAAATTTACAATGAACCCATTAATTTATTTATCCCTATTAGACCATAACCATCACAATGGAACTTCCTAAATTTATGAAATTTTAAAATAAGGAAGATCCTCAATAACACATTAGAGAGTTTAGAAACACTTGTTATCTCATAGATCATGATTATTCTCTCATCCTAAGAATGTTTCCTATGTCGTTAGTTGGGCTAGCATTAGACTGGTATAGATCTATCCCTCAACACTCATTCTCTTTTGGGAAACTAACCCAAATATTTTTATAACACTTTTCCATTAACATCACAAGGAAAGTGAACATACATGACCTATATTCCATTAGATAATTTGATGATTAATCTATTACCAACTTCATGGATAAATGGTGAAATCTTATAAACCAACTTACTTTATCCCTTTCTCAACCATAATTAATTGAGTTGTTTGTAAGATCATGTATCAAGCATATCTCGTCAACATTACAGGTTCAATTATTTAAGACTTTTGATGAATTTTTTTCCATGGCCCATAAATTAGAAATCCAAAATCTAGAGGAAGGAAAGGTAAAGTTATGTAATAATAACTTTAAACCTTATCCCTCCAAAGGAACTAACAATATAAAAAATAAAGGAACTACTAATGATATGGTCTTAGAATCAACACCTCCACAGACAAAGAGCCAATCCAAATCCTCTACCTCCCAAGCTCAACCATAAAAATTGTTAACACCATTTCCTCCTTGATAATATAGACCTGTAGGGGAATTTTATGTTTCCATTTTAGACAATCTCTTAAAATATTCTATTATCAAACTTACTCTGATCAGACCCCTTGATGGCTCTTACCCCAAGCTTAGTTGGTTCAAATAAAATTATTTCTATAACTACCATCATGTACCAAGTCACAATGTCAATAGGTGTTAGTACTTCAAAGGTCTAGTTTAAAACCTTATTTACTAAGGAGAATTATATTTATATAATCCTAATGTTCCTCCCATTCAATCCATAGATATTTTTAGGCAACTATTCCCCAACCATCCTTTTATGTCTACTTTTATATAGGCAAACTTAGGATGCACCTAAGACATGATACCCATGTGATAAGTATTATCCATGATCAACTTCTACCTAGAGAAGTTGGTAGTGTTTCTAAATCACCTTATAAAATAACTAAAATCTTAGATATCATTATAGGAGATGATTTCAAACCATTTGAATCAAGTAGATCTATTCCTAATACTCACCAAGTTTTTTTGGATCTCATTATTTGGGATCCTCTTTAGGAACATTATCTAAAACCATTCAAGACAATCAACTAAAAATAAGGGATTAAAAATCTATCAAGAAGGATACCTATTTTGATATCCTAGAAGATACACATACTACTCCTTTAGTCAATATATCATATTTTCATAATATACCCATCCCATATAACTTACTCCCTCCTAAGAGGACTACTAAATTACCTTATCTAACTACAAAACCAACTTCCCTTATAGCTCAGGCTAAGCCAAATCTTGTAAAAAGATAAATTAGGGGAAACATTTCATGAAGGAAAAAAAAACCTTATGGCATCACGAGGTAAATAATTGTAACATCCACCCATAATAATTGAACTCCGTAAAGAGGATATCCATGATACCTCCAACCATATTTGAAAATGGAAAATGTTTTTCCACCAATTCAAACTAAAGCATCCATATTAGGACCTCATCCTTTGGTGAGACCAAAAACCACCATTATGAAATCCTCTTCTAGGAAGAATATACAAGTACAAAGGGATATTCACATAGTAATAATTCTAATAAATAATACGTTAAATATTAATTACCCTCAAAATCTAGGTCTAAGGTCTTATCCCAAACATAAATGACCTATTGTAAGAAATATTTGAATAAATAATGTGAGGATTTAAGACATGAAATCAAGTGAAACCTCCATTTCATGCCTCAAAAAACCAAAAAACCTAACCGATATCCATTATGGGGGGTCTTACTCCAAGATTCTTGATCAAATCTTTCAAACACCCCTTATCACACTACTTCCCATAAAACTTGTCAACGCCCATATTCAAAAACTAACATGGTATTAGGAAAGGAATAAATAGAGTTACCATTGAATAGTGGGGCATGAAACCAAAAGTTATAATGCATTAAAATATATAGTACAAAATTTATTAGAAGGTGACGATCTTTTACTAGAATAATTTGGTCATGATTATCCTTATAGTCAAACTACTAGAGTCACGACCACCCCAAGAAATAATATATTACCAAGAGGGTAAAAACAAGTTTCAAAGGAAGATAAAACATCCAATAAAACTTAGTATCAACCCATCTTAAACCCTCCAGACTTAGATGATTTTGAAAATATGGTAAACCTGCCATTGTTTCAGATAGATGTAATACACATAGCCACTTGATCCCAGACCCAAGGTCATAGAATCCAAAATCCCAACAAATCCAAGGTGACTGTTTCAAAATCACCTACTTCTACCAAAGATAATCTTAGAATGCCTATCCCAAAACCTAAATTTATGTTCTATGGAAAGTAAAAAATAATATTTACTTAAAGTTGATACAAATATAGATTCTAAAATTATTCCATCAACTCCCTATTAAGATGTTTTTATATGAAATTATCCAAAATTATCTTCAACATCATGAAGTTATGATAGAGGTCTTACAATCCACCAAGATACATTTAGATGAACCTCAACCTCTATCATCTTTTATTGTATCTTTCAATAAGCCATAATCTATTATGTTTCATGATTATGAAATATCCCCATTACAACCTAATGACCAAGATCCACCATTATTTATCACTGCCAAAGTTAATCAAACCTAAATCAAAAGAGTTATGATTAATAATGGAGATAGTATAAATATTATCTCCTCACGTGATTTTAGGCAACTCCAGTTACCTAAAACTATTTTAGCTCAATCACCAACCATATTATAAGCATTTAATGATATTGTTTCCTCCATATTAAGTACCATCATCCTTCCTATCCAAGTAGGTATATGTTCCCTCCCCAAACTATTTTAAAAAATAGAAGGGGAATTTCAATATAACATCCTTTTAGGATGTCCTTAGATATTTTATATGCATTACATTCCATTCACTTTGCATCAATGTATTAAATTTGAATTGAAGGTAAGATCCATGTTATTTTATTAGATCCACATTCATTTAAGATGTGCAACTTGACTTATAACCCTAATGATGTCTTGGTCCCCCTAGATAACTTAAGTACATTATATTTAGGGGAGACATCTATCATATTTACTATACCTTCATTTTATATCCCTAATGTAAATTTTTTTGACTTGGTAGTCCAACAACTCTTTATAGGGGAATATCAACTATTAACACTTATCACTTTATCAACCCCTTAGGAATATGGGCATATTGATCAACAACATACCTACCAACCTAATCTAGGAGACATTATCTCCTTTGGACCTCCTTATCTCCAAACACACAACCTATGGAGTAATTGACCAATCCCATATATATAGGGAAACTAAAATGCATGCCCAACCATTAACATCTAACTTCTCCTTTCTTGATAAACCACACTTTTTACAAACCCATCTACAATGTATTTCTTGGAAAGGATTTGGCATATGATGTTATGAAGAAGGAACCTATGAGGTTATGATAAATGACCTTAGAAAACCACACAAGAAACATGGCCTCAATTTAAAAAAAACTTCTAAAACTGATGATGATCATGTTTTGATATCCCACATCCCTATAGAGGTGGATTAAAAAACTCCCTCATCCCCTCTTGGTTCCCCTATGGAAATCAATGACACCATTTACATCCCACCTAATTTTTTTTATTAGCAACATTCACCTAGAACTACTAACCTATCCAAGTAAAAAGAAAACCATATCCCTTCCTTTAGTTTTTCCTAACCTAATAGTTGAATATTCTCCGTTAGTCCATGTAATGGTGTGTTAGGATGATGACTCCATTTTAAATTATTTCAGGATAGGGGATTCATATATGAATAATATCATACCATTTAAGTCTCCTATTCTTTTAAAAGAGGTTATAATTTATATTAACATAGGGATGCTCAAATCCCTATAAAATATCAAAGTGAGTCAATCCTTAGATTCTTAAGAACACTATACTTTTGTATTATTCCTTGCTAATCATAGCCAAGTTTTTGCCTAGTCTTATAGTGATATTCCTAGAATTGACCCTGATATAGTCATCCATAACATCATTACCATTCTTAAAGTTAATCCAATGAAGAAAAGCCTTTATAAGATGTATCCTCATGTATAACTTGTTGTCAATGTAGAATTTTGATGGTTGTTATCTGTTAACTTTATCTAACCCATAGATTACCCTCAATGGGCATCTAACATAATACCTATCATAGAAACCATAGGGGGACTATGCCTCTATACTAACTTTCATGACCTTAACCTTAATTATCTAAAAGATGATTTTCCCCTTCCTAATATCAACTAGTTCATGGACCTCATAGTAGAACACAAGATGTTGTAACTCGTGGATGGATTTTATAATTATAATCAAATCCTTATTACCCCAAAAGATTAACATAAAACCTCTTTTATTACTCCATGCAAGACTTTTTGTTATAAGGTCATGCCATTTGGTTTAAAAAATGCTATAGCAACTTAACAACATGCCATGACCTATATTGTCCATGATTTAATTCAAATATTGAAAATTATGTGGATGATCTCATTAGCAAATCTAAGCATCGTAAATATCACTTACCTATCCTTCAATAAATATTCAATCATTTCATCTAATATCAAGTTCATCTTAACCCCAAAAAGTGTGTTTCTATAGTTTTATTAGGTAAGATAATAGGTTTTATCATTTCCCTTTAGGGAATATAAGTTGATCTTACAAATATTAAAGCTATTATCAATATGCCACCTCTATCCAACCTTAAGTGACTTATCAATTTACAAGGGAAACTAACATATATTCACCATTTTATTTAAAAATTATTAGGCCGATGTCAAATTTTCCATCACATTCTTAAGAAAGACACCCAATTTGTATGGGTTTTAAATTTTTAAGTAGCATTTGATACTATTAAGAAGTATCTCTTATCTCCCCTAACCTTATTTTTCCCTGAGAGAATAATCCTTTTTACTTGTATATCTTAGTTATAGATCATGCATTAAATTCCATACTTACCCATTGGTATGATAAACATAGATATCAAATGGTTTATTATACATTTCATAATTTAGTTGAGTATGAGACTCATTACATGCATAATAAAAGACTATTCTTAGCTTTAGTATTTGTTTCTTCCAAGATTCAAAATTATTTTCTTAATCATAATACCTATGTGATTACCAATAATGATCCTCTTAAGTTCATGCATTAAAAACCCTATCATAATAAATGAATGGAAATATGACTAAAGCTACTCATGAAATTAGATCTTGAGTTCCTTAACCAAAACTCAATTAAGGGGTAAATCATCATTGATCAATTAGATGAAGCACCCCATGTTGATAATATACCATATAGATATGAATTCCATGATGAATTTATAGCCACCACATCTTAGGAATATCTCAAATATTAAATGACATTATTTTTTGATGGATCTAAGTGCGAACATGAAGGAGTAGGGATTATTATAATACCACTTGAAGTCATTTATATCGCCCTATATTTTAAGCTTGATTTCAACTATACTAATAATATGGCATAATATGAATCCCTAATTATAGATCTCCAAAAAACTTTGGCTCTAGGAGTTAAGTCACGTTGTATTTCTAGGGACCCCCAGCTTGTAGTGAATCAAATAATTAGTATATATCAATATGAGAATAACATACTCTAGACATATAAGAAATAGGTAGAGTAGTTTTTATCCACCCTTAATTGTTATGTTATCCATACCACTCCTTGGTCAACCAACACATTCGAGCATACCATGGCTTCCTTGTCCTCCTTTATCCCATCCTCTTCTTAAGAGTCTAAATTTTTTGTCCTTATTCATAGGGTCAATCAACCTTATTATAATAAAACTAATCTTCTTTATATCCTTATTATAGAGGAAACCCATATGGATTTTTTGTACACATAGATATTTTATTATTTGTCTAAAGGTGTCATTCCTTCAAATTTATCCAAAAATGCTAAGCATGCTTTTCATCAACAAAATTCCTAGTATGTAATATTAGGGGTGTGATTTATAAGTTGGTGTTTAATGGTATTCTCTTCCATTGTCTCCAAAATTTTAAATCAAATATAATGATCAAATAAAATCATAATGGAATATGTGGTGGCCATTTTAGTTGTTTAACTATTGCCAAGAAAATAACTTGATTAGGATACTATTGTCTCATATCCCTAGTCATGCATTACAAGTAGCTAGGGATTTTTGGCCTTTCTCCCAATAGGGTTTAGACCTTATAGGTTATATTAATCCTAAATATTATTAGATACATATCTTAATCATTAATTCTACCAAGTATTTCACTAAATGGGTGGAAATCATTCCCCTTATTTCAACCAAGGAATATAAGATTGTTGATTTTATTAATTAGCACATCATGTCATTTTGGTGTCCTATATAAAATAATTGTATATAATGGGTAATATTTTAAAAATAAGTAAGTCTAAAATTTTTATGATTAATTTAGCATTAAGTTAAGATTCTCATCACCTTATTATTCACAAGCCAATGGATAGGTAGAATTATTGAATAAAACCCTTGTCAAGATGTTAACCAAAATGGTCAATTAAGCTAGAAGGGAATGGAATATTTTCATACCTTTTGATGTATGGGATTATCAAACTAGTATTCAAATACTTATAGGGGATACCCCTTTTTATTTAATCTATGATACCAAATTAGTTTTCCCCCTCAAATTTTGAATTCCTTCCCTTCGAATCTCTCTTAAAGATATCATTTCTAAAGAGGAATATCATCAATACCAATTAGCACATCTAGATATTTTAGATGAACATCGATCCATAACCCTTGATCACCTTCATGTATATCAATAATGAGTAAAATGTGCATATAATCAACATTTAAAGGAATGAAAAATTAATATAGATGACCTTGTCCTTAAATAAAATCAACATGTCACAAATATGAAAAGAAGTAAATGAGGAAAGTTTAATCCTAATTGGCGGAGACCCTATATTACCACTCATAAATATGGATTTGGGGCATATAATTTAGCATCCCTTAACATAAAACCAAAATGTGAGCCTCTCAATGCTTTGCATATACATCATTTCTACTGTTAATAATCCTATTATAGACTCTAGTAAACATAAGTTCTCATAAAAATCATATCCCTTATCTTTAAACATACCCCATAATGATCAATAATTATGTGTATTTATGGTAGTATACCAAATTTATCCTTAAATATAGACACCCTGGCTCTATTTATAACATATTCTCATGGATTGGTTCTACTCAAAACAAAGCATAGTTCTAAATCATTATTTCCTAGACAACACCTCACCTTAAAAGCTTGTTCTAAAGTAATAACACATGTCCTTATTCCACGACTTATGAACATGACTTAAACCTATTCTATGACAAAAAGGTTTAGGATATAAAAATCAAGAAAATATTAAAAAGGAAAACTAATCCCTTGAAGGACAAATATTATCAAAATCAAGAAAAAAACAAAGCTACAGACTGCTTCCTCAAAGGACAACTATGGAAACTTACATACATACATACATACATACATACATATATATACATATACATATACATATATATATATATATATATATATATATATATATATATATATATAAAAGGTTTAGGATATCAAAATCAAGAAAATATTAAAAAGGAAAACTAATCCCTTGAAGGACAAATATTATCAAAATCAAGAAAAAAACAAAGCTACAGACTACTTCCTCAAAGGACAACTATGGAAACTTACATACATACATATATATACATATACATATATATATATATATACATATATATATATATATATATGTATGTATGTATGTATGTATGTATGTATGTATGTATGTATATATGAATGTATGTATCAATCAGTCTACATATATCCATGGGTTAGCTTAAGGTTAAAAACATACCCCATAATGATCAATAATTATGTGTATTTATGGTAGTATAGAAAATTTATCCTTAAATATAGACACCCTGGCTCTAATCATAACATATTCTCATGGATTGGTTCTACTCAAAACAAAGCATAGTTCTAAACCATTATTTCCTAGACAACACCTCACCTTAAAATCTTGTTCTAAAGTAATAACACATGTCCTTATTCCACGGCTTATGAACATGCCTTAAACCTATTCCATGACAAAAAGGTTTAGGATATCAAAATCAAGAAAATATTAAAAAGGCAAACTAATCCCTTGAAGGACAAATATTATCAAAATAAAATAAAAACAAAGCTACAGACTGATTCCTCAAATGACAACTATGGAAACTTACATACATACATACATACATATATATACATATACATATACATATATATGTATGTGTGTGTGTGTGTGTGTGTGTGTGTGTGTGTGTATATACATATATATATACATATATATATATATATATATATATGTATGTATGTATGTATGTATGTATGTAGAAAATTCCCTTGAAGTATGGATATATGACTATTATTTAGGAAAATTACCACATCGATCAAATTTTATTAAATTTATAGACTTCCTGCATCAATCAATCTACATATATCCATGGGTTAGCTTAAGGTTAAAAACCTCAAAAACATAAAACATGTGTATTCTTATAGAATTCAATATTTCCCCCATTCCTATAATCCGATTTTCTTTAAAACCAAATATTTATGAATTAAGTTGACAAGAGATTGTTAAGGATTTTTACCAACATTGGATAAAAGGGTGTATAATCAAAATCAACAAGGGGTCTAGCATTGGTTAGAACCCAAGTAAATTATTAGTCATGAAACTTTGATCAATTAATACATAATTCATTTCAAACATCTAAATTCGTGTAAAATCATAGCATAATTCACATAATCCATAATAAACCATGATATAAAATCCCACCCATATAATATAATGAGTATAATAAAAACTTAAATCCATATAAACATCATCCATGTAATATAAAATCCATAGAAAAATATGTCATAAATCCATAATACATCATAAATTATCACATTGAATTAAAAATCGATAGTCCCCTACACATGAGTCCACAATTAAGATAAAATCTACATCACATAATCTAAACATCATAATCCATGTAAGCACTTCATAATAAATATAATCCATGATATAAATAAACTCAAATTCCATAAGAACATAATCTACATAATCCAAATCCATAATCTCGTAATAAAAACTCATGTAACAAATGTGTATAACATATACTCATGAATATATATCTTGAAATCAAATGTACATCATAAAAATGTAATAATATGCAATATATACAAAGCCAATCGATATAGTTATCAATATACATGACTACTCAATGAAATATATTTGGCTTAGGTAGATATATACTCTACCTCCTCCATTATTCCCTCCATATCCTCCCACATCCCTCATGTCTCTCCCCTATAGAACACTCTCCACACTAGCTATAGTAGTATGTTCCCCCCATGGAGATTTGACCCTGCCTAGCTATGTTGTTAGTGTATCTAGGAACCTCTGATAATTAATCTATAATAATCTTATCATAATATAGTAGTTATGCTACCACATATTGATATCTATCTAGGTTCATAGTGCCTGGAGGCCCCATCCTCCTACCATGTCCCCTTCCTCATGTATTAGATCTTGATATTTATCCCCTTTTTTCACCTACTAGTATATGGATTATCTCATGCTAGTTTCAATATTTATCCCACACTTGGAATGCCTCATCATAACTCTAATAAAATTCATAATAGTAACCCTATATCTTAATCAACCACACCTATAGCTAGCCTTGCTAAAATATAACTCCAAAATATTATGCCAAACTACATCCCTCTCTACCATAACCACCTATATATATCCATCCCCCTTCCCATCTCTTCATATAGCCTCTAAATCTACCATCTCCACATCCCCCATCTCCTACCTCTAGTTCACCACCCTCTTCGCTCTTAGATCCACCATAATAAATATGCCTATGTCACTCTAAAATCATCCATGTTTTCTCCCTCTATTTTCTCTTCTACCAATAGCTTTAACCCTATAACCTATGGGTCAAGTAGCTCCACCTCTAAGTCATCCCTTTTGTATACCTAAGGTGCATTAAGTATATCCTATCATAGCCCAAACTATCATTGTATGTTCCTAAACTACAAAATCTCCTCATACTCTAGGTGTCTTGCCAAAACCACCTCACTCATTATCCTTTCACCAGCTCCATCTCCATCCCCCTCCATGCTAGAAACCTGACATATGACCTCAATATCACATTATACTCCTAGACTTACTCTAACACCTATCTATAATAATATAAATCCTACACTCTCTAATTTCTATGTGGATAGGCAAAGTCATATTTCCATCAAATAAAACCAACATTGAAGGGAAATTGGTGCCATCCCATCCATGGTAGCCCTGGTGGCTACATTACTCAGATGTGCTTATATGACCAACACTTTAACACATATGTAACATCTAGCCCATAGCACTGCTATGTTGTCCATCCCCACAAATCTTTATATATCTATGCAAGTAAGGTCACATATCACATGAAAACTATCTAGTTCTCCCACATGTCTACAAACACCCCTATCAAGATCCATGAAAACCTCTCTCCACCCAAATCCACAAAATCATTGAAGGATATGGAAAACATCATCATGGTAATAACCCATCTCCCATCCTAGTCTTGATCATATAAATCCTCAAAACTAAAATATCTTATTTTAAATCCAATATCTTTAGCATCATCTCCATACAACCATGTCAATATAGCTACATATCCTCTCTCATCCATCAAGATGATCTCTTCTCCCTGTACTAGTAGATAGAGTATTTTATATATGTCCTCTAAAGTAATATTCATCTCCCTTGATGATAGATAAAATGTCCTTACATTTGGATCCCATCACTCTTACAACACCACCAGTAGAATCTAATCCTAGTGTACCTGATGATAGTGGTGTATTCCTCCTAAGCCTACTAGTTTTAGATGCTTCCAATATGCATCTCACATCACCTCTTGTAGTCTCTCCAAAAAAGGTATAACTTAGTCTCACATGGTTAGTATTACACATGCTTGAAATACCATAATCCCCTAGTGTTTATTTAGTTTCTTAACCACTATTCCTATCATTTAAGATTTCTTGCCCCCCTAGTAATTGGTATCAACCCTTAATGGATTGATACCAATTGGTCCTTGATCATTGTTGATCGATCATCAACATGATCCATCATTAATTCATGGTTGATCACCATGGACTCAATATCAATTCACTAAGGATAAATGCTGACCCATGTTAAACCCCAACAATGACAAAACCTTAACCTAAACTAGTAAAAAATACAAAAAATACATAAAACACCAAAAACATGTTACCCCTACCTCATCATGAGATCATCATCATCTTCACCCACTCCTACTCACCTACATCATGTATATCTCACTCAAAAGTGTTAATTAGTGTTAAATTTTTATTTTTGGCTTAGCTCACATGATCATTTAAAAAATTAATGTTAAATATATTTAATGACCTATTTATAGTCCTTTAGGATTGAAATTAATTCTTATATGATTGATGTTGATTATTTCCTAATTAGTATTGATCCATTGGATCAATGTTAATTTGGTCCATTTTGGCTCCCTTGCACTACTTGAAAATCTCTTACATCCTTATAGCCCTATTCCAAGGCCACTCAAATAATTCATCATTATAATTATCCTATCCTTTTTTACCCAATATTATTGGCTTGTGGTCATAAACCCCCTAATGGTCCCATAGACTTTGAGAGGTCTACATTCATTTTAATGTCTATCCCCCATGGATCCTAAAAATGTACCTCATCTTGATTTCATATGTACCTAGGTATTACACACATACCAAGCACATTAGATGCTTTAGTTTTCTCATCTTATCCTTTTCCATATTCACTACCTTTGATAGATCCTACACATTCCTAGTTGTGGAAATCCATTCCTTGTTTGCCTAGGGGAATTCCTATTTAAGATATCCTATAATTTTTTAGTGTAATATTATAATTCATACTTATCCTTTCCTCTTTTATGCTAATTTTATATCTACCCTATCTATTACCATCTCATTTTCAAACCTATTTCCACCTTATTATCCTTCACTAGCTCCCATTTTGAGGGAGAATACCTCCTCACATTAAACCTGGGGCATTGGACCTATCCTAGTTTTTGTCTAGAGGTAAGATATCACAAACCACTCAATAAAAGGGGGAAATTTTAGACACTATAATTTACACCATTTTATTACAAATAAATGTGTCTCACCCCTATCTCATCATTTTATGATAGTTAATATAGTTGTACCATTTACTATCTTATGTTGTGTAATTAATATAATTAATTACCATTTTACCTAGGTAATTAGTTAACCATCTGTAAATCTTGTAAAATATCCCCAAGATTATTAGGGGTAAGTTGTTTTAACCTCCCTAATAACTTATTCATACCTAAACCCCATTAAAAATGAATTTGGACTAAGTTTAATCTATGATCTTGAGTTGTTAGAACCAACTAGTTAAACTTGGACCAAATTGGAAATGATAAAAGCTAGTTGTCATCAATCTTATTAGGATAGAAGTTGATTTATAACCAGTTTGACCTAAGGCTCAAAGATCCTAATTTTTTTAAATCAGAATGTTGAATAAATTCACCCAGAGTACTATATAAGAATGTCACCCCTATTTCATCCCATTCACACTCTATGTAAGGTCAAGCTAATCCCTATCATCAAGATATTATCTATGGTATAGGAAGAATTTTTAGAGGTAAGTGTGTTGTTTGTTTTGAATACATTCTAATTACTGTATTATCCATTTACATTTTTTTTATGACTCTGAGTCTATTTAGATAGTTAATAACTAGTCCTTAAGCCTTTTTATATTTTTTTAGATCCCTCCTTAGGACCCATCCCGAGATTTATAAAATCCATTACAAGGATCGACTATGATTCTTTCTAGATCGACATCGATTACATAATCAATACCGATTCTAAGATAATTGACATCGATCCGTATGTTTTTCTCTATCTAAAACCCAAGACTAGATTAATAATCTTATGTGTTTCCAATTTACTATTTCTAAGTCCTAAAATCATGAGTTTTTATTTGTAGATGACCTTCCCTAGTGTTATACATGATGTGGTTTCAATTCATGACTTACCCATAGTTCCTCACCCATTATTCACTGATCAAAGTGACATCTCTTTCAAGTTAGGACTTTGTGTAATTATCTTTTCCCAAACTCAAGAAGACATCATTGAGAAACTAGAAGTAATTCAAGAACAAGAAGACTTAGCCATAGTATATTGGAATGAATTATTTGAGAATATCTATGCATTAGATTGATTTGTTTTATTTCAATTTCATAATCTGGTCACATGATTTATTATAATTTATCTCATTATATTATCCACTTGATTGCATAAATAATGGACTAAAATCCCTCAAAGGAAGTGTACCACTTATTATAACTAATCTTGTATCAGGTAATCAACTCATCTATCATATTAATCTAATCTTATCCAAGTTGTCTCTTTTATGCAGGTAGTCCTTCCTATCCAAAAAGGAGCTCCCACCTCATTGGATCAATGGTGCACATACCTCATCATAGGTATTCCTATTAAAACCTTATATCATTTCTATTTTTAGTAAGTTAAAATTATTAAATAAAATGAACCAAAAATAATAATAAAATAGATACACAAGATTTTGACCTCTTCATGGGCCTTTTGAATCGTGTTCACATCCAAAATTGACTGGGTAGGTCTATGTGCATGAGGTTCATTATGTGTGTGCAGGGTTTTAAGAGTTTATCTTGACCATTCTTCTTGACCATCCCTTTAAGACCTTAAATTCTTTGATACTTTAAATTCATCCATACCTCAACCTTGCATATATTTTCTATGTCTTTTTTAGCCATTATCTCTTTAACATCATCTCATACACTTAAAAATGAATAAATATAGGTTTATAGACCTATAGGTCTATAATTCATTGCTTAAATCTCTTCATAGTGCATGTGTGGATTAACTTGGAATTGGAAACATCTTCACACCCTAATAATAATCTTGATGCATGTTTAGATCCTCAAATATCTTGAATCAACAATTTTAATCATGTTTCCACACATAATAATGTGTATCACTACTCAGATCCCTCTAGACTAATTGGACCTTGGCTCATGAGATTGTCTTCAGTCTCTCTAGTTCAACTTGGTGAAGTTACTATGGGAACTTGGATTAGATTGCATAGGTGATTTAATATCTCAATGCTTCACTGACCTTTGAGCCACTAAGTAGTCTTATAGATGTGGTTTGGATTTTTTGGGTTTAGGATACAAGCTCACTAAAGTGTGAAAATGGTTTTGAATCTTTAGCACAACTCAGACACTCTAATAAGACCATTAGGACTTCCCTTCTCCTAATTAAGATTATTATATTGAGCCCTAGATATACTACACTTGGATATTAAATAATATATGATATTTTTTTGAATGTTACAAGCATTATGATGAATCAAAATTAACCTAGGGGCCCTCAAAAACCTTAAACTAGGCAAAAAAAACCTTAACTTCTACTAAAGCTAGTTTATGAAGGAATTGGGAGCTATTTTATGGTTTCTTGGACTTGAGGGATATGATGAAGATTATTTATGTGAGAGATATATCCTCCCCATCCTTGAATAAAATTTTTAACTTAAATAAGAAATTGATCCATACACTTTTAGTCTGAGGATTGACTATCATGAGAACAAGCTTGAAACTTTTCCTTCTTCATTCACATGGTGGACATTGATGAATCTTGAAAGAATTATGATCCTATCAAATGGTGATCATGTGGAGCATGAAATGGGCATTGAGGGAGTATGGATACTCTTCATTTGATCAAATTCATGTCTTATTCTTGTATCAAACATAATAAAATTAGCACATAACCTATAAACTACCTATTAAGGGGAACTATTAGTTGATCTATCCTTGTAAGTAATATAAGAACATGTTTAAATGATTAAAAAACACTCAAAACACCCTTATATGATTTCCTCCATGATTGATACACCACAAAAATCTTATTTTTTTCATGAATATGCTTGTTTTAGGGCCTATGTGGTTTGCAATGGACTTGAAACCACATAGGGGGTATTAGAAATCATTCATAAAGCTTAGGGGTTAGATATGAGAACTAATGCCATTGATTTCAATCCTACTATAGAACTTACCTCTAATAAAGAGATTAGGCTTTGAATCTATTAGAAACCTAGGTTGTACCCTATTAAATTAGATTGCTCAGATCTTCTTCAAATCTAGACTAACATTAGATTGGTCTATAGGCTGTGGGATACCTATACTTAGATGAAACCACTAGATTATGAGGCTAGCTCCTCTAATATATCAAATTTTATCAATTTAATAAAACATACTTATTGATTCATGTAAGTGTATCATATGTGGTTCTAAGTGTTTAAAAAACACTAATCATTTTTGAATTCAGAGAATCCAATGCATGAGTTGCAGGTTATGATAATCCTATTATCTGTGGTCAAATAATGGAAGAATAAGTGAACTATTTCATAATATTTATAAATTTTGGTTGTTGGGAGAAACCATGGCCTACTAGTTAACCTTTTAAAATGAGAGTAGTCTAAGCTAAATTAAGTATCTACATCTCCACCACCAAATCAACCTTCAATTCAACTTCGGTAGGATGACACCTTGTACACGACATCTGCACCATATGTTGATACTTATGATGATGATCTTGAGGCATTCAATGATGGTTATTATCCCTTCCTTCATCTCCCTCCCTAGAAATCTCTATCCTTTGACCCTTTACCCCTTCCTGCCTAGTCCTTAATGTCATTATGTATATATTTCTTTATTCATATTGATTATATATAACTTCATTTAATTTACTTGTACATAGTCTTCTTATTCTTGATTGTACATAGCTAAAATATATCAAAATTTTCAAAAATATTCACATAATTAAAAAAACACACATTCAAATATGTAAAAAATAACAAAAACATTTCAATTGTATGCATCATCCATGCTTTACATTTCTACTACTTTACTAGACTTACATTTATTATTTTATGATTATTATTTGTCAATTTATCTACACTACCTTGATTTACTTGATCTTCTTTGAGTATGTTTAGTGACTTCCAACTCCTTGATTTCTTCACTCTACCCATTAAGGGGGCATCTTACTTCCACATTTGAGATATACATCGATAGACATACCCACTAGGAGAATCCTCTACATGACTACACCATCTAGGTTATGTCATTCCTACACCACACACTCTCATTATCATGTTGATGTACATTATTCACTATCATACACAAATTAATCTATCGACACTCACTAGTATATATCACTTGGGTATTTCTTAGCATATACCTAGTCTTGTACTAACATGTCTTACATATATTTACTTCTTGTTTTGATTAGTTAGATGCATATGTAATTTTAGTTTCTTACATGTTTTCTTTGCTTGCTTAGCATTAACTTGATGTTATTGCATTTTATCATTTCCTATTTGTCTCTTGTATGTGCTTTAGGAAATTTTACAATATTATTTTCTTATATTGATGTGTGTGCCTTATGACATTTTCCAATGTCCTTTAGATGTACTCCTCTATGTGATTATGGCTTCCATGTCAACTTGCTTATTTTTATTGTATGTGTATGTGGCATTTGAATATGTATTGTATGATTTATTTCTATTTTGAGTGACATGTGCCCATGTCCCTTATTTTCTTAGACCTTTGGCCACTCTTATATGCTTCGTGCCTTGTGTACTTGTTTCTTGTTTTCTCCTCAATTGTTTACAATGCCATGATCTATATGATGCATTATTCATTTTTTTTAGATGTCATGATGGACATCATGCTCCATCCCTCCAACTAACAACTAAAAACTAACTATACTTTAAATTCTAGGTAAGTACATTACACATGATATTATATTGTTACATCTATATAGGCAAACCCCTATTGATCTAACAATCTCTTAATGCAATCATGCCATATCTTATTGATTATCATTACTATATCATATATTTTTCACCATAACACACTTTTAGAGATCTTTATTTTGAGGGAAATCATTATAGGGTCTCTATTTCTAACCTAAAAAGAGGGGGAAATAAATAGGGGTTTTGTCACAGAGATTAGAGCTCCTAGTAGTTGAAATAACAACATTCATAACACTCAAAATAACAACCAGATAACAAACTAGTTAGAGTAGACTAGGTAGATAGTCAAGAATCCAAAATAGTCATCAGATTTATCCTAAGATAATAGTGTCAAGATGGACTATAGTGATGGTGGTGATACTATCCATTTCTAGTGCTCATATCTAAATAATAGAAAAACTAGATTTTCCAAAAATAGATAGAAAGGTAAGTTATAGTTTATCATCTATAGTTTAGACTAGAATCAATAGTTTAAATATAGTTTTATTAGAGAATATAGATATAGGGGGCATCATGTATGGCATGATGGATCTCACTTCTATTTTTAGATAGGGTAATTGTTACAACTTCTAGATTAGAATCCATGTTTTAGACACTAGATATTGTGGGCAATGTGCATGACACATTTATTTCCTTTCTTTTTGAGTTCAAAATTACCCAAGAATTCTTAGTAGTTACATGCCTTACTCTATCTATAGGCAGTTGTCATCATTTTCATTTGGATTTCATAAAAGCCTAACTTTTGAGTTCCCAAGTTCTCAAATTCCTGAGTGGCTTCCACATAAAACAAATTCTCAATTTCAGAGTGGCTTTCATATAATTATAATCTCCATCTTTTGGAGTGGACAAGAGTGGCCTAGTTTCTAGCATACATTTGGCTATCCATGCCAAACATTATCAGATCATATTCATCCATGGGCTTCAAGATTCATCTCATATGATACACATTCCATATTGGTATTATTTTATAGCTTCACTTCATAGGGCAATGATGGAGCCAAAGGACTAACTAGCCTTTGTATTTTTGAGTCACCTATTTAAAGGGATTGGACACATAGTCCAGGCATTGATCAACACACATATGATAACCCAGCTTCACTTAGTGGGAGATGATGGAGCTAAAGGGCCAACCTTTGTATTCTTGAGCCACCTATTCACCTATTTAGAGGGATTAAGCACATAGTCCAAACATCAATCAACACACATATGACCACTTAGCTTCACTTAGTGGGTAATGATGGAGCTAAAGGGATAGACTTTGCATTATTGATCTAATTTTGGGGAATTGAGCACTCATATCTATTCAAGATATTACTCTTGGTATATAAAACATCCAACATTACTCAACATCATAATAGGTTTTATATTGGTTTACATATTTGGTGAGGTGTATTCATTCCTTTCTCTTCCTATCTCTCTCTCTCTTTCTCTTACCCAACTTTATACATTCTTATTTTAGATATATTATATCTAGTAAAAACTAATATACTCTTTGTTTTCACTTATAGCTTTACACTTCATAGTGTGTTCTCTCTATGCACACCCATCATCACATAGATTTATGAGCTTCACCCTTGTAGGTAAGTTTAGGTATTCTTTCTATTTTTTCCTTTATCCTAATATTTTGCTTTGATGCATCACTAAAAAAAGGGGGGGCAAATTTAGTCATATAAAATTCAAAAAAATTGGTAACTTGAGCATGGCTAATGACACCCAACCTATAGGTCCCTCTTCCTTGCTCTCATAACCCTCATAGGCTTGTTTTCACTAATTCCCAGTCATCTGTATCCTTTTAGACCTGATCCTAGCTAAGCTAGGACCCTCTTTTCATAACCAATCCATTCCCCCAAGTCCCATCTACTTAGGAAAATATCACCATACTAGGACAATAACACCAATGCCACTCCTGCCTACTTTTGATGCTATTGTCCAAGCTCCTTTTTGGCCCCAATAGTCAATTCATTCTAGTTTCCCATCCTTTTACTTATTGACCTAATGTAAGAAAATTCAATTCATGACCAAGAGATCCCTATAAAATCCCATTCAAGATCATTTGGAGAGGGTTATCAAATATTATCAAGCAAGTAAGAATATAAGTAAAACTACTCAAGAAGTCTTCCCTATTCTCTGTATATATCCATCTAGCATAGTCCTAAGCACATCTAAACCTGTACACCAATCCCTAGCAACCTCAGTCACATCTACTCTAGCATTTCTCGTATTCTCATATCACAATTACACTAAGCACTTTCAAAGGGAAAACTACATATGGCTTGATCTCTCTTCAGAGTATTGGTTTATAGGTAGTGTGCCTACATATGGGGTGTGAAACATGTCCAACGAATCTTAAAAACACTAACCCCTTTTCCATATTTTCCAATTTTGTATTCAAGTACATTAAAGGCATAGAAATGAATAAAATTAGCTCTATAGGGAGCATTTCTAACAATGGGGATTTGAAAATTCATAGATAGGGTCACACATACCTACTAAGCAAAACCTAGAAAGCTCAAATCATTAGGACAATAGTGCTAGACAAGGAATATATCACTAGCGCTACTCCTATCCACTTTTGATGCTCCTGTCCAATCAAAAAATGAAAGTCATAATTTTATTTGTGACAGTGTTTCAAGCTTTCATAATGAATATCAGACCCTATCTCAGTCAGATTAGTACAGTTTAAGCTAAGTCTTATTTTCTCCCTATTATTACTATTTTTATAAAATCTCTAATTATAAATAAATTTCATAAATCAGTAACTTATTTATTGATTTATCAATCTAGATCCTTTAATTAAATTAGGAATAATACACTAATATTCCCAAAATTGTTAAAACATAAAGATTAAGGTAATTACATGCATATATTCAATGGAAAGTTAAGTTTAGATATGATATGTTAATTTAAGTTATATAAGTCCTGTATCATAATTCATTACACCATTTAATTATCTAATTTTTGTTTTTACGTTTCTTTCCCAAATCACAATGTTGTGTTACACTATTGTGTCATGTGATGATATTTGGGTGGGGCATATGTATACACATGTATTTTTCACAATATATAATTTGTATGACTCATCATCACATGAATATCCTAGAGTGAACATCCTATAAAATGCACAAGGGTATGGGTTGGGTTAGTTCATGGTGCTTTGCAAGAGATGTCCATATTATATCATTATATATGTGTATCATCACAATCATGCCTTCAGCTCTATTTAACATTCTGTATGTCACTTTTATATTTATTCATCATATTATACTTAGTTTTATAAACTTTAAAAACTAAATCAATTTCAGTCAATATAGTTATATTTATCATTTCTTTTATTTCTTACTAAATTGACATGGTTGATCTAGTATGTTTCTTATCTATGTGTTTTTCCTATTAAATTGACATGGTTGATATTATTTTTTCCTTACTTCTAAATAAATTGATCTTGATCGATTTATTTGTTTTCCTACTTGTACTAGATCAACATAGTCAAACTAGTATTATGTCATTCTAGATTCATTGTGGTGATTAAAACTAGATTTTTTTTGTTAACATTTGATCTAGGTCACTTTTAGGAATTTTATTGGTATTTATAAGTTCTTAAATTTTATTTTTATATAATAACAACACTTATCTAATTTACATGCATAAAAAACTTTTGATCTAAGTATATAAATAGAATTATGAGATATGAGATAATTATTATGGAGGTATAGTCTTGTTTAAGGTATTTAAAGCTTAATAGAAATAATTTGGACCAAGGAGGTGCCCCTTAGTCTTTGGAATTCTAAAATATTATGACTTCATCTTTTCCAATTGATATTTTAGCTAAAACATATCTTTCTAAGTGACACTAAATCCAAGGGGGAGATTGATGCCCTAAAAATTCTACTTAAGTTAAGCATCCCTATAACTAATATATTTATTTTATATACTTTTTTACATAGTTATATTTTGCATATTTTTAGAGTGGTATGTTTTTTTATTACTTCTCTCCTCACCTAGATTATCCTTTTGCTTATGATGGTGTATGTTATATAGGCCTATGGATAGAACCATTGTTAAATTTCCTTTATCCATACTTAGGTTAGTTTTGAATACCTTTGTATGCAGTTACAATCCCTATAGCCATTTGGAATTTATATCTTATTAGTTTATATTCTTTCCATCTTGAATCTAGGTTACCCTTATTCATTATTTCCTTGCATTTGGTTTCCTTATTGTATCCTTGATTCCCTCCTTATAAATTTTAGACATTAAAATATGGTATTAGATACTTGGAAATGTTATTTTTTATGTACCATCATATTACATTACATGTGAAAAGATACCAAAATAATGGTGGAACGTTGGGCTTACTGCATGACATACTATAATTGACCAAGTGCTACTCATTTTAATTATTATATGAATTGGAAGCTATATTATCCATAAAGTATATTTTACCAAGATTAAGATTATTAATTACATTTACAATGAATGAAAAAGACTTGTTATAATAAATACTCATGAAATTGGAAAAACTAGATGAAAAAAATTCATAGTTGTTTATCATCAAACACAAGATAAGCGAGACAAAAAGTTTAGCATGACTAACATATTAAAAAAAATAGAAATTTAATATACATGTTACAATATTAGTATGTGATAGTAAATATAAAAAATGAGAAATTTTAAAATAATATGGCTATGACATTATGTAATAAAATAAATTTTAGATTCATGAGTGATAAGGTTAAGAATTCTTTCAGGAATGTCATAAAAAGGATTTGTAAATGGAGTAAGGTTGAAACTATACACCTCATATTAACATGATGAAATGCAGTGAAAAATAGATATATATATATATATATATATATATATATATATATATATATATATATATATAAAATAATTTTGGATTAAAAAATTAATAATAATAATAAAATAAAAATAAAAATACAAAAATAATAAAATATATAAGAGATAGAAGACTAGGACTTATGATAAGACTCAAAATCCAAAAATATTGAATTAGAAAAGAGGGGGAGTGAAGAACAGTGAACAATGCTCCCTTGAATATACGCGAAGTTACGCTTATTTTTTGCATAGGAATGAATTCATGGATTAGTTGGAAAAAAATAGAAAACTAAATTGAAAACAAATGGGTGGTTGGTAGGATACATAAATAGAGGTTAGAAAGAGACATAAACATGAAAATGATGATGTCGAGATAAGGAAAATAAAGAAATGAAAAAATAAGTAATTGGAACAAGTAACAACCAAAAAGGAAAGGAAGTTAGGTGAGAATTATAAAAATCATTAAATGAGGGTAAAAATAGTTATTTACCTGATGCATTAAATGAAAAAATTATTAAAGTTATAAAAAGGTGAATTACCCTCCATTTAAATTACACAACCCTCATAATAATGACACTGTTGAAAATTTCCTGTGAACTAAGTGTACTATGTGTGAAACCCCACCCTACCAAGAAGAAAAAATGGATTTACCCCATGTATTTATATATGAGTAGATAAATAAAAGTGTATAATAAAAATTCTAAAAAACTTGAGATCCCATATCCTCATGGAGCCTTTTTGAGTGTCCCTACCTTTGTATACCACTACAAGGATACTAATAAATATATACATTCAAAATTATGGGAAATTGATCACTATGAAATGGAGATGGAATGATTGGATATGCTAAAAAAATTCCCTCAAACATAAAAGATGGATTTTATGGAGGAATATATAATTATACAAATAGTGAAGCTAGATGTATGGAGTTGATTATCATATCTAGGAATCACAGAGAACATAACTAGGGTGTTATTGAGTAGAGCACATGAGAACATATTGTATTTAAATAAACCCTATTACATCACATTGATGGTCATAAATATAGTGATGATATTAATTAATCAAGTACATGGCACCCAAAAATAGAAGGTAGTGAGTACTAAGTTAGTAGCCACACTTACTAGGACATTCACTAATCAAAGGTCTCTCTCCATAAAAGGAATCAGGGGCCCTAGGGTTTGATATGTGACAAAAGTTATAGTATGGAAGATATAATATAAAAATTAGAAGGATTTTTGTACTACCAAAATCATATAACATGGGAGATGATCATCACAAACATGAAATACAACCTTTCTATAACCCTCTATGAATAGTACCAGGAAAATGTTCACAAAATCAAGCAAGTTACTCATAATTTTTTTTATAGTTCCATGTTATTAATTTTAGCCATGTATTTCATGAATACCATACCAGGGTATCAAGGAATAGTACAATAGACACTAAATATAACTATATGATAAAAATCAATAATGTCTTAGAAGCGGATCAACAAGGGGATGGGGAAATATCACAAAATTTAGAATGGCAAAAGATAATTAGAATAATGGTAGCTAGAAGATTTAAAATCTCCCTAGGAATAGTAAATAAATAATTTACATAAGTTTAATTTATATTATATGTTGATAACACCTATATTTAACCCTTTGTAAAAATGGTTTTCCCCTACCCTCTTACCATATGAAATAACAGATGAAAAAGTAAATATTGTAATTATAGGATCAAGGGGCTTACTGCCAAACCAAAGAGTAGCCTACTTACGAGTGAAGTAGACATCCAGTCCACTATATCTCAAATCCTTATAATATGTACACCCATCAGATAAAATTACCATTATATTTAAACTTTAAGACACAGCACAACATTCAGTACTGATAAGATCATCCCAAATAGGGCCAACACCCCATATATCAATGTTGTTACACATGGATAATACAACATGAGACCTACACATTTAAAATCATAAGGAAGAGACTATTAAATTTTTATTAAATGATTATAATACAAGGTAGGTTCTAAAGGAAAAATAAATGGCTGAAAATGGGAATCCTCCTTGGTTATTTAGGGCAATGAAATCAAAACTAGGGGAAGGAACATTTAAAGGCATAAAAATAAAAACTCAAATAGAAGAAGAACTAGAGGCTTACACTAATTAATATATGGTAGTTTTAGGAGAAAATATATTGTAAATGAGTGGAATAAAAGGAAAGAGAATCCCATCACCCCAGACAAAAATATAAGGCAAAAATAACAAAAATCCATAAAAGGAAAAAAACCTCAAGAAGTAAGAAGCAGAGAAACATTGATCTCTTATTCAGAGACATAATATTTATAAGGTAAATAAAATGGAGAAAAAAATATGAGAGGAGAAAAGGCCACCACATAGTGGGTATGTGATGTGGAAACACTCATAAATTAAATTAAAAATAAAGGTGGTGTGCCTAGACTAGGTAAAATCGACAATGGTTTAGACATTGAATGTCAGAAAAAAAATATAAAAGAAAATGGACTATGTATGCAATGAAATAGGATAAATGTATAACTTATCCTACCTAGTAGATATGAAATTAGAGAATGCAAATCAAATAAAATCTATTAGATACTTATTTATATCTGGTCTTGACCAATTGGATCCATTAAACCTAGCTAGAGGAACACTTATCACACAACATCAATGGAGAGGGTTCTAAAGCCTCTAGGTAATATATATAATGTAATAACCCTAAATTTATATATAATAATAATTGAATTAATATAATCTAGTGTTACAAAATCTTGCAACATAAATAATGGGGATGGTTAAAATAAGACTAAAAAGAATAAGGAACCATGGTAGACAAATGAAGGCCTAGGTTACCTAGGGTGGAAAATGGAAAGATTTAATAACCCTATAGACCCACTAAGTTTAAGTGTAGAGGAGATTAAAAAAATGAGTTATACATGCATTAAAGCTATTAGTTATTTAATATTTATCCATAAAATGAAATAATATAAGGTTAGAAAAT